>CM074786.1:10175295-10293889 GCA_037355745.1 Pseudo-nitzschia multiseries | reverse complement strand
CACCTTGCTTAAATCTGATTGACTGAAGAATTTGGGTATTGGAGGGTCCGGCTTGGTCACTTGGTCGCGCACATGGTTCACACATGTTTGAATCCGGTTGGATTTGATTGGTTGAACTTACTGTAAAGTGGTTATCTTAGAGTGTCCCGTTAAATCACGCACATTTTGCTAAGAGGGGTATCGAACACTGCTGTGCCATACTAATAATGATCTATCATTATTTTTACCAGAATTGAGCAGTTGTCAGACTGTCTGACAGACCTGCGCGCGCGCAGTTTTCAAAAGTAGTATATAATAACACAGTTATTTTATACTAAAAATAAATAATAACCCTATTTATTATTTTTTCAGTCAGCGTAGGTTCTGTACTAACTTGTACTAGCTCCACAGATGATCAAAGTCAAACCCGAACCCAAATTGATTCCCACTCCTGATATGAAGAACTGAAGATCAAACATAAATTAAGACAGCCCTACCTGCTGCGACTAAACGCGCCGGCCGAGGTAAATCCCATAACTTTTTCGAATTGATTTCTGTTTTTTGATATTCAACTAAACAAGACGCGTTCTTCGATACTCAACTAAATGGGATCCATTTCCACGATCGACCGTTGACACAATTGGTTGGAGTGATTTGCAAAAGGAAAATAGAAAGCACATGATTCCACTACGTAACACGTGATATTACGAGATAACAAGTTATTCCACTTCATAATTTCTACTTTTGCAACAAAGAGCTCATAATTTCAAATTTGGAACTAAACTCTGCATCTTTTTTGGCTCTGCTAAACTTGGCTAAGCCAAATAATCTTGGAATCGAATCAACCATGTGATTCATCCTAAACTGATGCTAAGCAAAATAATCTTGGAATCAAATCGACCATGGGATTTGTCTCCAGAATCAACAATCGACTCGCTCTTCTCTCCAATCAACAATCGACTCGGCTCTTCTCTCCAATCAACAATCGACTCTCCTCCTCCTCTCCAATCAACAATCGACTCTCCTCTCCTCCTCTCCAATTGAATCGACTCCTCCTCTCCTCTCCAATCAAATCGACTCCTCTCCAATCGATCGACTCCTCCTCTCCAATCGATCGACTCTTCCTCTCCTCTCCAATCGAATCGACTCAAACGCTTTGCAACAACGTGTTTGGTGGTGGTGGCGGGGGTGCTGCTGCTGGTGCTCCCCAGCATGTCAATCCGTTGTTGGGGGTGGGACTATCAAGTCTAAGGGACTTGGCCTTTCGAAGATGGGTGTAGATTGTTGAAAGGGTCCTCTTTGCCTTCATTAAGGTATCACCTTCTTCCAGTACTGCCTCTAAGGATTCGCCGGCAACAACTCTACTCTTCACATAACCGATAATACACTTGAGTCTGGAGAAATGCTTCTGGTCCGCTGAGTTGTAATGCTTTCTCCATTGACTGTCGATCTTTTCAAGGTCTTCAATACCCCCTTCAGGGAAGTCAACACCAACAAAATCCCCAAGTCCAAACCACTCATTCCACATCGACGTAACCCACTTGTGGTTACGGAACAACCCTATTGTTGGACAAGTATCTGGCGGGTCCTTGATTGTTGGTTCTGTTGGGGTTGCCGGTGTTGGCGCCATTTGATACGCATGCATGTGCTGCAGGAAGTGGTGAACTTGGGTGTTGACAACACCTTGTTCTTGTCTGAAGCCAGTAACTGAAGCCTTAACCCTCCCACCAACATCCTTCCAAACATTGTGGACTTCCAAATGAATCTTGTGCAGTCGGTACCGAACCCCCGGAAGGGCAACATCGAGACTCCTTTCAATTGAGGTAGTAGCAGCTCCCATTTCTGCTTTGGCAATGACCTTGTCAATGAGTGTTGCTTGATAAGTCTTGAACAGTTCGGTTTGGAAGGCAGGCAAGGAGAAGAGCCGGTTTTTTCTACCTCAGTGTATCAAGATGGCCGCGTCCTGCAGTACCACACATTGTAAATTGAGGAGGAGCTCAAAGAAAGCTTGAGCAGTCGGTTTTGGGACATTATCAATGGTGCTTATTGCCTTGTCAAGGAAGGGGAAGACTTGACGCCGAAGCTCCGGAGGTGGATCGATAGTACTTCTTGGCAAGAAGAACCCCCCTTTATCTTGCGAATGCCCAGCCAATACCCTCATAGCCTTCAAAGGGAGTTTGGAAGAGTATCGGTCCTCTCTGACATCAACATTCCAATTGCCAATCATTTTGATGTATTGGGGATCGACCTCTTGCATCTCACATGCAACTGCACCGGTTCCTTGTCCAAGTCCAAAGTGAACAAAGTGCTTCGAAGCAATACCCAAGGCCTTGCACGCGTCTTTCATTGTATTGGCAAACGCTTGGTCCGTGATTGAGTCTCGATTGTCAGAGTTATTAGTACAATCTGTGAGTAATTTTACGTCAAACCAATTGACATTACTTGCAAAGTCATAGTCAGCAAGCTCGCGCATTGAACGGAATCGTGCCATCAAATAGAAGCCCAATGCACCAATCGGGCACATGTTAACGTTTCGATATCTCATAATGCGTCCATATAAAGTTTTCTGACCGTTGGTTTTGCCTGTTATTATTTGCATAATTAGGATCTGGCAGGTGTGTGTGCCTTCATCATATTTGATAAGATCACAGAGATCGGACAGATCGGATTTGAATAAGGACTCGCCGCGGAGAACGCCTCCATGTGTCATAAGAAAACAGAATCTGTCTCTCAAGGATGCCACATGATAATTTGGTTTGTAACAATTCTTAAAGAACAAGAAATCCTCTATTCGCTCAATGTTTTGCACATTCATGTATGGTGAAAGGGCATTATCTATCTTCTCATCGGATCTCATTCTTGTAATCTTCTTCTTTCGAACTTGAACAACTCGCAGTAGTTAAGTGACTCTTTCAGATCTGATGTGCTCCTTTGTAAGATTGTTGGCATTTTGACTTTGCTGATGCCGCAATATTTTGAGAATGGAACACAAGTATTGATTCACAGTGTCATAGCCTACAGGATCATGCTGTTCTATCTCCTCCAGCTCCAACAGCGATTCACGATTCATGTTGTTACTACTACTATTGTTGTAATTTGTGGTGTTCCCACCTCCCTCTTGGGCCTCCGGCCTCTTCTCCTACGGGATTGATATGCCTGATAGAAAAGGAAGCCAAACACCTTCTCTTCAGTTACTGTTTGTGGATAATCGAGGTAGCCAAATATGGTAGTGCAAAACTCAAGGAACTCTGCCCCTTTGCGACCGTAGGCAAGTTGGGTATTCATTGGGACACCTTCGAGGTCATCCTGTTGAACATGTTGTGCTGCTCTGGCAAATAGGCCACTTGTGTAGGACATTTTTGTTGCTGGAGATGAAGGGGAGTGTTTTGTTGAGGATAGTAGTGTTATTTTGGGTTGAAATTGCAAGTATTTTGGCTGTTTCGTCCTTGTTTTGGTTGCTTCGACGTTTCGACGTTTCGACGTTTTAGCCGTTTTTTGTGTCTTTATGTACTTTTCGGTTTGTCAGGATTGAAGTGTATGTGTTTGTTGTGTTTGCGTTTGCGTTTTGCTGCTGCTCGGGCTGGGGGAAGTGCAAAGTGACACGTTCAATCTGATTGGCTCAGTAATTGCGTCCAGCTTGGTCTTTTGGTCGCGGAGAAGGTTCACCCATGGTTGAATTTGGTTGAATGTGATTGGTTAGTTTTACTGTAAAGTGGTTATCTTACTAGAGTGTCAGAGATTTCGACCGTTACGGTTAAATCACGCGCATTTTGCTAAGAGAGTTGTTGGACATTGCTCTGACATACTAATAATAATCTCTCATTATTATTTTGATTTTTCTGATGTTCACTTGGACGGATGAAAGAAAGAAGCAAGCAACCAACCCAGTCCACAAGCCGCCAAACAAGTGGTTTATTTGTGAGCAAGCAATTCGTTGAGAAGATGACAACCGTAGATCGTCTGGAAAAATGGCGCGACGGAGCTTTGCATCGAAGTGTCGAGGGAAGTCGACTGCGATGATTGGTAAAAGCCGCTTCATGTTTCAGCGGATGCTGTCTCAACCTTCATTGTCGGTGAGGTGATGGATTTGGAGGCACCAACGAATGATTAGTGGCCATTCACCTCAGAAATCTTTTCAGAACGTGTGGGTACTCAATGGCTTCCAATGCCACTTGCCTCTGACATCAGCAGCCTAGGAATGGCGATAGAAGCCCCTCCTCCATGTCCAGTGGCTTGATTATAAAACGTGTTTGGAATATAGTTCAAGATGGCACAGTATCTACAGTCTACAAGATATGTTTTGATCATGTAAAACAATATGCCCCAATATTCCTTGAAGGATCAAACAAGCTAGATCTAGATTTAGTTGGAGAACGCTACTTCTTCGCCTCTTGAAAACTTGAGCAGTGTTCGGTCCGTAGTCGTTCGTATCGCTTCATCTCCTCCTCAGAAACGCTTGGAGATACATCCTTCGATGCAACCAACAAATCGTCAAGGGTGATTATAGGGGTACATTTTTCTTCGCCCCATTCTTCTAATATTTGATCTACGGTCACACCATCGGTTCGGTGTTCTCTTTCTTGCTCGGCCTCGAGGCACAATCGGCGGAGGGCGTGGAGCATAGCTCCACTCGAAAGCTTTGACATGTCCGCTCCAGAGAGTCGAGGTGGCAACCTTTTAATCACAGAGCTAGCCATGCTCATAGCATCCCCGTCTAGTTTCGTTTTTCTCAGTTGGGAAGCAAGTACCCTGGTTCGTTCCCTGTGATCCGTTGGGATACCAAGGTAGACCAACCGATCCAATCGACCGGGTCGCAACAAAGATGGATCCAACAGATCGGGACGGTTCGTAGCTCCCAGAACAAATACGCGCCCTTCTGGTGACGAAGAATCAATATTGCCGCCATCCAATTCTGCGAGAAGCGAAGCGACAACCCGTTCCATCACACCACCACCGTGGTTCATCTCTCCCCGGCGAGGTGCAAGGCTGTCCATTTCATCAAAGAACAAGATTGAGGCCGCAATGGGAAGATTGTTCGAGGCGGCCTGTTTTGCTGATGCAAACACCTTCCGGATATTCGACTCGCTTTCGCCAACGTAGCTTCCCAGCAGTTCAGGACCCTTTACAGACAAGAAAGGCAACCCACATTCGCTTGCTACGGCCTTAGCTACCAATGTCTTGCCCGTACCGGGCGGTCCGAATAAAAGTATCCCAGAACGGCCTGTGTTTTTTGGAAATAGTCGAGGATACTTCAATGGCAATTCAATAGCGTCCATAATCTCCGCTCGCACATGGTCCAAACCCCCAATATCTTGCCAAGAAACGTTGGAAATCGAAGAAATATCTGAGGATTTCTTCCGCCGACCCTTGTCGAATTCTTCGCAAAGCCTTTCAAGCTTTTGGGTGGTACATTCGTGTCGAATGGGTATTTTCCTTTCTTCGTTACTGTTGCTGCGGCTACGTTCGGTGGTGCACATTCCCACTTCTGAAAGCATTTGTTGTCTGAGTTGAAAAATTTCATGTGCCGGACGCCCCCGTAATACGGGCATCATTTCCGCCGTTAACGAGCCAATTTGCTCCTCTTTTTCTTTTCGTCCAATTATTGTCATTTCGGGATCGTTCCATATATACCGAATGTAAAGATCGTCTGGATAAGACAAGGAGATGGTTGGGAATATCAACCTCTCAAGCCAGGGCCCTTTTTTTAAGGGAGCCGTGGTCGATATAACGATGAGGACCCGCGGTGTGTAACGATAGTCCGCTAAATCGTTCATTTCGTGATTATTGTGAAATGGAGTTGTCAACCCAATCTGTTCCCCGATCGATTTTCGTTTTCTCCTTTGGGTCGACAATCCATCAATCCATTTTGTCCAAAATCGATCCTCAATTTGGCACCGAAGATCATCATCTCCGGTGACTGTAGAGGAAGCTAGCTCCTCGTCAACATCGTAGAAGTGCAAGACACAGGGTTCCATCCGGCGGCTTCGAATACAATCAAAAGCGCATTCGATTCCAGCAAGCTGTTGCTCAATCATGGGCGATCCGACGGTGACTTTAGACAAGTTACTCGATCCTTTTTCTACCCGATGTTGGTAACCGAATGCTGCCAATCCACGAACTGACAAACATTGCATCCCTACGCGTTTTGCGGCAACCTCAACACAGGAACGCAAATCATGCTCTCGATCGGTTCCGACGAGATGTAAAATACGGGTAGCAGCAGTAGAAGTGCTGATTAGACTTTGGGAAGCTGATGCAACTTCTCCAAACGAAGGAGCATGAAGTAATGCCTCAGCTACCTGCCTCCAATCAGGGTGAGGAGGGAAATTGAATTCTGCGTAGTCCTCCGCAAGGGTTTCCCCTTTTTTATTCTTGTTGTCGGTGGAAGATGTCTCTAGTGGTGCTGTTGATGAGGTACAAAACCTCTGGAGTGAAGGTGACAAACAATCATTCCCAGACATTTTCTTCTGCTTCTCACTATCATGCCTTTCGTTTGTTGATTCATTCTGAGCATTGAAACTATTGATCTTCAGATGGGTTTCGTTGTCGTATATCATTTCCCCCCGGCAATTAGAAGATGCAAAAGCTTGTGGCAATCGCCGAACATACGAAAGGCTCGAGATGGGCTCGGAATCCAATTCGAATAACGTAGATGGTCCTGTGACGTAGAAAAACTCGTCGCCATCCTCCCCGTATGATTCTAATTGCGAGTTGGAGTCGGAGTCGACAATATGTTCTTCATTATCGATGCAACTTTCTTGCTGATCCTCAGATCGTATTCGGAGGACTTCGTAGTAATAATGCACCGCTTGTCGAGGATTATGCTTACCGCTATTATCCTGTTTGTGCTCAACAACTTCACACAATGTGGATACGCTCAACGGCACACCAGAACGAGACGGAAAGATCCAAAAATCATCGTCATTGCCGGTGCCTTCCGTGCTATTGTTCTTGTCTTCGGTTTCTGCTTTGTTTCTACTCCTGCTTTCGGTGTCGATGTGTTCGGGGATCTCATTATTCTCTGGCGGTTCACCGCTAAAAGGGGATTCTTGCTTACCCCGGCTACCGTTTTCTTTACCCCTCAGTGGAAAATATGGCCACAATGATTGTCGACCCAGAGGTCGCAGCAAGACGTGTCTCGCAACCCGTTTTCGTCGTCGTCGTCGTCGTTTCTCTCTGTGTGATATGGTGGGAATGAAGTTATTCCTGTTCGTGTTGTGCAGAGGTAAAGCCATTGTACTTCCCTCGTCGTCAACCGAACAAGTCGAGCTTTCGTCGCAACTCAACTCGTTGTCACTATCATCGCTGTGGATGGCTCGAAGGCGAAAGAATTCTCCCCGCTCTGTGACTCTTATTGTTGCGTTTGAATTTCGTGCAATACAAGGTTTTTCTTCCCATTGACCCTGGGGAGATATCCCGAGGTTAGCCAATATGATGGATGGGACTAGACATTGGCCAATTGGGGGATTGTGGTCGGCGTGATGAGAATCGAACCTACTACTATATGTACCCACCATTGCTCGTTGTTCTTCTTCCTCTTGCATCAGTCTCAAACGGACAACTACCTTTTCTAGGACAGTGATTGCCTCGGAGTGCTGTTGTTGATCATGGTGGTGGCTGTCTCGCTTGATGTTGTTGCTGTTGCTGTTGCTGTTGCTTGCGCTTCTTCCTTCATCGGAAGAATGGTGGCAGTTCCCGTCACCGCTATAGACAACGGTGACGTATTTTTCGAGAAACGCATAGTCCCCGTCTCGCAAGAAAAGTTTCTTTAAAACCTTCAACGGGACTCTAACCGAAGAGGTACTCGAAGGAGCAAGTGTGGGAGCAGGATTATTCCATGCTGTGAGCTCTACCGAGACAATACAATCCCCTTCCCCTTCTCTCGTACAGCTATCGTTATCGTCTCCATTAGCTGCCTGCTGCGGATGGGAGCCATCCGTCTCTCCCGGAATGCTGTGATCGCATTCGCTCTCATCGTTCGGACGCCGTCGGCGGCGCCCCGGAAGTCTTGCGGAGGACGATGGAACGGTCCAAAGCGGGCTTCGACAAAAGTCACTCACCCGTAACATTATATGGCAATAGACTGGGCTGGTGTCTTCCTATAAACACGGTACTTCTCCACTTTGTATCTGTATTCAGAATGGGTAAGATAGAGTCGATCTGAATTCTACACCGGTATCATGAACTGTGAGAATCGATGATCGATTTTGACTGCGTATTAATCTTACTCGTACGGTACCATTTAGAAGAGAACTATCACAAGAAAACACATGAATTCAACTGTGTACAAAATCCGACCGGGTAAGAGACATACCGTACGTACCTACTGTATGTGACAAAGGTCCGCTTCCACTGGGTGATTCCCGAAATAGTCTGGTGTGGTATTCCAACGCTCACGATTGAAAATTACCCACGATTCAAGAAAATCTGAAATACAATGCCACGCAAGCCGGGCTTCAACCTTGAAGACTGGATGAAGAACATATCCAAATTCTCCATGTGCTTCTCTATGTGCAATGTACGTTGAATTTCGATTCAACGCCTTATTACTGTTGCAATGCCTGAGGACTGGAAACACACCTATCAACAACACCACTCTCCCCATAGAGATTCCTTATCTGAAATGATGATGAGACTCAAACGATTCCAATATGCGCAGAGTAGAAAGAACAAGAAATCAGATAACCCATCTCAAAACACCAACAACAGCAACAACAATGCCAACAATAACCGTAACAACCGGAATGGAAACAACAACAATCGAAACAATCGAAACAATCGCAATCGCAACAACAACAACAATAACCAACGCAACAACCAAGGCAACAACAAAGGCCCGACTAGGATCTCGAACGACTCGCCATGTCCTATCCATCCTGGTACCAATCATACTTGGGGTCAATGCTACACCAACAAGTATGGCACAAACTCCAATCAGTCCAATAACAACAACAGAGACAACACCGACTCGCATGTGAACGATCGCAGTAATTCCAACAACAGCAATCAATCCACCACCTCCTCTTCACATGGCAGTAACTATCATGAACCCGAACAACACATGTGTGTCTTCATCAATGAACCAGAAGAAACCATACCTGCAACCCCTTGGCCAGATCTCTTCCATGTAGATATGGATATTGATGAAGAATACTACAACAGTGTCGTATGCCTCTGAAAAGGTACTAAAATAAGGTTTATGTATTGGTTAAAAACTAAGATTGTGAGCTAGCTCTGTCAACTACTCCGAGGAGCCGTTGAGAAAGCTTGCAACAGTAAAAAGGCGTTGAATCGAAATTCAACGTACATTGCACATAGAAAAGCACATGGAGAATTTGGATATGTTCTTCATCCAGTCTTCAAGGTTGAAGCCCGGCTTGCGTGGCATTGTATTTCAGATTTTCTTGAATCGTGGGTAATTTTCAATCGTGAGCGTTGGAATACCACACTCTTCTCCTTCTCATAAAAGTTCGATTGGTGGCACAGAATTTTTGTTAGTCGTGTGCGACCAGTATTGCTTAGATAAGAAATTTTTAGTTGGTGTGATATGGTTTCAGGTTTCGAATGTTCATACGTTGGATCACGTGATTTCTTAAGAGAAAGGAAACTGTACCATTTGTGTGAATTTGCTGTATGGTGTAGGGGCCTTTGCTTCTTGCGTCAAAAGCTCCAGGGATTTGCTTTTCATTTTTCACCATAACTTGGTCTCCTACACAGTAATCATGAATCTTTATGTGACTGTTCTCTTTCATAGCATTCTTGTCGATTTGAGCTTGTCTTTTGTTTCTGACCATGGCCAAGTCAGTAATTACAGGGATTGGTAGAAACATGTCGCGATGAAAGACAAGGGCTCCGGGTGTCATTCCGAAGGTCTTGTTGATGGTTGATCGAACGGCAAACTGAGCCGATGCAAAGACATTGACATCTGGGTAGGGGCCCAGATTTAATCTGGGTAGGGGCCCAGATTTAATTCTGTACCATTTTGACCCAGTACCTATGGTGGGCGGAGAAACATATTCTTTGCGATAGATCGGAAGCGTTAGATTCACACTTCCAACTGTAGCCGTTAAGAAAATTTGAATTTTTGTGACGAGGAACGAGTTTCGACTGAAATAATTTACGGCGGGCGAACAAAATCGTTGCATTTCTATTGACGTTCGTCTCGATGACGACCATGGCAGTCAATGGACTGGATACGTGTATCAGATTATTGCGTCTGTATCGGATAATGCCCATCCTCCTACGGATCCTACGGCGATAAATTCTCGAGTTCAAGCTCGATATTCAATGGAGACGAGAACATATGCTACGCAACAAATGGTTTGAAATTTGGTATTGGCGGAGATGAAATCAAAATTGGTGACGAAACTGCAACGACAAGTGACTTGGGACCATGTCCCGAAACAATTCCCAACAAAAAGGTCGCCGCCATCAATACGTCTTCGGCGGCATCTTCGATGTATCTCTCGAATCTTGCAGCTGTGATTATTGGAAGTTTTGGGCGGACCTTTGTCTCGGCTATATTGCTTGTGGACGACAATAATGGTCTGCCTGACTTGCATCCGTTTTTTTGAAGACTCAGATAAGAAAAGCATGAGCAACAAGAAAGTTAAAAGATGAGGTGAAAATGCTTGTTTGGGAATGGGAAACGGCCAAGAGATTTTTCATTGTTCATTGATTCATAACAACGACTAAATGCAGAAATAGAAATACAAATAGGATCAAATTGAATATACATTATGTGTTGTACTCCGTCATAAACAGCATAGTGTGAGGATTGTTACATCGCGATTGGTAATGCTTGGATCTTGTAACATGGCACATTGTACTTGGCGAGAGTAAACAATATTACAATAATGTTGCTACGGCTTATAGAAAGTTCCAAAGGCCGTCAAGTGCTTGCCTTTCCCAAAATGTTTCCAACAATGGCTTTATTGAACTATTCTCAGAACAGATTCGACCCCAGTTCAATCGAAAAAAGCACGTCACTTCTCAAAACGGAACGTGTTTTCGAGATAGGAAGTAATAGAATCCACAACTAACTCGTTTTCTTTCGTCCGATTTGTATCAATCTTCTGGTGGCTACGCGCACAACTGATTCTATTTCGCCGTATTTTAATGTGTTCGGTAGGCCGAAACATCCATGTTATCCTTTATCTTTTTCTTGGCGATCCACACGTTCATGGCATATTTGATGACATTATCGTTGTTGTCCTTCGGAGGAATCGCTTCGTGCACGGCATCCATTAGAAGCTCACCAGATATTTCGTCTTCGTTCCGCCACAAGACGCCGTCACCCAGCCGCGGAACGACCGACACTCCCCCATCCTTTCCCAAAGCTCGGAATTTGGTGTATCCACCACCTTCTTTACCGGTGGAGGAGGGAACGTCCGAGAGAAAAATGAGCAATGTCCAGGGCCTTTGTTCCGTCTCTGCTCCGTAGTATGAACCATGGTCGTGATGCTCCTTGTAGAATTCTCCGGGTTGGTATCGCACCAATTGGAAAGGCTCGATGTATTCTTCTCCGACGCCCAAGAATTCTGCGATGCGCTGTGTCAGACGCCACGTGAGGTTGACTTCGTCCCTAACGGGGTTCAAACGAGATGCGTAGGCCGGATTGTCCATTACGGGCAGGTAAAGTTGTGGCCAGATAAGGGGGCAGGATCGCGATGTTCGACTGGCTTTGACCCGAGCCGATCCCCCGACGGATTGCGGGGAGGTTGTCCATCCCGAGCGCTGATCGCAGGAGTGGATGAGTTGAGCAGCAATCTCGGGTGAGACAATATCCTTTACATACTTGAGGCCGATGGCCTCTCCTCCGGGGATCGCTGCAATCTTTGCATTTGGTGATTTGCTATTGTTGTTTTTATCCTCGTCAGCGCTGGAAATTCGGTCAAGAACGTCGTCGTAGGAAATGGTTGTAATGTCCTCGAAGGACGCCAAACCTTCCAAGTCATGGAATGATCCATTGGTATATATCCGAGGTGGTGATCTACCTGAAACACAAGAGCCATCTTCACTCCCTCCTTTGTTCTTGTTCTCGCAGACTTGACCTTTCGTATCGCCAAGTGCAAGCGCAAATAGCAGCACAAGCAGAACTCCGCTCTTTAAACCCATTGTATTACAGCACCTCGTCATTCCTTCTGTGTTTGGTATTGTCTCCCGACCGATGGTACCGTAGTAATCTCGACGAGCTGATTGCTTACGGGTGTACCAGTGCCTCCTTTCTGCTTTCGGTTCTTCGCCATCGGAGGACGTTCACAGTTGTCACGACACTCGACAACTAAACAACATTGTCGTTCATCAAAAAAGAAGATTTTTGAGATACAATTTCAAATTCCCCCCCGATTCGAACACGCGGAAGCGCGATGTTCAACACAGGCGCCGGACTATCATACTACGGTACGTTAATATATAGAAGTCATAGTATGATGATGAGGACTTCGAAGGACTTCGAAAGAACCAACGGATTTGTATTAACTGTCGACTTTCTCGCAAAAAATATCTTCACAAAAATCCTTTCAGCTTTCACGTTTCGGTCCCATACGATATCGGTAATCTTACGGTACGTACCGTACCGTACCGTATTACTTCTAGTACCGGTACGAACAAGAACAAGACACGAACACCCTCGAAACAGAGTTTCAATCAGACAATTGTTATTTCGTTTCAAAAAGCACTATACTCGTAGTCTCATTGTTGAAAGACTCACTACCGAGAGGAACTACAACGAATCCCAGCATAACATTGCTGCACAGGCTATTCAACTCATTTCACCATGACGAACGAAGCATCTGCATCTGTAAGAGACAAGGCGCAATTCTTTGTCGACACCATTAATCGGTCTTACGAAGAGAAACACATCGCCTTTGAGACCCAGTTTTGGGGAACCAAAATGGCGCTTTCGTCCACGGAAGATATCACATACAGCACCGAATTGCTCACCAAAACCAAGAGCGAAATGGAAAATCTTCTTTCAGATCCTAACGTCATCAAAGAAGCCAAGGAACACAAGGAAGCTCTTGCGAAGGAAAGCGATAGTAATGCGGAGGACGATCTCTCCAAAGTTCTGGATGTTATCATCAGAACCTGCCAGTGTAATGAGTTTCCTACGCCCGAGTCACAGGCAGTGCGGGAAGAGACCAACAGAATTGAAGGATCTTTAGAAAAGGGCCGGAACGAGATGACCTTGGGTTACACCGACGAGAGTGGAGAGTATAAACAAGCCTCTTCGGTCGGTTTGCGGACTGTCTTGACAACGGCTTCCTCCGAAAGCGTTCGCAAATCGGCCTACGAGGGGCTCCGATCGATCGGTCCTTTTGTTTGCTCGAACGGATTTTTAGAAATCGTTCAGCTCCGCAATAAGCTGGCCCGGATGCTGGGATTTGAAGATTACTACGACTACACCGTAACCAATGCCGAGGGATTTTCCAAGTCGAAACTCTTTGAGATACTGGATGGGCTCGAGGAAGGGACGCGCCCTTTGATGGTAAAAGCGAGGAAAACATTGGAAGAAATGCACGGACCAAAGGCCCTGGATCCATGGAATAAAAGTTACATGATGGCGGGGTCCGTCGTCAAGAAAATGGTGAGTTCGTGTCGTTCTTTTTACCCAAAAAGATGATCACAAAGTATGCCACGATGAAAAGAAAATGGGGCTAGGCAAATATCGGTATTCAATAGTCTTTTTGCGGGATTTTCATTACTACTAATTACGATTGATTCGATACCACTGCGTTACTTGTTCACTCATATCACTTTGGTTTGTGAATTTTCCATTCTCTTCTGTCATATCACTCGCAATCGCAATCGCAATCAAGGATCCCTACTTTCCTTTCAGCAAATCTGTTGAAAATTACCTTAGATCTTACGCAGCAATGAAAATTGGATACTCCAACGCGACCATGACGCTCGATTTGTTGGACCGGAAGAACAAATACAGCAACGGTTTTTGTCATTGGCCAGTCCCTGCCTGGGTCAAACCGGACGGGACTCATGTCCCATCTCAAGCAAACTTTACCAGCTTGGCAGATCCGGCTGCTGTAGGCAGTGGCATGACGGCCCTAAATACTCTGATGCACGAAGCGGGGCACGCTGCTCACTTTGCCAACATTGTGCAGCCAAGTCCCCTATTCAGTCAGGAACGGGCGCCGACTAGCGTCGCCTACGCCGAGAACCAATCAATGTTTTTGGATTCTCTAGTCGGAGATTCTGCATGGAGGGCAAAATATGCCAAGGATTTGCAAGGTACCCCGATTCCCTTCAACGTCATCGAGGAAGAGATCCGATCGAGACATCCATTCCAGGTCTTTGGGCTGCGCTCCATGCTCTGCGTATCGTACTTCGAAAAGGCACTGTACGAACTTCCAGAATCTGAACTAACCCCCGACAAGGTCCAGGCCTTGGCAGATGAGATCGAGATTCGTATCCAAGGTGGATTAAGTCCAAGACCATTGTTGAGTGTTCCCCATTTGGTTAGTGACGAAGCGAGCTGCTATTACCAGGGGTACACGGTACGTTTTGATTCATTTCAACTTCCTCCTTCTTGCACTGAACGGTTGATCGTGTTTGAAAATTGAACACGTAAACTGTTCCTTCATTCAGATTATATTTTATTGTTTCTTTTCCTGACTCCTCGCTTTCGTTGCTGGCTATCCGATTATATTTTTGACAATGCGAAACAAAAACTGTCCACACACGATAGCTCGCTGAGATGTCGGTACACCAGACGAGAAAATATTTCAAAGACAAATACGGATATATTGTCGACAATCCGATGGTTGGTCCCACTCTGACGGACGCCTACTGGAAGTGTGGCAATTCCAAACCATTCCTTCAAATCGTTAAGGACCTTACCGGGAAAGAGCTTGCAGGAGATGATTGGGTAGATACTTTGAAGGCTGACCTCGAAGAACACATTGCGCAAGAGAGGAAAGAATACGACGAAATGATTGAGAAATGCAACGTTTCTTCCACCGAAGAGAAGGAAGAAGAAGAAACACTTGATTTGGCAATGACTGTCAAATTTGTTGACGGAGACCACATTATCTCTGACTCGAGTCAATCCGGACTTCTTGGTGCATGCAAAGACTTTGAAGCATTCGTCGCAGCACGTGTTGCTGCAGCCAGTGCTTCCTCTTAGACGGATACAAACGCCACAATGAGCTGTCTTCTGGGCTCAGGTGTCGCGGTCTGGTTTTAGTGATAACAATACATTCGATACGCTTGACGCTGTATACATTTGTAAGTGTGACAGATGTAGTCTTCTTACACCATATGTTCAATAAGACCACACAACTGAAACAAACTTGGACATGGACTTTAGGTAGTGCAAAGTTAACACTAGAAGATACGCACACTTAAAATAATATGGATTCCGGGTTTGCGCTGAAAATGAACATATTTCATTCATTAGGCCTAAGAAGCAAATGGCAATGAACCAGTCTGTTGTAGAGCCAGATCAAACGAATCTAATACTACTACGTACTTCGAAGTAATTCGTAATTCGTAACAGCTGTCCGGCACTCGGGTCGAAGCTATTAAACCCTCGGGTTAAGATCAGAATTCCTAGGTATTCATGTACCTTTTCTCTGCCTATAGTTAGTGGGTCAATTTCTCCGTATTCTGTGTCAAGCTTCGTCAAGAAATCTGTGACACACTGTGGATCCTTGTGGCTCACTAAACCATCATCCACATGAAATATAACTGTTAATTGCGATCCATTCACTGTTACATTCCATATGCATGGCTCATAGGGGTTCATTTCAAGTCCCCAATCACGAAAGTTCCCTGTTAATTTTTTGTATGCCAGTATCGCTGCATTGAGTGTTCCATAGATTGCCTTTTAGCATTGCACATAGATGACTGGTCTTCCTCATTCTTTTCAAAGATGTCTCTTCCAATGCTTATCGCCGTATTCAGCCAACAATAGTGCTAACGCTCCATTGATTTTGAGGTGTAATGGCTCATCCATGCTGGTTTGTAGGAACAATCCTGGGAGATCAAATGATGCCACATCCCTTCCTTCCATTGCAATTACTGCCAGTATGTATTTAGCAACTCTATTACTGGTGTTGGAGATGCATTGTCCTGTTTGTTTGTCCAGAGATGTTGGGGTCTCCTGTCTGCACATCCTCTGCTTTTTAATCTTCCATCTTGTTTTATCAGCATGAACATAAGAATTGGCAATGCTTGATGTTTCTGTTGTTCGGTTAGCAAATTGCAGTTCACCTTGCCAAAGCATCCTCGCGTGACTAGGTTGTCTATCTCTTTCATGATCGATGCTTTCCCTTCCTCTCCATGGACTCGCATTCCCTCTTGTGTGCTCATTTGAGTCATCACGTAGTGGTTGATTAAATTGTGGTCTTGCTGCACTATTTTGATGTATTCAATTGCATGTACAAAGTTCTCATACTTGGTTCTGATGACCTTTTGTATTTTGTTTGGTGATTCATTGTGTTCAAGATGGTGCCCCTTGTTTTCTCCCACGCTGGCGTACACAAAGTCTGTGTGATGTGTGCTCTTCACTTCTCTTCCACTAGCCGTTCAATACATGTCTGGTTCTTCCATTCCTGTAATTTCTTCATTTTCAGTTGCTTCATCCACTTCTGTAGCCTCATCTCCATTGTCAGATGTCTCTGGGTCTGAGCCGGTGTCAGATCCATTTGAGCCTTTGCCGCTTTCATTCTCCTCTTCCTCACTTTTGCTGGAGTCTTGGTTGGTTGCATCATTTTCCTCATCTGAGTCTTCTTCCAATGCAACATCACAGCCCTGGACCTCTGGAATAAATTCATCATCCTCATTGTCTGATAATTGGTCATTGTTGTTACGATCTCAAAAAGTTAATCCACTTTGTGACTTTCATGCCATTCTTTCAACTTGCTTGATTACTTTGCTCAACATTGGCAATAGTTGGTAGTCGCTCTTTGCTCTGTTAAATATTCTCCTGTGTTAAGGCTGAAGAATTTCACTCCTCCTTGTCTGTTTCTGGATGGTCCCAATGTTATTGCGCCAACTATCTGTTCCTACATGATGTTGCCAGTTCCTGCATACGTCTATGCATATTCTCCGGCAATCACTCGGAAGTCTGTATTGCATGATAGAACTCTTCCCTCCACAATTGTTAATGGACTCAGTTCTTGTAATACTCCTTTGGGCCAGGGAAATGCATTTAAATAGAACACAATGGTCTCCATTAGCGCTGCAGGAGTCATCTTTTTTGGAATGTGATCAAAAGGTAGCATTGCAAAACTTGCTCTGGCACTTTCCTTTATCACACGAGTATATTGTTCACGATAGGCTGCTTTTCATTCCTTCAAATTGTTTGTCCACTTCAAGGTGACTAATTTGGCATCCTTGCAGTACATTGGACCTGAATACAGATTTCAGAGCCTCTTCCATCACTTTGAGCCTCATTGATGGTAATGCTATGATTGTTCCATAGTGATTGTTCCTCAAAATTGTTGCTAACATTAGAAGTCTGTTCACATGCAGCACATCTGCTGCAATGATCATGTTCTGGTAGTGTTCTTCAATTGATTCTGGTAACACTATCATTTGTGGCAACTCCACTGTAGTATCCTTCTTTTTTCTAGTCCTTTTTTCTTCCAGACCATATACATTTGGTCCCATGATACTTCATGCGATGCATATGTCTCTGGCTGCAAATGGATTGTCCTTGATTGTATTTTTCATTGTCATCGCTGTCAATGTTGCTTCACTTGGATGGTAAGCCACATGTTGGAATTGTCTGACCGCTTCAGCTCACAATACATCTCATTTGATGAAATTTGACTTCTTCTTTTCCACCGTTTCAATTTCTCCATTATTCATGGACACCATCAATTCTTGTGTTGTTGGCACATCTTCTTGATCTTTGGTGTTGATCATCCGTTCGCCAAACATTGTATTTGACTTTTTGAGTCCAAAATGCTTCTTGCAATTTAAGTCCATCTGGTTAGAACCGTAGGTTAATTCCTTCTGGAGTTTCGACTTTGAAAGCTTTATCTCGTATCCCTTTTGAGTTTGGTTGACTGCTATAGTCTACTTCAAAATCATTTCATTCTTGCAATCCGTGAAATGACAATATGTTTGCTATGCCGTGCCTGTAAACCCACACTGGTCCCACTCCTGGGAGGTCGCCAATCTCATTGATCATTACACTACCTGCATTTGTGTGTAACTCCAACTTCTTGCTTGTGGTCCTTACATTGACTAGAAACATTATATTCCAAAATATGTGTACAGTTGATTGATTGTCCAACAATACCCAAAACATCCTGAGTCTTCCTCAAACATGTTTCATGTTAAGACAATACTTTGCATTTCCTCGCATATCTTCAATGTATGTTGGTGCAATCGTTGTCTGTGTAAATTGATATGCGCTGTAGTAGCAATCCTGATCCAATTTGTCTTCAAATTTGACCTCTTCTTTCACCGTTTCTTCTCCCACTATTGCATGAACCTGTCCTTGTTTCGTTGGACTGTATGGTCTTTCGGTTGATTCCTTCATGATAGGATCTCCATCCATTGTGGTTGTTTCCATGCAATTTGGAGCAATATGGTCATTCCTTCCGCATTTGTAGCATATGACTTTTCTTTTATTATCATATATTTTGTCGTGCTGCCCTCCCTCTTGTGTACTAGGAGCTTGCACACCTGGGGGAAATCCTTGTTGCTGCTTTTTTTGAACGCGTGTCTGGACTTTTTCTTTTCTCCGTCTCTGTTGTTGTCTTACCCTTTCCTGTTGTTCCCGTACTTCTTTGCACTCTTCTAGGTTGCTTCGTAGTTTTGAAGTAGCGCATATGCATCATTGATAGTCTGAAGGATATGGTCTGTTCCTTTTGTAAAGACATTGTTAATGTCTCTTCTACATTCCTCAAATCTATCTCCAGCCTCTTTCATAAACATAATGGCGTAGAATTGCTCTTGTTGGTTCACTCGGATCATGGCTACGTATGCTGCTGCTTCTTGTTTGGTTGTTCCTGTGTATGGTAATTGTGCCTTCATGATGGCTTCAACCTTGCTGCATGGGGTGTCAAAATCACACAGTTCTGCTGCCTTTTGTCGTTTGGCGAAGTGCTTGTAGTACTCTGAAAGTTGTAGTCTGTTTTCATTCAATTCAGACAGCATATACATACTTGTGACAATGGTTGTTGGTTTGTGGCCAATAGTCGATGTCCCGTTGCAGACCGTTGTGATTAATTTAAATAGGCCTGGTGTGTCCTTGGATTGTTCAATGACTGGAAATGTCGTTTCGGCCTTGAGCTTGTTTCGAAGAGTTAGGGTCAGTCGTCCCCAGATGATTGCGTAGCATGAAAACAAGTTCTTGGCTAGTGATGAATTTGATTCATTGTATCATTTCATATCAAGTTTCTAGTTTTCTTGTTCCCAATATGGGAGTGTATCGAATATTACCTTGTTGACGTGTTTCGTAGTAGGCTCGGCAATACCGATGAGCTTTTTGGTGCCATTTTCAATAGACGTTGCTTCGCTCATTGTATACTTCTTCTTTCCGATGTAGTTTAGTAGTTTCTCTTTTGAACTCAACCATTTTGTGTTCATGCCTTTGCCATAGTAAAAAATATGATCTTCTAGGCCAACTGTTCTTCCTTGGAACTTCTTCTTTGGTGTGTTCTTTGCTTTGGGTCTTCCTTTACCCCATGCGTTTTTCAAAGCTAGATTTTTCATTGTCCGTTTGATTGCATTTTCCTTTATCCTCTTCTTTCGACACCGTCGAAATGGAGTGTGACTTACTGTCGTGCCTTTTATTAATTTGATGTTGAAACCAACGGTTCCACAACTATCTCTTCACTAATGATGAATGTGCAAATAGAGGTAGTACTATGTCTTGATTCTTCAGTAATAATGCTTTATAATATGTACTTTCTGAATGGGTAAAATTAATAAAAGTGAGAGCATGTAAATGTATTCTCAATCATCAAAATCGATGGGGTTCTCTTCCTCATGTGGGTGGTCTTGTTCCATCAGATATTTTGTAAGGTGTAGCTATAGTACTATATATACATATATTTGTCTCTCGTGGGAATCATTTTTTTTTTTCCTCTTTATGTTTCTCACGGTTTCACTTCTCAGATTTTGTTGTCTGTCCATATGCCTCATACGGTACCGTACGGTTGACAAAGAATATGTAAAATTATTTATTTTTAGGATGCGCGAAAATTCTTGAATTGTGACCAATAATTCTCAACAACCCGACATCGGCTGAAAATGCTCAATAGACCCACATAATGCTGAGATAGTAAGGATTCATTCACTCTTATTTGACATAGTCCACAGATCTCTTGTTGTCAAGATCTATTGGACACAAAATTGGGGCCTTAACAAAATCCCTCTCCAAAAACTATGGAGAACCCTTTCTTTTTTACTTAAATAAAATAACTGTTGCTTAACGCCCAGTGAAACTCCTACTAGGCTATGCACGCTTGGAGCCTGCGCGCAAGCCAAAGCGGAGGTGCGAAGAAGAAACCAACCGAGGCGCGAAGGAAGAAACCAACCGAGGTGCGAAGAATCAACCGAGGTGCAAAGAAGAAACCAACCGAGGTGCGAATACAGCCGATACCCGTAGTACCGTAGCGTACATACGGTAATGTACAGTAGAATGGACAGAGGTGCCCTAACCCTAATCCAAAAAAGTGAGTCCTAGTGAGTTTTACACACTAATTTGCAATTAAAAAATAGAAAATCAGATATTTTGTGTGATTAGTCCATGAATATTGTTCCTGTTATGGGTGAGATGAATGATGAAAGAAACAGAAGTGAGTTATCTGTCATAGTTTGTGTGTCACCACCTAATTAGTGCATTTGGGTCCTTGATTTGGAGGAAAAATACACACTAATTTGCAATTAAAAAATAGAAAATCAGATATTTTGTGTGATTAGTCCATGAATATTGTTCCTGTTATGGGTGAGATGAATGATGAAAGAAACAGAAGTGAGTTATCTGTCATAGTTTGTGTGTCACCACCTAATTAGTGCATTTGGGTCCTGGATTTGGAGGAAAAATACACACTAATTTGTAATTAGACAATAGAAAATCAGATATTTTGTGTGATTAGTCCATGAATACTGTTCCTGTTATGGGTGAGATGAATGATGAAAGAAACAGAAGTGAGTTATCTGTCATAGTTTGTGTGTCACCACCTAATAAGTGCATTTGGGTCCTTGATCTGGAGGAAAAATACACACTAATTTGCAATTAAAAAATAGAAAATCTGTTATTTTGTGTGATTGAACCATGAATATTGTTCCTGTTATGGATAAGTTGAATCATGAAAGAAACAGAAGTGAGTTATCTGTCATAGTTTGTGTGTCATCATCTACTTAGTGCATTTGGGTCCTGGATTTGGAGGAAAAATACACACTAATTTGCAATTAAAAAATAGAAAATCAGATATTTTGTGTGATTAGTCCATGAATATTGTTCCTGTTATGGGTGAGATGAATGATGAAAGAAACAGAAGTGAGTTATCTGTCATAGTTTGTGTGTCACCACCTAATAAGTGCATTTGGGTCCTTGATTTGGAGGAAAAATACACACTAATTTGCAATTAAAAAATAGAAAATCTAATATTTTGTGTGATTAGCTCATGAATATTGTTCCTGTTATGGATAAGTTGAATCATGAAAGAAACAGAAGTGAGTTATCTGTCATAGTTTGTGTGTCACCACCTAATTAGTGCATTTGGGTCCTGGATTTGGAGGAAAAATACACACTAATTTGCAATTAAAAAATAGAAAATCAGATATGTTGTGTGATTAGTCCATGAATACTGTTCCTGTTATGGGTGAGATGAATGATGAAAGAAACAGAAGTGAGTTATCTGTCATAGTTTGTGTGTCACCACCTAATTAGTGCATTTGGGTCCTTGATTTGGAGGAAAAATACACACTAATTTGTAATTAGACAATAGAAAATCAGATATTTTGTGTGATTAGTCCATGAATACTGTTCCTGTTATGGGTGAGATGAATCATGAAAGAAACAGAAGTGAGTTATCTGTCATAGTTTGTGTGTCCCCATCTAATAAGTGCATTTGGGTCCTGGATTTGGAGGAAAAATACACACTAATTTGCAATTAGACAATAGAAAATCTGTTATTTTGTGTGATTAGTCCATGAATATTGTTCCTGTTATGGGTGAGATGAATGATGAAAGAAACAGAAGTGAGTTATCTGTCATAGTTTGTGTGTCACCATCTAATAAGTGCATTTGGGTCCTGGATTTGGAGGAAAAATACACACTAATTTGTAATTAGACAATAGAAAATCAGATATTTTGTGTGATTAGTCCATGAATACTGTTCCTGTTATGGGTGAGATGAATGATGAAAGAAACAGAAGTGAGTTATCTGTCATAGTTTGTGTGTCACCACCTAATTAGTGCATTTGGGTCCTGGATTTGGAGGAAAAATACACACTAATTTGTAATTAAAAAATAGAAAATCAGATATTTTGTGTGATTAGTCCATGAATATTGTTCCTGTTATGGGTGAGATGAATGATGAAAGAAACAGAAGTGAGTTATCTGTCATAGTTTGTGTGTCACCACCTAATAAGTGCATTTGGGTCCTTGATTTGGAGGAAAAATACACACTAATTTGTAATTAGACAATAGAAAATCTGTTATTTTGTGTGATTAGTCCATGAATACTGTTCCTGTTATGGATAAGTTGAATGATGAAAGAAACAGAAGTGAGTTATCTGTCATAGTTTGTGTGTCACCACCTAATAAGTGCATTTGGGTCCTGGATTTGGAGGAAAAATACACACTAATTTGCAATTAAAAAATAGAAAATCAGATATTTTGTGTGATTGAACCATGAATATTGTTCCTGTTATGGATAAGTTGAATCATGAAAGAAACAGAAGTGAGTTATCTGTCATAGTTTGTGTGTCACCATCTAATAAGTGCATTTGGGTCCTGGATTTGGAGGAAAAATACACACTAATTTGTAATTAGACAATAGAAAATCAGATATTTTGTGTGATTAGTCCATGAATACTGTTCCTGTTATGGATAAGTTGAATCATGAAAGAAACAGAAGTGAGTTATCTGTCATAGTTTGTGTGTCACCACCTAATTAGTGCATTTGGGTCCTGGATTTGGAGGAAAAATACACATTAATTTGCAATTAAAAAATAGAAAATCAGATATTTTGTGTGATTAGTCCATGAATATTGTTCCTGTTATGGGTGAGATGAATGATGAAAGAAACAGAAGTGAGTTATCTGTCATAGTTTGTGTGTCACCACCTAATTAGTGCATTTGGGTCCTGGATTTGGAGGAAAAATACACATTAATTTGTAATTAGACAATAGAAAATCAGATATTTTGTGTGATTAGTCCATGAATACTGTTCCTGTTATGGGTGAGATGAATGATGAAAGAAACAGAAGTGAGTTATCTGTCATAGTTTGTGTGTCACCACCTAATAAGTGCATTTGGGTCCTTGATTTGGAGGAAAAATACACACTAATTTGCAATTAAAAAATAGAAAATCTTTTATTTTGTGTGATTGAACCATGAATATTGTTCCTGTTATGGATAAGTTGAATCATGAAAGAAACAGAAGTGAGTTATCTGTCATAGTTTGTGTGTCACCACCTAATAAGTGCATTTGGGTCCTGGATCTGGAGGAAAAATACACACTAATTTGTAATTAAAAAATAGAAAATCAGATATTTTGTGTGATTAGTCCATGAATACTGTTCCTGTTATGGGTGAGATGAATGATGAAAGAAACAGAAGTGAGTTATCTGTCATAGTTTGTGTGTCATCATCTACTTAGTGCATTTGGGTCCTGGATTTGGAGGAAAAATACACACTAATTTGCAATTAAAAAATAGAAAATCAGATATTTTGTGTGATTAGTCCATGAATATTGTTCCTGTTATGGGTGAGATGAATGATGAAAGAAACAGAAGTGAGTTATCTGTCATAGTTTGTGTGTCACCATCTAATAAGTGCATTTGGGTCCTGGATTTGGAGGAAAAATACACACTAATTTGCAATTAAAAAATAGAAAATCAGATATTTTGTGTGATTAGTCCATGAATATTGTTCCTGTTATGGGTGAGATGAATGATGAAAGAAACAGAAGTGAGTTATCTGTCATAGTTTGTGTGTCACCACCTAATTAGTGCATTTGGGTCCTGGATTTGGAGGAAAAATACACATTAATTTGTAATTAGACAATAGAAAATCAGATATTTTGTGTGATTAGTCCATGAATACTGTTCCTGTTATGGGTGAGATGAATGATGAAAGAAACAGAAGTGAGTTATCTGTCATAGTTTGTGTGTCACCACCTAATTAGTGCATTTGGGTCCTGGATTTGGAGGAAAAATACACACTAATTTGTAATTAGACAATAGAAAATCAGATATTTTGTGTGATTAGTCCATGAATACTGTTCCTGTTATGGATAAGTTGAATCATGAAAGAAACAGAAGTGAGTTATCTGTCATAGTTTGTGTGTCACCACCTAATTAGTGCATTTGGGTCCTGGATTTGGAGGAAAAATACACATTAATTTGTAATTAGACAATAGAAAATCAGATATTTTGTGTGATTAGTCCATGAATACTGTTCCTGTTATGGGTGAGATGAATGATGAAAGAAACAGAAGTGAGTTATCTGTCATAGTTTGTGTGTCACCACCTAATTAGTGCATTTGGGTCCTTGATTTGGAGGAAAAATACACACTAATTTGTAATTAAAAAATAGAAAATCAGATATTTTGTGTGATTAGTCCATGAATATTGTTCCTGTTATGGGTGAGATGAATGATGAAAGAAACAGAAGTGAGTTATCTGTCATAGTTTGTGTGTCACCACCTAATAAGTGCATTTGGGTCCTTGATTTGGAGGAAAAATACACACTAATTTGTAATTAGACAATAGAAAATCAGATATTTTGTGTGATTAGTCCATGAATATTGTTCCTGTTATGGGTGAGATGAATGATGAAAGAAACAGAAGTGAGTTATCTGTCATAGTTTGCGTGTCACCATCTAATTAGGGTATTTGGGTCCTGGATCTGGAGGAAAAATACACACTAATTTGTAATTAAAAAATAGAAAATCAGATATTTTGTGTGATTAGTCCATGAATATTGTTCCTGTTATGGGTGAGATGAATGATGAAAGAAACAGAAGTGAGTTATCTGTCACAGTTTGTGTGTCACCACCTAATAAGTGCATTTGGGTCCTTGATCTGGAGGAAAAATACACACTAATTTGCAATTAAAAAATAGAAAATCTGTTATTTTGTGTGATTGAACCATGAATATTGTTCCTGTTATGGATAAGTTGAATGATGAAAGAAACAGAAGTGAGTTATCTGTCATAGTTTGTGTGTCATCATCTACTTAGTGCATTTGGGTCCTGGATTTGGAGGAAAAATACACACTAATTTGTAATTAAAAAATAGAAAATCAGATATTTTGTGTGATTAGTCCATGAATATTGTTCCTGTTATGGGTGAGATGAATGATGAAAGAAACAGAAGTGAGTTATCTGTCATAGTTTGTGTGTCACCATCTAATTAGTGCATTTGGGTCCTGGATTTGGAGGAAAAATACACACTAATTTGCAATTAAAAAATAGAAAATCAGATATTTTGTGTGATTAGTCCATGAATACTGTTCCTGTTATGGGTGAGATGAATGATGAAAGAAACAGAAGTGAGTTATCTGTCATAGTTTGTGTGTCACCACCTAATAAGTGCATTTGGGTCGTTGATTTGGAGGAAAAATACACACTAATTTGTAATTAGACAATAGAAAATCTGTTATTTTGTGTGATTAGTCCATGAATACTGTTCCTGTTATGGGTGAGATGAATGATGAAAGAAACAGAAGTGAGTTATCTGTCATAGTTTGTGTGTCACCATCTAATAAGTGCATTTGGGTCCTGGATTTGGAGGAAAAATACACACTAATTTGCAATTAAAAAATAGAAAATCAGATATTTTGTGTGATTGAACCATGAATATTGTTCCTGTTATGGGTGAGATGAATGATGAAAGAAACAGAAGTGAGTTATCTGTCATAGTTTGTGTGTCACCACCTAATTAGTGCATTTGGGTCCTGGATTTGGAGGAAAAATACACACTAATTTGTAATTAGACAATAGAAAATCAGATATTTTGTGTGATTAGTCCATGAATATTGTTCCTGTTATGGGTGAGATGAATGATGAAAGAATCAGAAGTGAGTTATCTGTCATAGTTTGTGTGTCACCACCTAATTAGTGCATTTGGGTCCTGGATTTGGAGGAAAAATACACACTAATTTGTAATTAAAAAATAGAAAATCAGATATTTTGTGTGATTAGTCCATGAATATTGTTCCTGTTATGGGTGAGATGAATGATGAAAGAAACAGAAGTGAGTTATCTGTCATAGTTTGTGTGTCACCACCTAATTAGTGCATTTGGGTCCTTGATTTGGAGGAAAAATACACACTAATTTGTAATTAGACAATAGAAAATCAGATATTTTGTGCGATTAGTCCATGAATACTGTTCCTGTTATGGGTGAGATGAATGATGAAAGAAACAGAAGTGAGTTATCTGTCATAGTTTGTGTGTCACCACCTAATTAGTGCATTTGGGTCCTGGATTTGGAGGAAAAATACACACTAATTTGTAATTAGACAATAGAAAATCAGATATTTTGTGTGATTAGTCCATGAATATTGTTCCTGTTATGGGTGAGATGAATGATGAAAGAAACAGAAGTGAGTTATCTGTCATAGTTTGTGTGTCACCACCTAATTAGTGCATTTGGGTCCTGGATTTGGAGGAAAAATACACACTAATTTGCAATTAAAAAATAGAAAATCAGATATTTTGTGTGATTAGTCCATGAATATTGTTCCTGTTATGGGTGAGATGAATGATGAAAGAAACAGAAGTGAGTTATCTGTCATAGTTTGTGTGTCATCACTTAATAAGTGCATTTGGTTACTAAGAATTTTCAACACCAAAAATGGTACATGTGGAGACCAATCTTGCTACTGCCATAACTTTGCTTCCAGATGGAGTTAGAACATTCTAGAGGTATCAGCGCCCATCTACATGCATTGTAGATGCCGATCGAGCTATCTATCGATTCAAACGATTGGCAGGGGGGCTCTCGCTAGAAAAAATTGTGTAAATTACGTAAGAATTATCAACAACAGCACTACAATGTGACATGGGGAGACCAATCTTGCTACTCCCATAACTTTGCTTCCAGATGGAGTTAGAACATTCTAGAGGTATCAGCGCCCATCTACATGCATTGTAGATGCCGATCGAGCTATCTATCGATTCAAACAATTGGCAGGGGGGCTCTCGCTAGAAAAAATTGTGTAAATTATGTAAGAATTATCAACAACAGCACTACAATGTGACATGGGGAGACCAATCTTGCTACTCCCATAACTTTGCTTCCAGATGGAGTTAGAACATTCTAGAGGTACCAGCGCCCATCTACATGCATCGTAGACGATGATCGAGCTATCTATCGATTCAAACGATTGGCAGGGGGGCTCTCGCTAGCATAATTCGTGTAAATTATCTAAGAATTTTCAAGATCAAAATGTGACATGGGGAGACCAATCTTGCTACTCCCATAACTTTGCTCCCAGAGGGAGTTAGAACATTCTAGAGGTATCAGCGCCCATCTACATGCATGGTAGATGCCGATCGAGCTATCTATCGATTCAAACGATTGGAAGGGGGGCTCTCGCTAGCAAAATTCGTGTAATAGTTCTTTAATGTTATTCATTATCTAGTTCCTCTTGTGTCTCAAATTTGAGCTCTGCTTTCTGTATGATTGCTGCTGGAGCTAAAGCTGCATCCTCATGGAGCTCTATCTTTCCCTGATCATAGCAGTCCTCTGCAAGTGTTCTCACTCGTTTTCCTCCTAACTGACTCTTTGGGATGTGTCTCCTCCCCTTTCTATCTCCAATACCATCAACAGCCAGTCCTTCGTGGTCAGCAATAATTTGGAGGGATCTCAGCACTTTGTTGATGTCTTTGGCAACAGTTTCAGGTTTGGGATGCACTTGCCAAACTCGTTTGTATGCACTGGAAAGAGCAGAAGGAGTAGCTTTGGAGAACTTCACTTCGTCTGGTAAGGTCGAAGTGATATGGACATGAAGGTTAACTGCACGGTGCAATTGACTGAATAGTGAAGTGTCAAGAGGACTTGCTTCTGGCCTGTTTCCAACTGGACGGTTATGGTAGCGAGCAAGATTTCCACCAATACCACCAGAGGGACCCATGAGATCATGCTGAGGTAGCACCCATCGATCATAATAGCCTTTCTCTTTCATGTATGCAACACTGTTTGCAGATGTCATTAGAGAGAGAGCATCATGCATTACGAAGCCTGAATCACCCATCAATTCTTGGGTAGAATTAAACATGTAATCGATCAGAGCAGTGACACAAACTTGCCCAGTCATGCAGACTTTGTCAATCTCCTCCTCCCACAAATCACCATACCGTGATTCATATGGGTTGGTAGCAGCTCGATGATCAGTAGGAATTGGAGCATCACCTTCCAGACAGGCCTCTGCAACCTGAATGAAATCAGTAAGCCGCTTGAGTGAAATACCAGGAGAAGCAGCAACAATGACCTTGGTTTGAACAGTGTCTCCAGCTAGAGCCTTCAGATGCTTCACCAATGTAATGCCCTGAAGCTGGAGCTTATCAAAGGTTTTCTTCTTTAGCTTTGGAAGAGACATGATGGATTCATTTGCATAAACAGCACCTTCTGGACGATTGGCTTCAATCCAAATATTCGAAGGAGTGCCTGTGGTGGAATAAACAGAAGAACAGCTAATGCAGTGAGTATTTCAATGAAAACAGACTGATGCAAAAAACACAGCATTGAAGAACATAACTTACCATGCTTGGACCTTGCAAAACCAATTGCTTGCAGTCTCAGTTTGTGACGGTCAACACGAGTGATCAATTTTTTCTCCGTATATTCAAAGATAGGGTTTATTTTATGTCCAGCCCCATTTGCATCCATATACACACCGAAAGCCCACCTCCCTTCCTTATCATACTTCACTTGCAGCACTGTTTTCTGCTTAGAATATGTGCCATTTGGATCAAGCTTTCCCTCTAGGTTTCGTTTGAAGCTCGTGGTGACATCAGGTTTACCAGGACCAATGCGTGACCCACTGACTCCAATATGTGCCTTCTTGTGCATTTCATCAAACCAACAAATCTTTGATAGAGATAAAGGAGTCAAAAGTGTCTCATCATAGCAAGCTGGTGGGTTTTCAACATCAGAAGCATCTCCAAGCAACTTAGAGAACATGGGGTGACTGAACTTAACTTTTCCAAACCTCAAGAGCAACTGTGCCACCCACCTGAACGAAGCTCTACACCAAGCATGTTCAATATTCTTGCTACCCTGCTTGCCTTTCTTGATTACCAAAATTTGAGGCTTCAATCTGTTCATGCATCCTCTGACAGCTGAGTAGGTGAGAGAAGGCAATTCATTCTTCTCTCTAAACTGATTGACAATGTAGGTGGACATATTGATGGAGTTTCCTGACTCAAGTGCATCTGCAATTACCTCAGCTTCAACACTGTCCAAAGGTATGACACATTTTCTCCCAACTGCTTGGTAATTGCCATTGCCAGTATAAGGAAGATTGGCTTGTTGGCAAAGAACAACATCTTGACACACTTGCTTGACTGTATTACGGAATGATCTTCTATTTGACAGGTCAAATATGTTTGCAATAGAGGCAATGGTCTTCTTCTTCTTCCATAAATGTTCAGGGGGGCTTTTCAATATATTTTCAAAATAAAATGCAATTGAAATTCTCATGTCTGCAGGGGAGGATGCTGCTAGATGAGGTGGTTCTTCCCAGTAATCTTCAGGTGCAATCACTTCTTCTTGTAGATCATCCTCTTCCTCATAATTCACAGTAGGTGAACGGGCTGGTAATTTGGAGTCTTCCTCTTCTTCAGGTTCTTCAGGAGGGTCTTCTGGTAATGCTGCTGCTTCAGCATCCACTGCTTCCTCCAACTGCATCTGTTTGAGCAGTCTTTGCTCACGTAGAAGTACAGTGCCTTTCTTCTCCCTCTTCTTTAGCCTGCTTGTAGATCCAGTAGGTCTTCTTTTTCTTTTTGGTGGCATGGTGGTGTATTAGTAACTGGTAGTATTTTGAATTGTGATCTAAATAGATAATCTAGGAATCTGGACCTCTATTTGGTGTTAGCACTGTAAAGAAATTCAGTTTGCATTGAATTAATATTTTCTGGTACTGATTCTACGTATTTCTACACTGGAAGGGTTGTAAAGGAGATTAATTCCCGTTTGTTAATTTGTTAATTCCCGTTTGCTAATTCCATTCCCGTTTGATTGACGCTTTTGATTGACTTGTTTCGCGGGTATTCTTAAGAAGACTTGTTTCGCTCGCTTACTAACTACCTACCGAGTACCGTACCGGGTATTCTTAAGCGATTCATTATTGATTCCCGTTTGAATGCACATTCTTGTTGATTAAGCAATCCATTCGTACCGGTAGACTCCGCGAAATTCCAAATTTAAATTCTAACGGCCAATGATTTTTCTAACGGCCGATTCTTGAGTGGGCGTGCGCGAATTTCATAAAATTAAGGCGCAGAGATAAATTATAGGCTCATTATTCTTGTATGTTCATATACAGTAATGAAGATAAAATAGTTCTATATTTGGGCTCCATAAAACTGGGAAAAGAACATCATATTCGGATTCGTCTTGAAATTAGCTTTTCAAAAATATATGGGTTAATAGGGGTTACACATGATCCATAGAAGTTAGACTTTCGAAAATGCTGCTTCTTTGTGACGCGTACGGTACGCTTCTTTTTTTCCAACAATTACGAGGTAAGATTCGTACCTCCCCATCACTGTACCGTACGGTACCGGTAGCGCTGTCGTATTGTTAACAGCTTTTCCTATTATTACTCCGTATCAATATTTTTTCTTCAAAGCGATTAGGTCAACCGACATCACATTGGGTGGAAGAATGCCTCCGTCTCCGGACGGTACTCGCGGCGTAGGCAAAAAGAATCATCACATGGACACATCGCAAAGGCAAACGCAAACGCAAAGGCAAACGCAAAGGCAAAGGCAAACGCAAAGGCAAACGCAGACACAAACGCAAACGCAGGTGACAACTACAACTGCTTCTATCGGGACTGTTGCCGTTGACAACCACGAGACCAGCAAGAAGTTGGCATCAACGCCCTTCTTTGGCGGTGGAAATATCGGTCCTTTCCACTTGGATGGGGCCCTTTATCGGATCATGGAATACCTGACGCCTCGCGATTTCTACACACTGGGATCGCTTGTCGGCAGTCGTTCCTGGGAGAAATTTCTCTTTGCGAACCCGAGCACGGAATACTTGTTTTGTTCCTCTCGGCAAAACCGCAAAAGTAATAACAGAAAGGGAAGAACCTACCTAAGAAATGTATTTCATTTTCGACAAGCCGTTCTCCAAAATCGAACGAGTGAAGAAACGAGAAAAGGAAGGCGCAAGCGTCGGCGAGATGAAGACGGTGATGATGATAGGCAACCGCCAGCAGTACTTAATCGTATCGGAATCTTTAGTGGACTCGAAGAAGAGTCGATTTTGGTCGACGACGCCGATGGATATTTTGGGATGGCGTTTTTCCGATCCGGGGTTCTTGCAGTTTGGGGAGATTACTCGGGAATTTTCTTGGCACAGCACGTTGATCGGATTCTGTCGTCAACTTCTTTCAAAGAGCGAATGCCATCGATGCCAACCTCTCATCCGCCAACGAAAGAGGAAAGGGGACAAAAGGAAGACAAAGATGACAACAACAACAATCAGAAGAGATACAATGACTTCAGTTGGAAAGACGGAAGTGGGTATTTATTTGCCGATTCGCATCAGGTAGTGGCGGTTCATTTTGGCACACCCTACTCCTTTTTGGGATTTGCTTTGGGACAAATCAAGTCCGTTGATACGAATCCTGTCTGTGAAACCGAGTCTGCAACGCCGGTGGAAGACACGGAGGAATCGAACCGAAAGACGGAAGTCGGAACGGAATACCCGTTTATATCGGAATGCTTGTATCATTTTCCAAACGGCGAAATCTCGTCCCTTTGTCCCGTAGACGACCAACACTTGGTCAGTAGCTGCATGGGCAGGAATCAACAGCAACAGCAACAGCAACAGCAACCACGACAACGGAATGCACAGAACGCAAGTACAATCTTGATCCACTGGAATGCCCTGAAAGACGGTAACCTACAGCGAATCTCCGAGATCAATCTCCAAGCCGATTATTTTGATGACAGTTCCGTCTTGCACGACGTTTCTCCCATGGCAATGGCATCGTCTTCCTTTCACGTCACAAGTGATGGCACGACCTCGTCTTCTGTACCGCACACGATCCTTTCCATCGGATCGAGTGGCCAGGCCTTGTGTCACTTGTGTTTATGGGAAACCTCCGACGAACAGATTGCGAGTGAGATGATCGGAGGAAACGAGATGGCGAACGAGAGCAGCTGCAGCTGCAACAGCAACAACAACAACAACAACAACAACAAAAATGGCAGTCTTTCTTCTGCCTTTCAATTGCTATCCATCAGGATAAAGTCAAAGAACGGTAACGGTAGTAGTACTGTACCGGAAGCGTACAGACAGAAGCGATTTCACAATCGAAACCGACACATCCATCACTTTGTGTATTTGAAATACTTCGAACGAACCAAGCTCGTTGTTGGAACGAGCAAGGGTGACCTCTTCAAGATCGATATGGAGATCGGCCCGGAGTCGTCTCGTGGAGAGGAACACGGCGCCAACTTCAACTCGGTTCTGTTCAACTGTTGTCGCGGTGGGATGGTGGAGGCGGTCGAGTTGGTGGGACACAGCACGACGAGCCACCACCACCACCACCACCACCACAAGAGTCCCATACTGATTACGGCAGGGGGGAACGACGGCCGCATCCGATTTTGGGACTGGACGACCTTTGCCCCACTGGGTTCGCTCCGCATTCACCCGGGACAACCGGTAGGGCTGCAACCGGGGGCGGTGACGGCGGACGACTCGCTGCTACGAAGGCGACACGGTCGCAACGCTCGCAGCAGCAGCAACCGCAATCGCAACCGCAACCGCAGCCCCGTAGTGTCGACCTTTTTTTGTCACGAACGCTCGTCGCTCATCAGTTTTTGTCGCGACGGACACGTTCACGAGTGGAAAGTGGAAGACGAAGCCGAGAAACTAGTGATGATTACGATGGACGACAACGACAAAAATGCCAACGATGGGGATGCCGACAATGGTGAGGGGAAACAATACGTCGATGGCTCGAAGAAGAACGGTGACCTAGGGCGTCGCAGTTACCGCACTCGGCGTCGTGACAGCGGGTCATCGTGATCTGATCTGATCGGTTCGGGTGGGAAGAGACTATGCAGAGTGATGAAGGTAGACCCACGGAATACAGTAGTCCTGTACAAAATGGCAAACAACCCATCGAGCCACTATTTCCAATTACTTGTTGAGTGTTCCGGGATTTCAAACTTTGGGGGAAAGATATAAGCCTGTCACCGAAAGTATCGTGAAAGCAAACACAGTATTCAAAATTGATTAAAAAAGAGTTTTAAATAAATTTCAGTTAGCAAAATAGACTATTTATGACTTCTTGTAAACGATATAGGGGATGAATAAAAACTATGACACCGCCGGTTCATTGCATCATCACGACGCTGTCGTCGTCATGTTGGTTCCCATTCGAAATGTCCGCCATCACCCCAAAATAGTCAAAGTTGTTGCTGTTGCTGTTGATGCTAATGTTGGTGTTGTACGAAGGATAGCTTTCCTCCGAGACGGATACGAGGCGTCGTCGCTTAGCGACCGGTTGTTCAAAAGGGCAATCCACAACGAGCAAATTTTCGTTGTTGTCGACGACAAAAAGGCATGCGCTCTGCTGCGATCCTTCGTCTGGCTCTTGCGACACACTCCGCTGTACGTATCCCTGGTCACAGTCGAAGACCGAGTGGCTGAAGTGTATTTGGCGTTTGGTGGTGGTGGTGCTGCTGCTGCTGCCATCGTCCATGGCCGCATCGAAGTTTTCGCTCATCACTTGCTCCTCGGCCCAGCAGTCCTTGAGAAAGACACCCGAGGAATACCAGCGGTCGGCATTGGGCGGTTTGCCAACCGGAACCACCTTGGCTTCCACCCGGAGACGGTTCGTCCTCGCCGTCGTCTCACAGTTGACCTGCTGTTGCACACGTGCTACTGCTCCCATTGCAATGGCGCATGCCGTGGCGTCACCCCCAAAGACTCTTCCGTCTCCGATCTCCATCCCCCGCCGCGAATTGGGATTCCCAGTTCCGCCAATCACGCCCTCGGTCATGATGGCGTAGAAAGGTCGGTTGTGCCTCTGGCTGTTGCTCTCGCTAACGGGATGAGTTTCTATTTCTACGCCGGTTGTTATAATGGTGGCCCGAAGAGCTCGCACCCAAAAGAGTCCCCCGCTGGCCAGGAATCCGAACGAGCTTCCCTGCGGATTGTTCGACGGGAGAGAAGAAGGAAGCAAGAGCGTCTTGATGCTGCTGCTGCTGCTGCTGTTGTTAGTGTCTGTGTTCGCACCAGTGTTGGTGGCCTCGTAAAATGCCTTGGCGGAGTGGTAGGCAGCTTCTTCTGCCTCGCGCTGGTTGTGGAAGAGCCGCAGCATGTCCATCGGGGCGTAGTGTCGGGGTCCGGAGTGCCGGTATCGCTGGACGGCGTACAAGATCTTGTGCTGGTACTGCTGCTGCCGTCGCTGGAGGTGGTTTCCCTCGTTCGTGAGGGGATGATTTTCGCTGGTGATCTCCATGGTTTTGGTGGTTTAGTAGTGTGTTGTATTTCGTTTCGTTTCGTTTCGTTTCGTTTCGTTTCGTTGTGTTGTGTTGTGTTCAGTCGTTCGGATTGGGATATCCAACGACAATCGTTCGTTTGTTCTGTACGTTTTTATTTTTATTTTTGAGGGTTCTCGCTGAAAGACACGTAAAAACACGTACTTTTCCGATGACCAACGGTAGCTCCCGCGATTGTTTCCTGTTAACCACTCCGAATCAGTCAATCAATGAATCGAAGCTCTGGCAACTGTTGAAAGGTTCCGAGCCAATAAAGCTGAACCTTGTACTAACGTCTAACAACTCGAAATGGCACGGACTTCCTGTCTGGGTGAAAGAAATGTACCAAAGGTGAGAAAAAAAGCACCAAAGGTGAGAAAAGAGAATTCTTCTGTCGTACCGGTACCGTAGGCAGTTTTGTTAGTAATTACTTGTACGGTAATTACAAGTACTTGTGCCACCTCTTGCGCGGGAACAGGTAAGATTACGGTATGAGTAGTACCGGTACGAGTACGAGTACCTTATCGCTGGAAACAAGACACACCAAAAAGATTCCAATTTTTTCGAAACGATAAAAAAAACTTGTCTGAAAAACAGCTGCTCCTGCAGGAACGAGGTACGGTACAGTACACGAGGAAAGACGTTCGAACGAAGCAATCGCCGGTTCTTTGACGCGCAGGCATTGCCAACGAACATCAAAGGGGTAATCTTACTACCGATGTCCAATCAGACTCCAGGAATTGATCCATCTGGGATGGGTAACACCACACGTACGTACCGGTAACTGGTTCCTGGCAGGAGTCATTATTTAAAAATATTTAAAAAAATGCTTCCTGGTGGGGGGCTTCTACCGGATATTCACAACCTGCAACGACCCTTCTGTTTCTCCTCCTTCGATAGAACAGACCATAAAGGTTTGCCACTATACAAACAGTACAAAATGACACCAACTCAAATACTTAGTACATCATGTTACTCTACTTTACTTCGTTTCCAATCGGGAAGGGTATTCGAACCGCAATTCTACAGCAAATAACAGATTCGAAAAAACGAGCCGAAGACGTGGTGTCCTTCTCCGGCCCATCTGTTTCCCCTCCAATAGAAGGGAGGATGAGGGTTCACATGTACAAATAATAATACTACATTCGAACGCCATCATGTTACTCTACTGATTTCCCAACCGGGAATGTCAATCAAATGGTGATTGGACAGCAAACAATCAAACTATGAAGATACAAAAAAATGACACCATTTCCATTTTGACAACCATTCTGTTTCTCCTTTGATAGAACAGACCATGAAGATTCACCACTGTACAAATAGTGCAAAATGATACCAACTCAAATACCTACACATTACTCCACTTTGTTTTTGATCAGGAAGAGTATTCACATGGCAATTCTACAGCGAATAACAGGAGTTACGAAGATACGAAGATACAAAAATACGAGCTTCCGGCGGCGGCAACAGCCATCCTCCAACCCATCTCTTTCCCCTTGGTTAGAGGACACAACGGAGACAGACATGTACAAACCCTACCAAGTTTGAACACCAGCATGTTGCTCTACTAGTTTTTTGACTGGTGGGAATGGCAATCCAACGGCGATCGGACGGCAAATAACCAAATTATGAAGATTTGTAGACAAGTTGACAACGGAGTCTTCTCGTTCACCACCAAGGGATGAGAGAATGAATGTCAATTTGTAAACCCTCTACCTAAATTGGATGCCAGCATGTTTGTTACTCTACTAAATTTTCAACTGGGAATGGTGATTGAACAAACAACTAACGCGACTGATCGATCAATATGGATCGATTGACCTTCACCACTGACAAAAAGAGAAAAATGTAAAATCCCTACCACATCCAAACCCCATCATGTTACTGAAAAGAATTCACCATGTAAGTACGTATGAATACCTAAGTATGAGTACGTATCAAGCATGCATGCTGGACGTACAAAGGACAGAAGGCAATAATCTTATTCGTAAGATTATTAACCTGATAAATAATCGTTGCTGGCTCCTTTAATGTGGATTTCCCCGTTAGCTCACTTTCTGAAGAATTAACCTCTTTCAAACACACTATCACACCCTAATATCTAGTACTTATCCTACACACTAAGTAAACATGTGTTATCTCAAAGAACAGGGTGATTCAACATGTGCTATCTCAAATAACACACTAGGCCACTACTACTCAGTGGACCGTTAGGGGTGTTCGTTAGACCTAATTTATCACTAGCATCCTCCTGTGGCTTCTTGGATTTTTGGAGGAATATGGAAGATGCAAAATCATCTACCCCCAAAGATTCCTTGTAATAAGAATAGCATGATTTGTTTTGTGAAATATGGCTCAGAAGAGCAGGCAAAACAATGTGTCCTGTATTCTTTCTTCCTCTTGCTGTAAACAAGGGGGGTTTCTTCTTCTTGGTAACCTTCTTCTTTCCATAACCAGCAGTGATCAGAGGAGAGTCCAGGTAGCAACATTTACAATAAACCTGATTTTTGAGAGTGCAGACCATCATTAGTACCCAGTAATAACAATAAAAATGAGGAACCGATTGAGGTTGTGAAATTGGGACCATGCACTATTTGTTTCGGGCATTAAATTCAGTTCCAGGCCACCAAATCAGAAACAGAAGCCAGTGGGGTAGGAAGATGTACTGTGTGACAAAATATTTGAGTTTGATATTAATTTAAAAAATTGGGTGAAATTACAAAGGGGGACCGGTGGAGTCTAGCCCACATATGTGCGTGATTCCCCAACGACCCAGAATCTTGTTTGTATGACGTGCGATGGAACAATGAACAGCACGACGACATATTTACAAATGAAACAGTTGAAGTACAAAGAAATACGATGACAGCAAGGCAGCAACAGCAACAGCAACAGCAAAACGATGATTGATCAGTCTGGGTGGGGGGTACTAGTGTAACAAAAATCTTTGTGACTGACTGATCTAATTGTGAGATTGAATCCTTAACGACCGAGAGAATATTCTTTATGACCAGAGGAAGGATTCTTCTTCCTTGACATCTTGACATTTTGATGTGAGACCACCCTACCTTTACCTTTACATATCGATTATAATACCGTCATAATACTTTGTATCTATTTTATCACTTTCTAAAAATGTCTCGATAGTTGATGCAGCTTAAGGGTACATACCTCTAATGAAAATTCCCAGTGTTTTTATCTGTAGAAATCATGTCATACCCCTCAAAAAACAGAGATACGTGATGCATTACAAGACAAGACAAGAAGTACCAGGTATAAGTACTTGTACCACATGTAGGAAATACCACAATTGTGGTATTTGACCTGGCACTACTGTGGCACCTAAGTAGAAATTGGTACGCTTAATGGTACATACCTCTAATGACTATTCCTACTGTTTTTCTCTGTAGCAATCATGTTGTACACCTCAAAAAAGAGAGGTAGGCGGCGCATTTCCATACACAGTATTGTTGAATTTTGAGTGGTATAAGATTCAGTGTAACTCTTAAGGAAATACCACAAATACCACAAGTACAAGTACTTTACATGACCGTTGTTCTTTACTCTTCTTTCTAAGAAATCTCCCTGGAGGTGCTTGTTTCATGACACATTTTTTCGCTCACTTTTTTGAAACAACCGATAAGACAGCTTATAAGCACCAAGCACCGATCCCCCCTATTATTGCTGTTAAATGGGTTCCTTCTGAGTAAGCTAGTGTGCTATATAATACTTTGGTACTATATTTAAAATTTAGTCTACATACTTGGTGGCAACATTCGATTGTAACGTTCATTTCTACCGTAACCTTGGATTAATCACAATGATCCATCAGTTTTGTGTAATTTGGTTATTTGCCATCCAATAGCCATTTGATTGCCATTCCCAGTTGCTAAATCAGTAGAGTTACATGCTGGCATTTGAATGTAGTAGTATTTGTACACATGCACCCTCATCATTCCTTCTAGTGGAGAGGAAATAGATGGGTCGGAGGAGGGTCATCATTGTTCAGTTTGTCTGATACATGCCTTCTCGCATTGGGTGTCATAATTGCCGTGCTCAAACTAGAAGGAGAATCATTGACAGAAATGTTGTTACCTTCTCTATCGACACTCAGAGAGAGGGGCAATTCACTGTCAATTACTTCTTTCTCGTCGTAATTGTTAGGAGAAAACAAATTATCATCAGAAACAGAGTCATTGTCATCCTCAATGTTTGCTAATTCCCTACCAATCAAAGAATGATCAATCGTCTCGACAGAAGGGTTGAACATAACTTGATTGTCGAGCACCTCCGGTAGTAGGCCACTACTCAGTGGACCGTTAGGGGTGTTCGTTAGACCTAATTTATCACTAGCATCCTCTGGTTTCTTGGATTTTCTAATAAATAGGGAAGATGCAAAATCATCTACCCCCAAAGATTCCTTGTAATAAGAATAGCATGATTTGTTATGTGAAATATGGCTCAGAAGAGCAGGCAAAACAATGTGTCCTGTATTCTTTCTTCCTCTTGCTGTAAACAAGGGGGGTTTCTTCTTCTTGGTAACCTTCTTCTTTCCATAACCAGCAGTGATTGGAGGAGAGTCCAGATAGCAACATTTACAATAAACCTGATTTTTGGGGGCATGGACCATTGTTACTACCATAGTATGGGAGCTGATAACAACAATAAAAATGAGGAGCCGATTGAGATTGAGAAATTGGGACCATGTACTATTTGTTTCAGGCATCAATTTCAGTTCCAGGCCACCGAATCAGAAACAGAAGCCAGTGGGGTAGGAAGATGTACTGTGTGACAAAATATTTGAGTTTGATATTAATTTTAAAAAATTGGGTGAAATTACAAAGGGGGACCGGTGGAGTCTAGCCCACATATGTGCGCGATTCCCCAACAACCCCGAATCTCATTTGTGTGACGCATGCCAGCCGGCTTTCTACCTTGAAGGCTGGATGAAGAACAAATCTTAATTCCCTTATGTGCAATGTACGTTGGATTTCAAGTTTTACAGCTTTCAACTGTTTAGAAAACAAAGACAAGCTTTTCTCAACGCTCTTTGGAGATGTTGACAGTTTGCTCACAATCTTAGTAGTGTAGTTTTAGCAAAATTTTAATCATACGTAGTACGTACCAGTACCCACTACTAGTCGTATTACTATTACCTTATTTTTAGAGGCATACTGTACGAGGGACAGGGGTCAACTTTACACTTTTAAAAGGTACATCCGTACACTTTTGAAAATTAGGTATTATGGTACGAGCAATATATATAGAGAGTATGAACACAAAAATGTCAATGGCATCCCCAGCGCGGAGCGCCGGGCCCTACTAGTGCCCTTTTTACATAAGCCTACCCCTAATAGTGTCCTTTTATATAAGCCCCCAACCCCCCAACCCTGCCCCAGTACAGTGTTCACCAGAGCAACGCGACCCCAACCAAGTTGACTCGGTTATATACTGGGTTCACCATAAAGGGTGGAGGCCGGGGGTGGAGGTCAGGGGTGGAGGCCGGGGGTGGCGGATGGGTTAGTGACTGAGCAAATGAGGTCACAGGATCGAATTGTACATATAATCATACCTTTCGTTGGTATTGTTGTAGTTGAAAAGTGTATGGCAAAAGTGTATGAATGTACCAAAAAAAGTGTGAGATTGACCTGGTACCCCGTACAACATCAATTGTCATATGCCTCTAGAAAAAGGTACTAAAATAAGGTCTGAGTTATGTATTGGTTAAAAACTAAGATTGTGAGCTAGCTCTTCTGTCAACCACTCCGAGGAGCAGTTGGGAGCTTGTAACAGTAAACAGCCGTTGAATTGAAATTCAACGTATATTGCACATAGAGAAGCACATGGAGAATTTGGATATGTTCTTCATCCAGTGTTCAATATTGAACACCGGCTTGCGTGGCATTGCGTTTCAGATTTTCTTGAATCGTGGGTAATTTTCAATCGTGAGCGTTGGAATACCACACTCTTCTCCTTCTCGTAAAAGTTCGATTGGTGGCACAGAATTTTTGTTAGTCGTGTGCGACCAGTATTGCTTAGATAAGAAATTTTTAGTTGGTGTGATATGGTTTGAGGTTCCGAATGTTCATACATTGGATCACGTGATTTCTTAAGAGAAAGGAAACTGTACCATTGGTGTGGATTTGCTGGATGGTGTATGGACCTTTGCTTCTTGCTTCAAAAGCTCCAGGAATTTGCTTTTCATTTTTCACCATAATTTGGTCTCCTACACAGTAATCATGAATCTTCCTGTGGCTGTTCTCTTTCATAGCATTCTTGTCGATTTGAGCTTGTCTTTTGTTTCTGACCATGGCCAAGTCAGTGATTACAGGGATTGGTAGAAACATGTCGCGATGGAAGACAAGGGCTCCGGGTGTCATTCCGAAGGTCTTGTTGATGGTTGATCTAACTGCAAACTGGGCAGAAGCAAACACACTATCGATGATGTCGGTGGCTTCCTGGAGGGTCTGTGGAGGATTGGTATTGAGCTCAGTTTGCATTGCCGATTTCATGGTGTCATGGACTCGTTCAAGTACAGCGTTGGATTGTGGGTTCCGAACTGAGCAGACCTTGGCCTTGATTCCTAGGTTGGCGAGGTGGAGTTGAAAGTCATTGCTCATGAAGTTGGTTCCTTGGTCGATAATACAATTTACTGGTTTTGGATATCTGGAGAGCCAGCCATTGTCGAGGGCATGGACTGCCATGAGGCCGGTTGGGTTTACTTGTGGGGCTCGGATGATCTCGAGGAGGTTGGTGCACATGTCCATGATGGTAAAGCCGTTGAAGGAGACTGTTCCATGCCCAGGGATCTTGATTTTCCAGGGGCCTACTCCATCGATTGGAATGGTGTCCCAAGGGACATATTGGTGTTCTTTGGTCGGGAGTTGTCCATGGCTTTGGTGGCTATTCTTGTACCGTTGGCACGTGTCGCAAGTTTTGCAGAAGGAGTTGATTTGGTCCTTCAAGTTTGGGGCGTATACAAATTGGTTGATGGTTCGGTACAATCTTTCTGCGCCGGCATGGCCAAGCACGTGGGGGTAGTATTTGATTGTGGCTTGCACTCGGTTTGGAGGGAGTACAATTTTCTGTCAGCCGTTGGAGTCTACAACTTTCAAGTCGGTTCCGTTGAAGTTTTCAGTTGTGTACCGAGGATTGGTAGAGATATCTACATTGGCTACTTGGTCTTGGGCGAGTTGGTCGAAGGCTAAGGGGTACATGGGAATGTCTTCTGGGTAGTTAAGAAACAATTCAGAAAGAGAGAGAAGGTCGGAGTCCGTTGAGTTACAGTCGGTTGTAGTTTCAAGGTCCGAGTTGTCATCCGTTGGATCGGGAGTTGGACTGGAGAACTCCTTCTTCTTCTCTGGAGTGTCTTGCTGGAGTGGGAGCCTGGAGAGCGCGTCAGCAATGACGTTGTCTTTGCCTTTGATGTACTTGAATACTGGGGAAAACTTCTTCAAGGAGCATTCTCCAAGTCATAATGTGATGGCTTGTGAGGTTTTGGCGGGTTAAGTTGATGTGGTCTGTCCATACGATGATTTCAGCACCCCAAAGAATGGTGCGGAATTCCTTGAAGACTTCTACAATACAGAGCATCTCTTTATCGACCGTTGGGTATTTCTGTTGAGCTGAGTTGAGTTTTCTTGAGAAGCAAAGGATGATTTTGCCGTCTTGGAGGATGACAGCTCCGAGTTGGTAATCAGAAGCATCATTATAGACATGGAAGGGCTTGTTTGGATCAGGAAAGGCAAGGAGGATATCATTGGCAATGAGGGACTTGGCTTTGGTGAAAGCTTCAAGAAGTTCCGGAGTTGGAGAGATTTTGCCTTTGGCTCTTCCAGAGAGGTCGGTAAGGGGGGCAAGGACTTCAGCGCGTTTGGGATAGAAGTTTCGATAGAAGTTGATCATCCCAACAAAGGATCGAAGTTGGGTTGTTGTTGAGGGAAAAGCAAGTTTCAGGATCGGAGCAATCTTGTTTGGATTGGGTCTAATACCATCACGAGAGATAATGTGGCCAAGCCAAGGTGCTTGCGATTGAAACCAGTGGCATTTGGAGGGCTTGACAGAGAAGTTCTGGGACTTCAGTAAAGACAGGACAGAAGAGACTGATTTACAATGGGATTCAAGTGTATCTGAGAAGATACCAATATCATCGATATATACTTCAATGTCCTTCAAGTGTGAGAGCATTTGTTCCATACAGCCTTGGGCCCAACTTGGAGAGTTGAGAAAGCCCATTGGCAATCGGAGCAGTCGAAACTTTCCAAACGGAGTAACAAGGACACAAAGCCAGGTGGAGGCTTCATCAAGTTTGAAGGTGTAGAACTGCATGCTGACATCGATAAGGGTGACATATTTGAAGCCTCTTCTTCTGTGGAAGATATCTTGGAGCTTAGGAAGTGGATAATGAAGTTTCTTGGTGACTTTGTTGAGTTCTCTAAAGTCACTGATAAGTCTACAGGAGCCATCTGGTTTGGGGACTACAAACGTTGGCATTCCCCATTCAGTTGCATAGCATCGTTCGAGGATACCAAGTTTTACTTGTCGATCGATTTCTTTCTTCACTGCTTCTTGTTGGTGCAGTGGAATAGAATAGGGTTGTTTCACATGATATGGAGTTGCGCCTTGCTGGAGATCAATGTGGAAGGTTTGATTAGGGAAAATGCCTAATTCTTTGTCATTCAAGCCTTCAAAAAGTTCTTCATTTTGGAGGAGTATTAGTAACAAGGCTTGTTTCTCTTGGTAGGAGAGATGGGTTTCTTGGTCAGTTACTAGCTTGTGGAGGTCAGTTTTCTCATACTTAGTGGTTCCATCCACATACGATTGTTGGATAGACTGATGGGAGTAACTTTCTGCAATGGCATGTGGTTCTGCAGACATGACCTTGTGGAGTAATGACTTGTTGTCAAAGTAATTTCTTGGGTGGAAGTCCATCGTCTTCTCATACCATTCAATGGTGCAAGTCTTCAAAGTCCATTTTCATTCCAAGATCTCTCATGGTTTTCCTTCCAATAAGGAGGTGGTAGTTGATATTCTGAGAGACTACAAAGCACTTGATTTGTAGGACTTTCATCGGAGTAGGATAGTTCTGGGAATATGGTGTTCTCCAAGGTTACATAGTGGTTGCAAGTGGTTTTGCCGTTTGTTGTCTGCATTTGGATTGGTTGGTCTAGAAGGTTCTTCTTGATTCCGGAGGGAATTGCTGATTCCACTATGAGGTTGTCGGTTGATCCGGAATCGAAGAGGGTTTTCAAGTAGTACTTTCCAAGGGATCCGTTGATTGAGTTGCAGACACTTACTGTGGTTGGAGCAAGGTCGACATCTGTGTTGCTAGGAGCAACCGATTGCTTGTTGTTGCCGGAATCGGTCTTTTCAGAGGGAAATCTTTGAAGGTCCGCGTTGTAATATTCTTCGTCGATATCCATATCTACATGGAAGAGATCCGGCCAAGGGGCTGAGGGTATGGTTTCTTCTGGTTCATTGATGAAGACACACATGTGTTGTTCTGGTTCATGGTAGTTACTGCCATGTGAAGAGGAGGTAGTGGATCGATTGCTGTTGTTGGAATTGCTGCGATCATTCACATGCGAGTCGGTGTTGTCTCTGTTGTTATTGGACTGATTGGAGTTTGTGCCATACTTGTCGGTGTAGCATTGACCCCAAGTGTGATTGGTACCCGGATGGATAGGACATGGTGAGTCGTTGGAGATTCTAGTCAGGCCTTTCTTGTTGTTGCCTTGGTTGTTGCCGCGTTGATTGTTGTTGTTGTTGTTGTTGTTGTTGTTTCGATTGTTATTGTTGTTGTTATTGTTTCGGTTCCAATTGTTTCGGTTGTTTCGGTTGTTCGGTTGTTACGATTGTTGTTGGCATTGTTGTTGCTGTTATTGGTGTTTTGAGAGGGGTTATCTGTATCTGACTTCTTCTTTCTATTCTGCGCATATTGAAATCGTTCGAATCTCATCATCATTTCAGAGAGGGAATCTCTATGGGGAGAGTGGTGTTGTTGGTAGGTGTGTTTCCAGTCCTCAGGCATCGATTCAAAGATTAGATTCTTGAACTCTCTTTCCTTGATCTCTGCATCTTCTGGTGGGTGTCCCGGAAGTAATGGGAGGATAACATGATTGTGGAAGTTGACTTGTGCTACAAATTGGTGTACTGTCATGGTGGTTGTCTTCTTAATATTGGTGAGAAATCTTCTATGGTTTTGGTATGCATCGAGGTTGTTGTCAAACTTGTAGTTGATAAATTCTTCCACTGTGGTTTGGAAGTTGTCCACAGTTCTCTGTGGCACATTGGTTGACACATAGCTATTCCACCAGCTACAGTCGGTGTAGTCTCTGAGGAGATCTACAAACTTGTCATAGATTCTTGGTCCTGTGGTTAGGTTGAGCATCTTCTTGGATCGGATGAACTCATTGATGGTAAAAAGGATTTGTAGTTTGGTTGATCCTGCAGTAATCAAGGGGATTTTGATCTTGGTAACTTCTTGAGCTCCATTGACTTCTTGGGTGTTCTTGTATTCCACTTTGTCGATAGACTCTTGATCAAAGTCATACTTGAAGGGAATGACAGAGTAAGACATTGTTTTCTCTTGTTACTGGACAATCTTCAGGATCAATTGGTGGTTGTCTATAGTAGTTGTAGTAGTGTTTACTCGAGTAGTTGAAGTAGTCTTTACCGGTAGTAATAAGGTCGAAGCAGTTTTTCGACTGTTTAAACAGTGTCGTATGCCTCTAGAAAAAGGTACTAAAATAAGGTTTGAGTTATGTATTGGTTAAAAACTAAGATTGTGAGCTAGCTCTTCTGTCAACCACTCCGAGGAGCAGTTGGGAGCTTGTAACAGTAAACAGTCGTTGAATCGAAATTCAACGTATATTGCACATAGAGAAGCACATGGAGAATTTGGATATGTTCTTCATCCAGTGTTCAATATTGAACACCGGCTTGCGTGGCATTGCTTTTCAGATTTTCTTGAATCGTGGGTAATTTTCAATCGTGAGCGTTGGAATACCACATCAATTCTACTCGTGACTTCAGACCCGGGTCGAAAATTCGAGATTCGACGATTTTGATTACAGTACCTACGTGCAGTAGATACGATGATTATCTACCTACCTACCTGAGAGCTTAGAGCTGAGAGTGAGAGCAGAGAGTACGTACCGTATCCAAGCAACGAACGACACGCGGAGGCTGTACCAGTTCCATTAGAACGACACCAAATCTCTTCAACTTGGAAAAGAGGACCCGGGCTTCCAACGTAGTAGTAAAGTACACTACGATACGTAGGGTGTACTACGTGTACTCATCGACCAATTCTCGGTTCGTCGATTATTCTTCATTTACCCGTATCATGCCGTACGTAATACGATACTCGTATCTCGTATCTCGTATCTCGTACGAGTATTACTCGCACCGTGTTGCAACACACCTTGCTTCGTTTTTCTTTCCAGGAAAACCCGACGGATTGACCATTCATCGTTCGTTCATTGATGTTGATGCTAAGACCCGTCGAAAGCGTTCGCAAATCGGTCATCGACAGCAAAGAATATCCCGTTTGTCATTCAAATCACAAGACACAAAAAAATCAGAACAATGAAATTTTCGTTGGTAGTATTGCTAGCAGCCGCATCCCAGGCGGCTGCCTTTTCGCCATCATCGATCGTCTCGTCGACGTCCACCTCCTTGCGATCGACCGCGGAGTACGTCGATGAAAAAGTCACGGAGCATTCCCATTGCCAGGAGCCCGGTGACCGCGATATCTTGGTCCGTGCCGCCCGAGGAGAAATCACAGAACGGACACCCGTCTGGTTGTGTCGCCAGGCCGGTCGATACATGAAAGCCTTCCGGGCGTATTCGACCAAGTTCCCATTCCGTGAGCGATCCGAAACACCCGACATGGCCATCGAACTAAGTTTGCAGTGCCACCGCAAATACGGCATGGACGGAATCATCATGTTTTCCGACATTCTGACACCTCTCCCAACCCTGGGCATCGATTTCGATGTCGTTCCGGGCATCGGGCCCGTGATTTCGACAGAGGTCTCCTGCGCGGAAAACGTTGCCGCCCTCAATACCGTCGACAGCGTTGATACCTTTGACGAAAAACTCCCCTTCATTCGTGAAATCCTCGGCGAGCTCTCGAAGGAAGCCGAAGAGAAAAACACGGCGCTTATTGGCTTTGTCGGAGCTCCTTTCACGCTTGCGGCCTACACCATCGAGGGCAAGTCCTCCAAGCACTGCCTCGATACCAAGAAACTCATGATGGGCAGCACACGCGGGGAAGACGAGACCATGGACTTGTTCCTTGAAAAAATTGCCACAATGATTGGACACTATGCCTGTCACCAGATCGAATGCGGAGCACAGGTCATCCAGCTCTTCGAGAGCTGGGCACACCAGCTCTCACCCAAGCACTTTGCCGACTTTGCCAAACCCGCCGCCCAGAAGGCCATTTCCATTATCAAGGAGAAGCACCCCGACGTTCCCGTGATCTACTTTGCGAACGGGGGATCTTCCTACCTGGAACTACAGCGCGACATGGGGGCCGACATGATTGCAATCGACTGGTCCATTGACATGGCCGAAGCCCGAAAAATCTTGGGCCCCGATATTGCCGTCAGCGGAAACATCGACCCTACCATCCTCTTTGGATCCAAGGAACAAATCGAACAGGCCGTTCGGGATTGTATCGACAAGGCCGGGGGTCCCGGAAACCGCCACTTACTGAATTTGGGACACGGCGTCATGCAGGGAACACCCGAGGAAGCAGTCGGCTGGTTGGTCGACGAGGTCAAGAGATATACCGGAAAGCAAGAATAAATAAACAATAACTGAATTTTTGAATGCCGCGGAACACAACGTACATGTATTTATCGCTCCGAAGATAGAAAGAAGTCAAGCTAGTAGATCAGCACACAATCAAAGACATTAAGAGCCCTCCATTTAATGAAACAGAAAATCGCCATTATATAATAGCATTATTGCTCTAGTGTTTCAATAGTTTCTTGATCGGTCATCTTCGAGACTGCCGCTGTCGTACTTTTAAAGTCCTACCGGTATGGACTCAAATAATACGTCGAATCTCTGATAAGGAATATGGAGAATCGGGGCCCGGCTGTAATCCGATCTCTCTCTCTTTCTCGACAACATCGCAAGGCTCCGACGGAATGGAGCGCACTCGGAACCATCAGATCCCATGTCGACTCGCTCGTATTGCTCCATATTGACGATACGTGCATCATAATATACAGTAATACTTATAGAATTTTTGTTGTTATTTTCATGAAAACTTTATATTTACAGTATTATGTACAGCACCAACCCAACCTGTCTACTTCTATTCCAACAAAAAAGTGGAATTGGGCTAGATTGCTACGACCCTCAGGCAAATTTGCTTGTGTATCGTACTCTTGGATTTTGTTTCCCCACCAGGTATAATTCACTCGCTCAATTCTGGTCTTCAAACGGAATAAAATCCATCATGTTGTTCGCGCCCCTGGGGATTTTGAATACAGCATTCTCCAGCTCGGGTTTCAGAATCACCTGGCATCCAAGACGAGAGGTTTCCTTGGGATTGTAGGCCAAATCGATCATGTCCTGTTCCGCCTCAGAAGCTTCGCCCACTTTTTCAAACCATTCAGATTGGACGACGACGTGACAGGTCGAACAAGCCATGATCCCGCTGCAGGCACACTCGATCATCTCGCCCAGAACGCCTGCACCCTCTCCGTCCCCAAATTTGGCCACGTCCGTCAACGACTTTTTCGTTAGTTTTAGCCGTGTGCAGTGCGTACATAATCCATATGCGTTTTTGAATGTTGAATCATGAACGGAGAAATAGAAATTGTTGTTGTTTTGTTTTTGTTTAAAAAAAGCGGGAAAAGAGGAAATCAGTCGAAGAACGCATCAATCTTCTGGAATTCGAATCGACAACACCATTAGGACGGGGCGTGATGCCATGCGTTTATTTCGAAGAGAGACCTGGGGGGAGACGAGTAAATCAATCAACCAGCTCCTGCTGGCAACTCATTTTGTCTAGTTTGCATGTTGTATTCGTTTCGCCATTCGTTTTCACAGTACGCAGTCGATCGAGATGCGCAGGCACAAACGACGAAAACTCAAGTTCGAACACTCTAATCATCACGCAAGCGAACGCACCATGTCCTCGAATCCCTCCACCCGAAAGGCGCGCTTCATATCTTCCCCCAAAGATTCGTCATCGCCATCCTTGGAGGCCCATGCACTCGGAGGCAAGACCCAAAATCCCACCATTTTCTTGCCCTTGGATCTCGCAAGCTCCACCTTAACGCTTTCTACCAACGCCTCTAGGCCGGCGTCTTCGTCGACCTCCCAACGGCCTGCCAGAGAGCGCACCGTGGACAAGAGGGCCGCATCGCCCGAGACACCCGATTGCTTCAAAGCGTCCAAAACCCCCTCTGCCACGTCTTTTTCATGGCCCAGAGTACCAACTAAGAACGTGAGAGCCTTCGCCTCTGGATTGGTCGATGGATCCTCTTCGCCTCCCCGAACCATGCTGGAGCGGGCCATCATGGTGCGATGCTGTTGTCGCCGTTGCCAAAGTGTGTGTCCTACCATGCCGTTGTTGCCATTGCTATTGTCGTTTGATGACAACAAGGATGGGGTGTGTGTCGAATGGTATCTGGCCCTCGAAGGTTGTTTCGGTAGCGTCATCATTCGAAGGAAACTACCGATATCGCTGCTACTGCTGCTGCTACTGCTGCTACTGCTGCTGCTACTTCTGGCGCAATGCTGATAGAAGCGCTTCGAGGTCGGGGGCTGCCGCCTGAGGGGTAGATTCGGCAACATCCTCGTGACTTTATTGCCGCTACATCTGCCGATGCCACTACTCGTTGTCATTACTTGCATCACTGTAAACATTTTCAGTTCCGTGCGAGTTTCTTGCCTGTTTGTAGTCTGCTTGGGGAATGGATTATGGATGTATCTTATGGAAGTTTTGATCTCGAAAGAGCTACGAAGTACTGTACGAAGTAATTACCAGTACTATGGATAATCTTTCTACCATACGAATAATCTTAGTACTTCTACCACGGAAGGTTTGACAGGCGCTCGAGGGACCGGGGCAAATTGATGTAGCGATCCGGATGTAGAAGCACTCGCAGACTAAATTAAAGACCTACCGTACCGGTATGTAAGAATGAAAGAGATTGGAAGAATGTGGAGCCATTCCCTTACGGCAACTTTTAGCGTTTTTGTCTCCAGAATGAATCCATTTTGGATCCTCCACCCCCTCCACCAGGGACAAACAAGACCAAATCACCGCAGCAAGTTTGTTACGAGTCTTGGTGCAGAAAATCACGTGACAAAAAGTCCTTCACACCTCTCACGAACGGCTCCAGATTCAAACACTGGCTTGTAGGATCTAAAGCAAAACTCGAGGCATATGATATTGATACCGCTACGTTCCTCGATGAGACCTGGCCACCAGCTGCACTACAAGGATTCACTCGTGACCTGTTTGCCAAACAATGTGCCTTCTTCTGGGTTCTCATGTTAGAAATCTTCAAGAGTGACCTTGTTTCATCATCATGCGTACATAGTCATGCTGGCACACGGAATGGTAGACAGGCGTACTTCAACTTCGTGAATCTACATATTGAATCAAAGGCTAAGGTATACAATAATTCGACGCAGCTTCAGGCCCTGCTGAATTTGAATCTCGATAAATGGAAAGAATCCATGGTCAAGATCATCACAAACTGGTTCGACGAGTTGAACCATCTCAACAAACTTCGTCCTCCTACAAGACCTCTTGAGTACCATACCGTGAAGTCAGCTCTCTGTCAAGCATGTTACTCTAGCTTCCAACTAAGCGAGCAATTTTCCAAAATAACCGACCCTGTTGACTCAAACGACAGTTGCACCAACACGCAAGCTAATGCTGTGGCCACCCACAAGCTCAAAATCACTCTGCTACTCGAAGGAACACATCTCAACTCTCAAGCGTCAATATCTGCTCCCAAGTCCACAGTTTGGGCACATGTTCATGATTTCTCTTCTGAGCAAGAACATATTCACAACAAATATGCTCTTCCCATAGAATTTGAGGGTGATTTCCAAGACTATGCAGTATTCAAGGCAGGACGCTCGCCTGACCCTACTACAAGGTTGCCAACTGGTATTTGGAAAAGACAAGGCATGAAAAACTGGCTAAACTTCCTCCCAGAAGACAAGAAAAAGTTAGTTGTATGCCTACGATCTGAGTTACTTCCTGATTGTCAGCCAGACCCAAATGCTATCAAGCCTATCACTCAAAAAGCTTATACACATGACCATTCCGTCACTTTTCTCGATGATGAAACTCCGAATATAGTTAACCCCAATGCTACATTGGAAGATCTACATCCTGCTGTGGAGAATGATTGTCGCGGTGTGTTTCGCGCATCACTTGGTGTCTACAAGTCTCAGACATCCTCTGTGAAAGACCATCAACCTCTCAAGTCATCCGTATCACCCGCACACCCTGCCAGATTTCTCTCTGAGAACCCTGACATTTGCTACCAAAAAGATGACAATACCCTTGTGCCTGTTGGAAAGTCTTCCTATTCAGTTAATTTCCATAAATGGTATCAACCTGAGGACAACACACCCCTCCAGCATGGAAATCAAGCAACGGTATACACCTATCGTGCACACAAAATCAACGTCTCCACTCCTGGTTTCGCTATGGTTGATCGTGGTGCCAATGGATGCATTATCGGTAACGATGCATACCTCATCTCCAAGGATATTCCTCCAAGATACGTCAACGTTACTGACATCAACAACCACCAAGTGCAGAATATTCTCATTGCAACATGTGGAGCATACTCAGTCTCCAATAGAGGTCCCATTATCCTCATTTTCAACAAATGTGCATATACAGGACAACATTCTTCCATCCTGTCCTCTGGTCAAATGGAATTATATTTTGCTAACATCAACGATACATCCATCAAAGCAGGTGGTGGACAAGTCATCATGACAACCAATGGATATGCATTACCACTTAGTATCCGCCATGGATTACCGTATTTGGCTATGCGCAAGTATACTACTGACGAATTCAACACGTTGCCACACGTTATTATGACATCTGACAAACATTGGGATCCCTCCGTTCTTGATACCATCATCAGTGCTAAGGATGAAACATTCCTTCAGAAGTATCCGCCTCAGCCACAGCAGCTTCCATATTCTACGTATGACCAATATGGGAATCCACGATGTCTCAAAGGTTTAGATATATCTGTGTCCCCCGGTTCATCCACGGTTACATCCCTCAGCTCATATTCCAGCCAATGTACTTGCACGTCATTCCTTCCAATCGACAATCATGACATGCGTGACTGCTCCTTTTGGCTTACTCCTATGGCTTATGCCCATAAAGAACATCTCGCTCCATGTGCTGCCGTCTACCCATCGGCATCATTCCTTGCCTTCCCTTCGGAATGTACCTCAAACATCTCACCCTTTGTTGCTGCCACACCTCGTGTATGCCATCCTAACAAGCATGACTATCTATCATTGAAACCTTTCTTCTGCTGGGTTTCCACTAACCGCATCAAGGCTACATTTGCAAACTCAATGCAATATGGATCCTTAGCTGTTAGCCCAGACAGGAATCTCTTTAAGCGATTCCAATCTCCACAACCAGCAATGAATGTTCAACCATTCAACGATGATGTCCTGTCTGATGTTGTATATTCAGACATCCCGGCAATCAATGGTGGCTCCAAAGTCGCTCAAAATATTCTTTGGCCATAATTCCCACATCATTCATGCCGAGGAAATGCGTACCACCAGAGATTTCCTGTCGTGTTTCCAGAATTTTGTTCGCAAATGGGGCAGACCTCTCCAACTGTTGTGTGACTATGGATCCTATCAATCCAGTAAGAGTGTCCTTGACTACCTCAAGATGCTCTGGATTGGACTCTGGCAAAGTGAACCATACCACCAACACCGAAACTAATTCAAAAGACGATACCAAACCTTCAAACACATTGTCAACCGCGTAATGGATCGTGTTGGTACACCACCACACCTATGGCTCTTGTGTATGGTATATATCACCGGTCTTCTCAAGGTCATTTCAGATCCCACTCTTTCTGATAAACAACCCATCTTCATCGCAACGGGTTCTATTGGTGACATTAGCACCTATACAAGTTTCTTTTGGTTCGAACCCGTTTACTTTAAAACCAATGATTCACCTTTTGGTACAAAGTCAACCAAATACCTTGGTCATTTCGTTGGCATTGCTGAACATGTCGGCAATGGCCTTTGCTTCAAGATCTGGGACGCAGTCACCAACAAACTGCTTGATTGCTCTGGTGTCCACTCCGCTCTCACCCGAATCCCGCAACAAACGAGCGGGCCTATTTACCGATGATGGTTTTGCCACGTGGCGCAAAGCAAAGGATTCCTCAAATAAATTGTATGCTTCTGGTGACGCGCCTATGATTATGAAACATGGGGAGCATAAGTCAAAAAATATCCCAGATGGGGAGCCCAAGCCTGATGGCATTCCAGATGCTCCCAATATTGCAAAGAATACTGAGGAACCTTAAGCAAAGAATAACGCAAAGAATTCTACAGAACTGAACGAGAATAAGCCTACGGCACCTGATACTCAGTATATTATCAAGCCACCTGCCCAACCCTCTTTACCAAGCTTCCTCTACAAGAAGGTCGATGACAGCCCTAGCTGGTCCCCTTCTCCACTCCCTAACAACTATGGGGAGAATTCTGATGGTGCTCCTATGACACACATCTTCAGCAAGACACCCGACGGCGTTCTCCTTACTGAAGATGATTTCGATCCACCGGAGCTAGCCTACTTTGATGTCAGTGACGTCATGTCCCCACACATCAACCCTGCTTCCCCTACAGTAGTAGACCCATCAGAGGTAGTTGTTAATGACGCAGAAGGGAATGCGCGATTCAATGCCAATGGTCAACCGATAACCATCCTGACTATCCTGATTGCCAATCTACAAGGCAGATCTTTCCTTGTGACCAACCTTGATGGTACTCGCCGACGTCTAACCATCGTTGTTGTAGAAGACAGTCTTGAACACAACAAAGATTTCATCAAATTCAAATGCAAACATTCTGCTGACAAACTCAACGATATCATTGCGTACAACGATGTCATGAATTACATCCACCATGATTCAACTCAAGAAGATGGCAAGCTTTGGTCATTTCGCAGAATCCTAGGACACCAAGGTCCATTGGATAACAAGCATCCTCAGTACAAAGGCTCCAAGTACAACCTTTGGATTGAATGGGAAAACATGGAACGGACATATGAACCCTTAGCCAATATCGCGGCTGACGATCCAGTTACCGTGGCCAATTATGGCAAGGACAACAACATGCTTGACCTACCAGGTTGGAAACAACTCAAACGAAGCACCAACCTCGCACAAAGAGCCAAGAAGCTTGATAGACTAGTGCATCAAGCTCAACTTCACTCCTTCTGTACCACTCCGTAATACCAATACGGTTTCAAGGTACCCCATAATCACGAAGAAGCCATCCAATTCAATCTGGCCAAAGGAAACCACAAATGGAAGGACGCCATTACCCTTGAAATGGAACAGCTCGAGGAATACAATACCTTCATTGACAAAGGAAAATACAAGGTCGGCTCCATCCCCAACGAATTCCAACAGATCAAGGTACACATGATCTATGCCGTCAAACATGATGGTAGACACAAAGCCCGACTTGTTGCAATTGGTAACCTCACTGAGGCCCCTGTACACAGTGTGTACACTGGTGTTGTCTCACTGCGCGGACTACGCATGTGTCTGTTCCTAGCCAAACTAAACAGCCTGGAAGTGTGGGGCACTGATATCGGAAATGCATATCTTGAAGCAGTGACATGTGAGAAGGTCTGTATCAAGGCAGGTCCTGGATTTGGACCACTAGAGGGCCATCTATTGGTCATCTACAAGGCTCTGTATGGACTCAGGTCATCTGGCAAATGTTTTGGTGACCTACTCGCGGCATGTCTTATCAAACTTGGATTCGAAAGATCTCGTGCTGAACATCATATGAACAAATGTTCGGATGCAAACCCAACACCAGGTTTCAATCACCCATTGCCGAGAACAATCATCCCGAACTGGATTCATCGGCATTTCTGGAAGACAGTGGTGCCCAGAAATACCAAAGCATGATTGGTTCACTCCAATGGATCATTGCCATTGGACAATTTGATGTGCAAACCGCTGTGATGACACTCTCAAGCTTTAGGGCCCAACCTAGACAAGGGCACCTCAACTGAGCCAAGCACATATACCGATACATCTCTAAGTTCAGACACTTCAAGATCAGGCTCAGAGTAGAACCTCTGGATTTCATATTGGCTGAAAAGGACACCACCAATTGGTCCAACACCATCTATGGGGAGCAATCTGAAGAGCTACCCAACGGCGCTCCAACACCACTTGGAAAGTCAGTAGTGCTAACACACTTCTATGATGCCAATCTCATGCATGACATTCTCAGTGGAAAGGCTGTAACCGGCATCCTTCACTTCGCAAACAAGACTCCCATGTTGTGGTTCTCAAAGAAACAAGCCACTACTGAAACAGCCACATTTGGAGCTGAGTTTGTTGCAGGACGAACTTGTATCAAACAAATTGTTGATCTTTGTCACTCATTCCGATTCCTAGGAACTCGCGTCCACGACATCTCCTATTCATGGGGAGATAACAAGAAGATGATTCAGACAGCAACCTTCCCTTATGCAAGGTTGCACAAGTGTCATCATATCCTGTCGTATCACTACGTACAAAGCATGATAGTGAAAGGCTTCATTCGAATGCTGCACATCCCCGGTAAGGATAATTGTGCAGACATCCTCACTAAGCATTGGGGACACTCCATTGTGTATCCACTGCTCAAGCCCATCTTCCACTACTGTGGAAATACTGGAGATCTCCTACAGGATGATGGGAGCATGATTTAGACGTGATGTTCTTTCACAAGGAGACATGGGGAGATTTAAATTCCTTTTGTGTCCAGCAGTACCAATGCTATACAACAACAGTTCATTCTATTCAAACGGGTTGATAAGTTTGATTCAGTCAAGAGATCAATTCCCACCACGTATTGATTCCCACGGCGTGTTGATCCCCATTGCGTATCGGCGGTAAGCAATCCCTGTTTTCTAGTATTGCCCAGATTCTACAGTGAGCAATCTTTGGTTCAATGAAATATCACACAACCTACGGTGAGCAATCTCTGATTTCATTGATAAACATCTCATGGAATCTTCCTAGGATCACATGAGAAGAAAACCGTTGTCAGAAGCTTCTCTCTCTCTCTCACACACACGCACAATGTATATATATATATATACACATGATCAATGATCAATATATGCATGGGAATAGTCAGCGAGTAATTCCATCGCGACGCAACAGCAGTCGCAACGTCTTTCACCTCAATAAAAGAGATATCTTGCATTTCGGCAAGATTTCACTTTATTTCATACTTTTAACATTCAACTGATTATATCTCCAAAATTCCACACTAGTTGCTATCAACTACTTGTAATCTACATTACCTAAGATCTATCTTACTGTGCCGACAGAGTTGGTAGTAAGAAGAGATCTGGCGTCTCCATAGTTTCGCCTTGTAGTAAGATTGTCCGTTGCCTAAAGTATCCAAACACATCCTTCACATGTAGAGTACAATTGTTCGTCTACTAACACACTAACGCAGCGTTGCTGTTCTTCCGAAGCCTTCAAATCAGACTCTCTACAGACCGGATTCAGAAGGAAAATAATAATTCTGAGCTGATTCGCGCCCACAAAGCCTTCTTCATCCCCTTTGAGTTGGTGCACTTCCTCCTGGGCAAGGGCCTTACCCCTCAACAAGCCCTGGGGATCCTCTACCCCCAGCTCAATCATGGGGGGTTATTGGAGACCTGTGCCCCCCTGCTTAAAACCCTCAGGGCAGCTGGGACAGTCCCCACCATTCCAGCTGAGGACCCCATGCTCCTGCAGCTGGGCCCTCCATTTCACATCGAACCCGGCCTCACCAACTACATGAAGCACAAGGTGATGTATTGGGACCTTCCCTGCCTTAACCGGCCCCTGCTCCCTCCCGGGGACCCAGCCCTCATGGCAGCCATCATGTCCCTCACCGGCTACCAACTAAGGCTCAGTGAGAACCTAGACCACAAGAGGGCACAGTCTGTGGGGGCCACCGGGGCCCCCTTGTACACCCAGCGCTTGCTGCTGCTTTGTGGGAAACAAGAGGAAGCCAACCTTCCCCCCCCTCTACCAGGCTTGGGCCCAAAAGAGCAAGCACGAGAAGACCCACATGATCTTCCAAAGCCAAGTGGCAGCCAGAGCCTCTGAGTTGGGGATTCAAGCCCCCTTGATCACTATGGCAGCCCTCAAGCGTTTCCAGGATGACAGCTTCCACGGGACCGACCCCTTTGATGTGGCCGATGGAATACTCCCCCTGGCCTTCACTCCCCCGGGTGAATCAGCTGCTACCCTGAAGAGGGAACAAGAGGCAGCTGCCAATGTGGCTGCCTACGACACCATGATCTCTACAGAAGGCAACTCCTCAGAAGACCAAAGCATACATCCCTGTCGACTGGACTAAAGCCACCACCCAACTGGAGAGCTACGTGGCCGTCCTAGCCGCCATCCTAGGACTCAACCACGATGTCGTAACCAGTTACCAACAAGGCCTCCGCAGGCTCAAGATTGAGCAGACGCCCCTTCAAAGAGCCATTGTAGACGAGGTTGGAGAGCTCCTTACCCCGGCCATCGTGGTCTACTACTTCCAAATCAGGGTAAGGGGATGGTTGGAAGAGCAGTGGGAGGTTGACTCCACCATCCCCTCCCCTGACTTCAGGATCAACTTCCATACCTTCCGGATGAGCCAAAACCTCAACTGGCTCCCCAATGTCTCCACTGTGGCTGCCCTGTGACTCCTCCAAAGACCGGATCGTCCTCCATCCCCCACCAAGCCTGGCGCCAATGGGCCCAGCCCCGGCAATAACAACAACCACTCAAACAGCCCTAGCGCCCAGTCGTCTGGAACACCAACGGCTCAGACACGCTTGGCAAATCTCAACCGGGACTCTCGCCTCAAAATCATACATGTTTTGTGATTTGTCCATGAATATTGTTCCTGTTATGGACAAGATGAATCATGAAACAAACAGAAGTGGGACATCTTTGATAGTTTCTGTGTCACCACCTAATAAGTGCATTTGGGTCCTGGATTTGGAGGGAAAATACACACTTTTTTGCAATTTGGAGTGCCAAAATTATACAGTTTTTGTGATTTGTCCATGAATATTGTTCCTGTTATGGACAAGATGAATCATGAAACAAACAGAAGTGGGAGGATATCTTTGATAGTTTCTGTGTCACCACCTAATAAGTGCATTTGGGTTCTGGATTTGGAGGGAAAATACACACTTTTTTGCAATTTGGAGTGCAAAAATCATACTCGTACATGTTTTGTGATTTGTCCATGAATATTGTTCCTGTTATGGACAAGATGAATCATGAAACAAACAGAAGTGGGACATCTTTGATAGTTTCTGTGTCACCACCTAATAAGTGCATTTGGGTCCTGGATTTGGAGGGAAAATACACACTTTTTTGCAATTTGGAGTGCAAGAATCATACATGTTTTGTGATTTGTCCATGAATATTGTTCCTGTTATGGACAAGATGAATCATGAAACAAACAGAAGTGGGACATCTTTGATAGTTTCTGTGTCACCACCTAATAAGTGCATTTGGGTCCTGGATTTGGAGGGAAAACACACACTTTTTTGCAATTTGGAGTGCCAAAATCATACAGTTTTTGTGATTTGTCCATGAATATTGTTCCTGTTATGGACAAGATGAATCATGAAACAAACAGAAGTGGGAGGATATCTTTGATAGTTTCTGTGTCACCACTTAATAAGTGCATTTGGGTTTTGGATTTGGAGGGAAAATACACACTTTTTTGCAAGTTGTAGTGCAAAAATCATACTCGTACATGTTTTGTGATTTGTCCATGAATATTGTTCCTGTTATGGGTTAGATGAAACATGAAAGAAACAGAAGTGAGCTATCTGTCATCGTTTGTGCGTCACCACCTGATAAGTGCATTTGGGTCCTAGATTTGGAGGGAAAATACACACTTTTTTGCAATTTGGAGTGCCAAAATCATACATGTTTTGTGATTTGTCCATGAATATTGTTCCTGTTATGGACAAGATGAATCATGGAACAAACAGAAGTGGGATATCTTTGATAGTTTCTGTGTCACCACCTAATAAGTGCATTTGGGTTCTGGATTTGGAGGGAAAATACACACTTTTTTGCAATTTGGAGTGCCAAAATTATCGTCGGGTTGCGGCGCACCTTTTCCCGCATTTTGCGGGGATTAAGGGTTGCCTTTTTCCCCGTGTTAAAAAATAATGCGCGCTGGCTTGTCATTGGCATATTTAAGCAATGGACTAACAAACAAATGGCTACTAAGTTGTTCCAAAGAAAGCAAGCACCGGTAATTTGATGTTTATCACTTGCATTTTTTAATCGAAGGAGTGATTCGTAGTAGTAATAAAAGTTAGGTTGAATTTTTTAATCAAAGGAGTCATTACTAGTAAAAGTTACTCCGATAAACCCCGCATTTTGGCAAAAAAAATGTGATACATACTAATAGGGATCCCTTCTTACTAGTGGTGGCGTTTTGGGCTCAACGGACAGCTTTCTAAGCCAAACACATGGTGAAAAAGGAGAAAGCAACAGCTTTCAATCGGTGTACCACTTAGTCTCCACCGTTGAATACTTTACAAGTGGTGCCAGTTAGAAAAAGGCATATTTGAAAAACAACGCATTTTGCGGGGGTTTTCGTGTTGCCGCAGCGTGACGATACAGTTTTTGTGATTTGTCCATGAATATTGTTCCTGTTATGGACAAGATGAATCATGAAACAAACAGAAGTGGAATGTCTTTGATAGTTTCTGTGGTGTCACCATCTAATGAGTGCATTTGGGTCCTGGATTTGGAGGGAAAATACACACTTTTTTGCAATTTGGAGTGCAAGAATCATACATGTTTTGTGATTTGTCCATGAATATTGTTCCTGTTAGGGACAAGATGAATAATGAAACAAACAGAAGTGAGATATCTTTGATAGTTTCTGTGTCACCACCTAATGAGTGCATTGGCTTCTGGAAAATACACCCTTTTTTGCAATTTGAAGTGCAAAAATCATAATTTGTTTGTGGGGGAAGTATGGAGACTCTTTCCAGTTCTTGCACCAACAAGGTTTGTACTCCTGACCTGGTGGAAGGATCAATATATGGACATCAAGTTCTATGTGATGCCTGGGACCTATTTGCAATTAAAAATGGGACCCACCGCGTTAAAACACAGGTACCCTTACCAAAATTGGGTATTTAGGTATGTGTTTTAAGAATATATAGTACAGGGCACCACTGAGGCAAGTTGTGGCTTTTGCAGTTTTGTATTTGTAAAAAATCCGGTAATAAAAATTGGGGCCAGCAGCCGCGTTAAAATACAGGTACCCTTACCCAAGAAATGCGGTACACATGTGGATTTTTAGTACAATAAATTTAGAGAGACCCAACGGAAGAAAAATTATGGGGTATATCGAACTTTTAAATTTACTATTCAAAGATGAATAAAAAATATAAAGTTATCTATTTACGCTGGCCGGCTAGTCGAAACTCTGGCTAGTTTGATAAATTTGAGAACCTTACTGGTACGTACCGAAGGCAGAGACCTTCCTATGTACGGTGCGACTATTAATAGATAGAGTGGTCACTACTGGGTGATTCCCGAAATACTTTTTTGTAACGTAGTACATAAATTTCTGTTTTTAGTATTTCGGGAATGAAAATTTCGTACGTACTTTTTTTGGCGGGAAAGTGCATAAATCTCATTTTGGAATGTGGAATCTCATTTTGGAATATGTATGTATAAACAAGCATGCACGAAACAACATGTGGATTCCGAAACAACATGTGGATTCCGTCATAAAAAAGTGTAACGTTACAAATCATAGTCGACGTGAGCTCATGTCGACTATCATTTGTAACAAAAAGACTGGTTAAGTAGAAAATTTCCGGTTTATGTAGTACATAAAAGTATTTCGGGAATCACCCACTACTAACGTACGTTTGGCAGATGTCACACCTCAGAATTTGACTAGAATGACTAAGAATTTTCTGCCCGATTGGGTGATTTCCGAAATGAATCTGGGTCCTACCCAGATTGGATCTAATCTGGGTAGGACCCAGATAGTTGTCGTGAAATCACGTTGAAAAAAATCTGCGTAGGACCCAGATAGTTGTCAACCTCGACCGGAATCTGGGGCCTACCCAGATTTTTTTCAACGTGATTTCACGATAACTATCTGGGTCCTACCCAGATTTTCATTCCCGAAATACAAAAGGAACTACGCTGTGTATGAAATTGTGTGCTACTGAGTTTTAGTGTCTACTATGACTGTGAGATACTTCAAGATACTTCTCAGCTAGTTCTGTGATATGATTGGAAAAGAACTGGGTTCTTTGATAATTGGAATTTGGATAGGACTTCAAGGAGAAAGTTCTTTTGATGTTCGAATACAATTGAACAATGCCTGATGACTGGGAATGTGTCATTGACTCATGACTGATGGAGTGTGTCAATTACGCGTGACTTGACTGATGGAGTGCGTCAGTGATTCATGACTGAAGTGTCTGTGCGCTGTTCAAAAATCGGTCTGGGTCAAAATCATTTCGGGAATCACCCATTATGCTCCAACCATATCTAGAAAAGCGCCGGTAGTAAACGTACGGACATACGGACATTTGGACATACGGATGAACCAATAATAATAAAGCAAACAGCTAAGCATGCCGGCTTACTGAATTGCTAACAATAGAGGTGCATTAATAGTGCGCAATGGAGGTGTGATTCAAATAATCAGCTTTACATGATAATCACTCACAAATATTGCTAACAGTAACCATAGAGGTGCACTAATAGTGCATGAAGGAGGTGCAATCCGAATAATCAGCATACATGATAATACTCACAAATTTAAATATTACTACTGGAAATCAGTGAATACTACTACTTGGTAGTTACAATGTGGACGATACTCGCGTTAGTGATGTACTAGGCTCACCAGAGCAAAACTACAGTTTGTCAGACACAACAAACCACAGCAGAAGCAGCTGCAGCAGCAGAGGCAGCAGCAGCAACAATAGCAGCAGCAGCAGCAGCAGCAACAGCTGCAGAAGATGAGGTAGAGAGATTGCTACCTCTAACGGAGACGCCAAGACTGAATGAAGACCAGCTTGAAGAGCTTACCAGGACATTGGTCGCAAGACTAACTGACAGTAATCTATTGCTATCACAAGCAGCAAGGGCAGCCTAGGAGAGAGCAGCCACAAACCATGGCATACCCAGGCACGAATGAGAGAGGAAGCTAGCAGCAGTTGTAGTATGCTTCATACAAATCCTTGAGTCTCTTTGTGTGAACAGGCCTACAGCAAATGAGATATTCAGAAATGGATACTCTAACACCAAGGCCATCCAAGACTTGGATCCAGAAGGAATCAAGTCTTTCCTCAGGTCATTGAACAAGTCAAAGCATCACCTATGTCCCAAGCCAAAAGAAGTCTTTATTGGAAGGACTTTTAGGGACCGGCTCAAACTATTTGTGGCCTGGGTTGATTTTCAGCCTATGATAGGCAACTGCCACCAAAGCCGCCTGGTTAGGAAACCTAACAGCCAAATCCAACATGCGTGACGGGCTACGATCTACCAAAGAGGATGTCGCTAACACAGCAGTGAAGGACCTAACGCTTCCAGACAGGCTAACAACCATGTCCAAGTTCAGGGAATTTGATTAGAGCCTGCAAGAGTACCTACGACATAAAAGAGGAGTCACCAAGATATCTCTACTCTACACAATAAGACAACAATCTGACGTTGGAAATCTTGATAGGGAAGGAACTGTTGGAACACGTCCCGGAGACACATACGCCGACCGGACTGAGTATGCAATCATGTGTACCATCCACGATGGCTCACATTGGTCTAAAGGCAACAATACACCTTGGGGAATACTCTTCAAATTGGTTGGGTCCAGTCCCGGTTGGTCCTATATTCAAAGTTACAGGACTCAAGGAGGTGTAAGAGGTGATGGCCATAAGGGATACTTTGCCCTCTACTCTCAAGCCTATGAGGAGACCAACATCAAATTGATAATTGAGACAAAACAACAATTTATCTGGGATTTGGTCTACACAGGAGACAGCAAACACTACAACTTTGATAGGCACAAATGCTTGTGGCACAACGCTAAGCAAACAAGACACAAAGCATTCACGCCTGATGATCAGTTTGTGTATGACTTCTGTCACTCTCTACATGACACATGGCTGGAACATTCCGTTCCTATAGTCATAACAGAAGGCTCGGACTATTATGTGAACTTTGAGAAGGCTTTGGCATATCTTACTCAAGCACTTGGAGTAAAGAAACTCCAGAGTCAAAGAAAGAGGGGAAGGAACGTATTGGCTTTCACCAACAACAAAAAGAAGAAAAAAGGCAACTACAACAGTGGTAACTCTTCTCCTCACAAGCCAAAGGGGAACAACAATAATAGTGGTACAAAAAGCACAACAAGGGACCTACAAAGGGCCTGTTGAATGCAAGTTCTATCTGCGAGAAGTCTGGTTGAGCATGTCTCAAGACCAGCAACAAAGAGTCCGAGCAATAAAACAGGCAAAGAATGCTAATAGCGGGGGCAATCAACAATCTAAAGTGGCAGCAACAGCCGCTACTCCTCCCAATAATACTGGCCCGACCGGCAACCAGTTTGGATGTCACAGTCATATTGGAAATGGGAATGGAAATTGATTCACCGGCCAGGGCCTTACGATGGAATCATGGGTAGGCCGGCCAATCGTTCATCTGAAAGGGATGAGCCAATCGCCCACTGTTAAGCCGCCGTTGTGAGCTAGATAGCCATGCAGACATGACTGCAGCGGAATCCAATATGGTATTACTCGATCTGTTGGATTCTATAATGACTTTTGCTGGTGTTGCCCCATTTTCTGATGCTTACTCACCAATGAAAGATGTCCCTATTGTCCATTGCGTTACTCCATGGACAAATCCAACAGATGGTATCACACATATCTTGGTATTTGGACAAGCTCTCTATTTTGGCAACTCACTCCAGCACAGTCTGATCTGTTTAAATCAGATTTGGGACTGCAATTTGAACGTGGTTGAAGACACACCAAAGCGCTACAACAGTTCATTCAGTCACAGTCTCATTTTTTGGTCCAATAACTTCAAACTGATGGTTCCACTCCATGTTGATGGCGTTATCTCCTACTTTGATACGCGCCGGCCCACCAAACGTGAGCTCAATACATGCGGCCATGTGCTTGCAACGGATACACATACATGGAACCCATATGCTTCTCACTTTGAAAAAGATGAAGAGGCAGCTCATGCGTCATTCCCACGCATTGTTACCGCTCTCTCAGGGGGAGGGCCTATGCGCAAAACTGAGTCTTGGATACAATCAACGGACAGTCAGACATCTATCGGTATTAAGCACACTGAGTATCAACTCAGCTACCTACAAAAGATCTGTACCACTCAAACTCACCGGTTGAGCCGAGCAGGGAAGTGTAGGCTTGCGGGGAGCAAACCGTCAATGGAAGCAGAAGACGCCCAGTACTCTGAGGGCGTACAAACCGTGCTAGGAAGATCCGTAGGAGTAGGTGCGCGAAACGAGCTTGGAAGGATGTTGTCTTTAGTATCGGAAGGAATAGTCGCAGGAGATGAAGGAATGGTCACTGATTGGTCTTCATATATTTTGTTGAAGAGGCTTGCATCCCAATGTGGCTTGAATCTCCAGCGGTCAATGGACATTCCAATGTATACAATTGATTCCCACTCGCCATTTGTGGCGGCTTGTTCAACGGCGGCCCTGGCAACATTATCTAAATCTGTTTTCCCTTGGATTGGCTTCTGTGGTTCATTACTGTTCATGGGCGTTATGGATGTGATGGTACAATTGGCAAGGAGTTGGGTGATGTGATCCTTTGGGATGTCAGCCAAAAAGGGAAGGTTGGCCTCAATGGTTTTGAGGATCATTCCTCTAAGGTCAGTCAGTGGGTCGGGAGCAAGGATCATGGGTTCGTCATTGTTGTGATGGATACAAAGATCCTCGCACTCTATTGTCATATCCGTAGGGGATAGAAGTTCAGAGTAGCTATCGTTTAGTCATGCAGCGGCGGTAGGGTTGGCTTTGCTAAAGAATTGGAATTCAATCTCGTCGATGTTGCGTCAGTCGTATTCGGCCATTGTGGATTAACCAAGAACAGTGTGCTTTACAGTGAATACACCCCCTGATTCACGAGCAGGGGTGAAGAGTTGAGAAATACAAAGGCGATTGCAAAGGTGATTGTGTCGGTGGTGAAGGGAACAAGCGGTGAAAGAAGGAGGAAGATGAAGAGCAATTGGACGGACGTCGGATGAGGGCGAAATCGCGGAGGGAGAAGGAAGGGATCAACGGCGTCGGAGGAGAGATCGTTGAGGGAGAAATCAGTGATGTCGCCCGGCGAGGTATTCCGTTGAGTGAACGTAGAAGAGAATCGACTGAACGGGAACTGTTGAAGTTTGCGGGTGGAGCATACCGGTGTGATGTCGTCCAATGTGATGTCGTCTGATGTCGGCGTCGTAATTGTCCGGTGCCTGTGGAGTCAATTGGTCGTGGAGAAGGTACTAGTTAACCGGTGCTTGGTCATGGATTACAAAAGAAGATTTCTGTTAGAAGGATCGGTAGATACACCCCCTGATTCGCGAGCAGGGAGGTTAAAAGAAAGAAAGAATGAGATGGGGGGAGGCCGAGATGTACACCACATAGGGAGCTTAGCACGAAATTTCCTCTGGATGTAACCAACAGTGGAGGTGCTGAACGGCTGGAGATAGGTAGCTTAAGGTAAAAACTAGTGTTCTTGTGGGACGCTAGTGTAAGTTATAAGGGCTCTATAACTAGGCTTCGGTCTGAGTATCCGATTCGCCAAACCTATATACCGCCCCATTGCTGGTGACAAAACACAGCTGAGCACAGTGCAGGGGATCTATGGAGATCAATTTGCTTGATGACTTTGAAGAAAGGAAGCCCAAGAAGATGTTGGGACTTTTGTGGTATGCTGGCTGCTGGCCGGTTAAGTAACACCACATCCGAGGACCCATCTGGTATGGGCAGGACCGAATTTGAATTAGTCCATGGATATACTCCAGATATAACCACGTCTATGATCCATGACTGGTATGACTTCATCCAATGGTGCGACCTACAGGATAAGTTGGAGAAATACGGACGATGGCTGGGCCCATGTGGGGATACTTATGGTGGCGTCAACTGCCATTATGTATTATATAAGACTTGCAAAGTCACATAACAAACAGCACAAGGCCTATATCAGAGGTCAAATGGAAGCACCCAGACACCATCCTACAGTTAGAAGCACACAACAAGCTACTTCACAAAAAGATCGGTGATGAGGTTAAACCGGCTGATGCTTATCTTGAAAATGAGCTAGGAGAACCACCATTGGGCCTATTCAATGGCAAATATGAGGGTGAGGACGAGATGCTTATGGCCGAGCCGGAAACATCTTCCCCAGATGTTGATGATTCAACCAAAAATCTTGATGAGTATTCTTGGCAGCCAAGTGTTACTGCAGATAGGGGACCAACGGATCTGTGGTACAGCTAATAGCCGGTACAGGGACGTAGATGGGATCCTAGTTGGTGAAAAGAATAACAATTCACTCTTAGACTCTTGATCCTATGAAGTATCTATGTCGGACAGATCAATCAAAATCTACATGGCAAATGTGCTTGCAGAGAATCTCTATTCCTCCGTGGATGATGAAGGGCATATGTACTGCCTACTGGATGAGCTCCTTGATCATGAGAAAGATGCAGAGGCTCCAACAACAGAGCAGGCAACTATCACTACTAAGTCTGGACAAACTCGGATTAAGCCAACAGCAAAAGGATGGAGAATCTTAGTGAGTTGGAAAGATGGGACTTCTTCTTGGACCAAGTTAAGCGACATGAAGGAAAGTTTCCCCATAGAAGCAGCACTATTTGCCAAAGAACATGGCAATAGACGAGCTGGCGTTTAAATGGTGGGCCTCCTATCGGGTTATTCAGAAGAAAGATTGGATAATCTCTAGTGCTAAAACCAAGTATTGGACCAAATCCCATAAGTATGGGGTTTGCCTACCAAAGTCAATTGCTGAAGCAAGGAAGATTGACAAAGAATCCGGAAGCAACTATTGGGCCGGGGCCATTGAAAAACAGATGAAGAACAACTCTATAGCCTTTGAGTTTAATGATGAAGACAAAGCCCCTGTGGGGCATACCAAAATTACTATGCACATGGTATTTGATGTGAAAATTGATTTAACCCGTAAAGCATGACTTGTTGGGGATGGTCATAAGGTTCCAGAAATATCACAGGAGTATACATACTCAAGCGTGCCTAGCGGGGATTTGGTTCAGATGTTCTTTCTGGTTGCTGCACTTAATGATCTTGAAGTCTCAAGAACTGATATACAGAATGCATATTTAATGACGTCAATCAAAGAGGGCTACTACACGGTGGCTACATTGGAACAGGGGTTTGCACCAGAGTTGTGTGGAATGCCCTGCAAAATTGTAAGGGCCCTATATGGCTTGTCAGTCACAGGCGCATCATTCTGGTCTCATTTGTCTGAGCACTTAAGGGGGCTTAGATATAAGTCCTGTAAAGCTGATCCGGTCGTATACATGCGGCCAGCAATTAAGAAGGATGGCACGGCGTGTTACGAATGCTGTGTGGCATATGTGGATGATATCCTTGTGTGTGGAATGGATCCAAAGTTTCAGATGGATGCAATTGAAGGGCAATTCAAATTAAAGGATGGGACCGTTGAGCCACCTACTTTCTATCTTAGGGCGGATATCAGAAATACTTATATCGCTGGGACTAAGTATTGGCCCATGTCTTTGACATAGTATACCTCCAAGGCCATTAAGGCCATTGAAGAGGAGTTGGCTAAGAATAAACATGCCTTCAGAGTTCTTCTGAAGACTGAAAAATCACCCTTGGTCACCGGATGTAGGCCCAAAATTGATGCCTTCCCAGAACTTGATCCGGAGAAACAAAACTATTACCAAGGTTTAATAGGTATACTCTGTTGGATATGCAAGATCGGCAGATTGGATATTGTTATGCCTGTTTTGCTTATGTCTCAATATCTTGCGCAAGCCTGTGAAGGGCATCTAAATCAACTATATCATCTGTTTGCACACTTAAAGAATTTCAGCAAATCAAAATTGGTATTTGGCTCCTCCATACCAAAACTGGATGAGTCGGTATTCCATAAGTCTGATTGGACCGAATTTTATCTTGATGCGGGAGAACTACTTCCTCCAGATATGTCCAAGCCACATGGAAAGGATGTTATTACTACATGCTTTGTGGATGCGGACCATGTTGGCTGCAAGGCTACCAGAAGATCTCATACAGGAATCATCATCTTTGTTAACATGGCACCTATCCTATGGTTCACTCAGAGACAAACTACCATGGAAACGTCAGCATTTGGTTCTGAGATAGTGGCACTCAAGATTACAATTGAAATGGTAGAAGGTCTACGATATAAGCTCAGAATGATGGGCATTCCTATAGAAGGACCAACCAACATATATTATGACAATGACTTGGTTGTTAAGAATGTCACACATTCATAAAGCCCTTGTAAGAAGAAGCATAACAGTATTGCTTATCATAAGGCATGCAAATGTATTGCAGGAAAGATTATCCGGATTGACAAAGAATGCGGTGAAACTAATATCGCGGACTTACTCAACAAGCTTACGGGCGGAGTGAAGCTATTTTCCCTATGTAAGAGATGCATGTGGAGGTGCAAATGAAAGGACCGGCACTTAAGGTATCTTCTACAAGTACTTAAAATACTAGTACAAAGACACGGGGGCTCTAGAAAAGCGCCGGTAGCAAACATTTGGACGGATGGACATTCAGACATACGGACGAACCAAAAATAATAAAGCGAAGGGCTAAGCACGCTGGCTCGCTGAATCGCTAACGATAGAGGTGCATTAATAGTGCGCAATGGAGGTGCGATTTGAATGATCAGCTTTACATGATAATCACTCACAAATTAAAATATTACTACTTGAAATCACTGAATACTACTACTTGGTAGTTACAATGCAGATACTCGCGTTAGTGATGTAGGCTCACCAGAGCAGAAATACACATCATAAAATAAAAAATTTAGTACATCGGTAACACCATAGCTCGTACGGGAGAGCACGTGCACTCGCAAAATTGATGCCTAAGCAAGAAAAAATACAAGGGACTCGCGTGTTTAAAACAGACTCAACGGGTGCGAAAAAGGTGCAAAGGAGGGATGGTACTTTGGTAATTTCGATGGTACTTCAGTAATTTCAAAAATATGCCGTAGAATTGCGACACAATTTCTAGTAGTGTTTTCTGCTCTGACAATGGCATGATACTAAAGTAATTTCAAAAATATGACGTAGAATTCTTACACAGATACTAGTAGGATTTTCTGCTCTGATAATGGCTTGATACTTAGGCAATTCCGAAATACTCCTATAATTGGTACGTACGTACAGATAAAATACTCAAATACTCTCCGCAGTACGTACTAATTTTTCCAGTCGTATTCTGAGCACTCTTCACCTAGCACTCTTTTTGATACTCCCATAACACACTAATACACGACAACAGACAAGGGACCAGGGTATATTCCAAAAAAAAACTCTAGAATTAGTCTGTAGACCTATTTCTTGCTGGAGAGCAAACTATGGTAAATATTGAGGCTGTTGGGGCCAAAATGGCCACAAAAAAGGCAGTTTTGCACCCGAACATAGTAGAAACACCAAAAAACACCAAAAAATGCGTACTTGCTACCAAGGAATTTGCGATCCCCATTCAGACAGCTCCACATCTTCCCAAGCACTCGGGCGGTGAGCCTCAGTAATTTGAACTTCGGGGTCATCGGATTGAAAAAAATCCCTGCCGTAATGAGGATGAGGTGTGCTGTGTGAAAACACTTCCACTGGAGTAGGGCCCCACGCGCCATAATCCTCCATCCGGTAATAGTGATTGGTATCAAAAGAAACACGACGCTGGTCTTGATGAGGGGGAGGACGTTGTCAAGAGCCACTTTCAGCGAGAGACGGGCGCTGCTCGTAGGATGGAGTACTGGTAGAAGGGGGACACGGTGGTTTCCGCTCCTTGTATTGGGACTTGTAGGAATGACGACGCTGGGGCGGCTTGTGTTCCTTGTATTCTGTCTCGTACAAATGACGTGGCGGCGGCTTGCGTTCCTCGTATCAGGGTGGTGGCTTGCGTTCCGCGTATCGCGGTGGCGGCTTCCGTTCCTCGTAGCGCGGTGGGGGCTTCTGATCCTCGTAGCGCGGCTTGTAGGAGGGAGTTTCACCAAAAGAGAGACGGCGATCATATCGCGGCTCCTAAGACTTAGTAGGCTGGGGACGCGGAGGCTCGTCCTCGTACTGACGGTGGTGGTTGTCGTAACGACTGCCGGAGCGATCCTCGTAACGGTGTGCGGGAGGACGGTTGTAGCACGGCTCGTGATGATCCTCGTATTGCGGACGATCCTCGGCAAACATACCGCGACCTCCGTTGTAGTGGGTCTTGGGCCTTTGCGTTGAGCGCGATATCACTTCATCGTGGTAATCATGTTATTTTCCTTTCGAAACTGGCTGTTGAGCTGACTCAGTCCAAAGGCAAAGAAGATCAACAGTAGCTAAGGCTGCAGGCCGGTTGAGGTGCCGGTCTGTTGTGTTCTAATGTTTCTCTGATATCCACTACGACCGGATGATGCTATCCAATCAGATCTATTCTGACTATCGGTACCGACGCAATCAGATAGATCTTAGGCTTGTAGTTCTACAGTAGGACGCAAGTACGTCCGATGCAAGGTTTAAGGTTGAATAATCAAATAATCTAAAAGTATGCGCTTCAGCTTGCTGGAGAGCAAGATAGCGCTTTAAAGGTCGTACTGCCGCTAATACAGCACGATGTTACAATTATACGTTGGAATACCGTGTTGCCGCTAATACAACACGTATTTTTACACAGCAGATAAACAAGTTCGTGAGCAGCACTTCGAACCTCTGCTGTCTTTTCTTGAAAACAGCACACTTAACAAGAGATTGCATGTGCGAACCTCTAGTGTGCGTACTTAAGTATCAAATTGAAGTGACGATCGATTTTGTGGAGTGACGATCGATTCTTCTCTTGTCCGGTAATTTTCGAGGTCTCATTATTTCCGATCTCGTACCTCTACCAACCTAGACACGAAAGGAATTTAATACTCCCCATGTGTCCATATGAAAGCATCCTCTAGTATCTGGTGCAGTCATCCTGCAACAGATCACCGGTGTTTCCACAGTAGTGAAAGATGGGCTTGAGTAAAGGATACACTACTGAGTGTCCCCAATGCTTGGTGAGGATGTCAGCGCAGTTGTCCTTACCTGCAAGATGTTGCATGAGGATGAAACCTCTTGCGATCATGCTTCTAACATAGTGATATGATAGAATGTGATGCCTCTTGTGGAGCCTCGCATATGGGAATGTAGAGGTTTGGATCATCTTTTCATTGTCTCCCCATGTGTAGGATGTGTCGTGTACGCTAGTACCTAGATACCTGAATGACTGTCGAATGTCAACAATTTGCTCAATGCAGGTTCTAGCAGACACAAATTCGGCGCCAAAGGTTGCTGTTTCAGAGGTTGCTTGCTTCTTGGAGAACCACATGATGGGGGTCTTGTTTGCAAAGTGCAGGATACCAGTGACAGCTTTACCACTTAGGATGTCATGCATTAAGTTTGCATCATAGAAATGAGACAACACAACCACCTTACCCAGGGGTTTAGGAGCATCACTAGGGAGGTCCTCGGAGTGCTCCCCATACACTGTATTGGACCAGTCTGTGCTGGAACCTTCAGTGAGTACAAAATCTGGTATGCCCACTCTGAATCGGATTTTGAAGTGTCGAAACTTAGAGATGTAACCATAGATTCTTTTGGCTCTGTTGAGATGGCCTTCCCTAGGTTGGACTCGGAAGCTTGACAATGTCATAACAGCAGTCTGCACATCAAAACGTCCAATAGCTATGACCCATTGAAGTGAACCAATCATGCTTTGATACTTTTGGATATCAGTATCACTTAGGAAGGATGTTGAGTCTAGCTCTGGGTGGTCGTTCTCAGCAAGTGGTGAATGGAATCTGGTGGTCGGTTTGCAGCCAAACATTTGTACATACGAGGCCTCCATTTTCTCGATGAACTTGATGGGGTTCATGCAGAGCACACCATGTTCATCTCTTTTGAATCCACATCCCAAATGAAAGTTCATTGGCCCAGAACCCTTTAATTTGAAATTATAAGGTTCAGACTGTAGGATTACCAGAAAGGTTTCAGGATTGGCCATACATAAGCAAAGGTCATCAACATATGTGCATATGAGCTCATGTACTGGCTCCCCATGTTTGTTGTTGCCAGGCTTGATAAAGATTTCGGGCTCTGCCTTGGATCTTTCAAAACCTAGTTCAACGAGGCAGGCAGCAAGTAGATCACCAAAGCACTTGCCAGATGATCGAAGTCCATATAGGGCCTTGTAAATCAATAGGAGGTGGCCTTCTAGTGATCCAAATTCAGCGCCAGCCTTGATGCATACTTTTTCACAGGTAACAGCTTCGAGGTATGCGTTACCAATGTCAGTTCCCCATGCTTCTAAGCTATTCAGCTCAGCAAGGAATAGGCACATGCGCAAGCCACGAAGGGAAACAACTCCTGCATACACACTGTGAATGGGAGCTTCAGTGAGATTGCCATTTGCAACTAGCCGGGCTTTGTGTCGGCCATCATGCTTGACTGCATAAATCATGTGGACCTTGATCTGTTGGAAGCCAATGGGTATATTGCTAGCCTTGTAGATACCTTTGTCAATAAAGGTGTCATATTCTTGGAGCTGTGACATTTCCAGCGCTATGGCATCCTGCCATTTGGTGTTGCCATTTGCTGTATCAAACTGGATGGCCTCGTCATGATTTCGAGGTACTTTGAATCCATACTGGTACTGTGGAGCAGTTCGAAAGGAGCGGAGCTTGGCTTGATGGATTAACCGGTCTAGTTTCTTGGTTCTTCGGGCAAGGGAAACAATGCGTTTGAGATGTTTCCAACCAGGTTGATCAAGCATGTTGTTGTCCTTTGCATATTTGGCTACAGTAACAGGGTCGTCTGCAGCTACATTGGAGAGAGGTTCATAGGTGCGCTCCATGTTTTCCCACTCAATCCATAGGTTGTATTTGGAACCTTTGTATTGGGGGTGCTTGTTGTCAAGGGGACCTTGATGACCGAGTATGCGTCGAAAGGACCAAAGTTTGCCATCTTCTTGAGTTACATCCCTGTGGATGTAGTTCATGACGTCATTGTATGCTATGATATCTTCAAGTTCATCATCTGTATGCTTGCACTTGAATTTGATGAAGTCCTTGTTTTGCTCAAGACTGTTTTCAATGTCAACAACTGTCATTCTTTTCTGTGTGCCATTAGGGAGAGCCATGAGAAAAGAGCGACCTTGCAAGTCGGCAACAGGGATAGCAGGGATGGTGATGGGTGTGCCATCATCGTCAAATTGGGCGTTGCCTTCTTCATCAGTGACAACTACTTTAGATGGGCCAACCGATGGGGTAGCAGGATTGATAGGTGGAGGTGTTGCATCACTGACATCAAAATATGCTAGCTCAGGGGGACCGAAATCATCTTCCGTGACAGGTACGCCGGTAGGGGTCTTGCTGAAGATGTGAGAGGTTGGAGGACCATCAAGAATCTCCCCATAGTTGTTAGGGAGTGGAGAAGGTACATAGCTTCGTGTATTAGGAACCTTGGAATAAAGGAAGGTAGGCAAGGATGGCTGTGGGAGGCGCAGAGGAGATGATGCTGGTACCGGACTGGGGGATGAAGGATGTCGAAAGGAGGGACTATCACCAGAAGACTTAGGAGTGATGGAAGCATCTTTGGCCTTGCGCCATGCAAGAAAGCCATCATCAGTGAACAAGCCAGCACGCTTGTTGCGATGCTCGGGAGTTAAAGCACTGCGTACACCAGAGCGGTCAAGGAGCTTATTGGTGATGGGATCCCAGATGGTGAAACATAAGCTATTGCCAACATGTTCAGCAATGCCGACAAAGTGGCCAAGGCATTCAGTGGTCTGAGAGCCAAACTGTGTGTCTGGAGTCTTGTAGTATACGGGCTCAAACCAGAAGAAACTAAGGTAGGGACTGATATCACCAATGGTACCAGTGGCAATAAAGAAAGGCTGTTTGTCAGAGAGAGTGGGATCAGACAAATGATTCATGAGGCGGCCAACATATCTCATGCAAAGAAGCCAGAGGTGTGGTGGAGTGCCCGTGCGATCCATGATTCTATTGACAATGCGTTTGAAGGTCTGGTATCGCCGTTCAAAAAGATTTTGGTGTTGATGGTATGGTTCACTTTGCCATAAGCCAATCCACATCATCTTGAGGTAGTCAAGAACAGATTTGCTGGACTGATAAGATCCATGATCACAGAGCAATCTGAGTGGTCTACCCCATTGTCGAACAAAATTTTGGAGACAAGGAAGAAAATCAGCAGTAGTCCTCATTTCTTCAACATGGATGATATGAGATTTTCGACCAAAGAAAACTTGAGCAATCTTGGAACCACCATTGATAGCAGGGGTGTCAGAATAGATGACATCAGAGAGGACATCATCATTGAGAGGCCTTACATTCATGGCAGGCTGTGGTGATTGGAACCTTTTGAAGATGTTACCATCGGGACTAAGTGACAATGAGCCATACTGTGTGGAATTGTTGAAGGTGGCCTTGATACGGTCAAGGGAGATCCATCCAAAGAAGGGTTTCAGGGACAGGTAATCGATATCAGTGGGCGATTGAACATGGGCTGCAGCAGTGAGAAAGGTGGAAGGAGATTGATTAGAGCACCTACTAAGGATGTCTTGATGGATGTAATCAGTGGGGCTAAGCCAAAATGAAGTATCAGAAACATCCAAAGCCTGTAGGGAGGAGGTAGTATTGCTGTTGGACAAGAATGAGGTGACTGTAGAGGAGGTGCCAATGTTGATATCCCGAAGCGCGCCAAATTCATCATAATCTTGATATGGAAGTGATGTGGAAACAGGCGGGTATTTCTGAATGAAGGTATCATCCTGGGGGGTATATGCGGTATCTAGCACAGATGGGTCCCAATGCAGATCACTTGTCATGACGACGTGAGGTAGATGAGCAAATTCTGCACGGGTATACTTGCGCATGGCAAGATAAGGTAAGCCATGACATATACTGAGTGGAAAGACATGCCCATCAGTAGTGGTAATGACTTGGGTTCCACCGGTCTTGAGAGAGGTATCATCCACAATCGAGTGGTATGCTTCCATCTGAGGAGAGGACAAGATAGATGGGTGTTGTCCAGTGTAGGCACATTCATGAAAGATGATAATGACCGGACCTCTGTTGGAAACAGAGTAGGCGCCACACGTTGCAATAGGGATGTTTTGGATTTGGTGATTGTTGATACCAGTTACATTGACAAATCTAGGTGGGATGTCCTTAGAGATAAGGCATGCATCATTTCCTATGATACATCCATTCGCACCCCTGTCAACCATGGCATAACCGGGTGTGGATACAGTAGTTTTGCTAGAGTGGTAAGTAGCGGCGGGGTTTGCTGGTGAAACAAGAGATTCACAGTCCGGTGATGCCCAATAGTGGAATTTTACAGACCGTGAAGTCTGTTCAACAGGGACATAGACATTGCCTTCTTTCTTGTAAAGAATATCAGGATTATCTGCAAGGAAACGAGCTGGATGTGCGGGAGAAACAGAAGACTTGAGCGGTCTGTTATCGGATTGAGAAGATGCCTGATATACACCAAGGGATGCATGGAATGCAGATCTGGCTGCGCTTTCCTCAGCAGGTGAGAGGATCTGTTCAATATCAGGTGAGGGGACCTGCTGATCAGTGTGGTGTTCATAGATCCGACGTGTGATCGGTTTGCTAGAATTGGGATCCGGTGGTGATGCAACATCAAGGAGCTCAGATCGTAGGCAGGCAACTAGTCGCTTCTTGTCGTCAGCTGAGAAGCCAAGCCAGTGCTTCATACCCTGTTGAGAGAGAGTTTTCCAAACTGCAGATGGTAGTCTTGTGGTTGGATCTGGTGTTCTGCCAGCCTTGTAAACAGCGTAGTCCTGGTAGTCACCATCAAAATCAATAGGAGGTAAATATGAGGCCGAGTCATCAGTGATAGCAGAATATGTGGACTGTGTCATAGAGGACAAATCATGAGTATTGGCTTTGACAGACAGCCGACTTCGAGGTTGCGACAGGGAGGCCTGGGAGTCCAGTCTGGTGGCTTCAAGGAGGAGGGTATTTTTCAATTCACTGATAGCAGCGGCTTCATGCTGTCTAAACTTGGTCAAATCCTGTGCTGCAGGTGGATCATCAACCTTGCAGAACTGTTCACTGAGTTGGAAGCTGCTACTGCAGGCCTTGCAAAGGTGTGTTTTAACCGTATCAAAATCAAGTGGTCTCTGTGGGTCGCGTAGTGTGTTGAGATGGTCTAGCTGAGCAAACCATTGGGTGATGAACTTGACTTTGGTGTCCTTCCATGTTCGTAAGTCAATGTCCAATAGGTGTTGCATCACAATGGAGGTGTCATATACTTTGGATTTGGACCTATCATGCAATGCGACAAAGTCAAAGAAGGCCTGTCTGCCGTCTCTAGAAGTGGTATGGCTGAGCACACAGGAGTAGGAGAGGTCACTCTGGAGGGCATGTAGAACAAGAGTCCAGAAGAATGCACACTGCTTGTCATGAAGGGCCTTCTCGTACCCGATGAGTGGTATATCAGGCCAGCTTGGATCGAGAAATGTGCGCGTATCTATGTCGGATGTTTCCAGTTTAGCTTTGAATTTGACAAGCCAACGTTCAAAGGTTGCATCATTCTTCAGGGTTGGGAATGTGGTTTCATCCCGTGATTTCTTGGTCCATGACTCATATCTGAGCTGTTCGATTGGTTTGGAGGATCTCTCCTGTTGTCGTTGAGGTGTGCCGGTGATAGTGCGCGCTGTTGTTTCAACGTCATTCCCAGATTCTCTTCTGGCTCTGATAATCCCGCGACAGTAGCTCTTAAAGGCGGCCTTGGTATAGTGGGTTCTATCTTCCCAGTCCAGTCCCTGTTCTGTGAGATGTTGTCCAAAATCGATGACTCTTTGTAGAGTCATCTGTACATGTCGGTATAGGGGTGTTCTTGTTCCCCTTTCAAGGAATGCTAGATCACCAATGTTTTCGATGTACAAGAAGTCTAACCATGTCCTGTACCGACCGGCAATGAGCGCCTCGCACAGGGTGTCGTTTTGTTCCTTTGATACATCGAAGGATTCATGCAAGAAGGTGGCTAGTGGTCGGTCAAACGATGGGAAGAGGTCTTCGATTGGTGTGTTCTCTTCTTCATTATCCTGACGTGTTGGACTGCCCTGTGGGTCAACCATGTCGGTCGCAGGCAGTAAGGATGTGGTTGCAGCGCTCCCAGGTTGGAGTGTTTGGAACCCGGTGGGCCTGCTTCGACCTGTCGACCTGCTTCGCGTTCTGGCGGCGACAGGTATGCCGGGCATGAGAGAATGGGCCCAGTGAGGTGTTGGGTCTTGGCTGACTGGAATGCTACTAGCGTGTCCAGTGTATCGTCTTTGTCGTGTGATCGAAGGGCTATCGTTTGATGTCTATCAGAGAAATATCGATCGTCGCCTGTCGTCGTCGTTCGATAATCTTCTGTCGAGTTGTTCGCAAAATATAATCCAGGGAACCTGTAGTCCTTGGATGGAGATAGGTTGCTTTCCGCGTATCAGAGAACAATCAATCGTCGTCCGTAGTCGAGTCGATCGATAATCTGCTGTCGGATTGGTTCCGTTGTTGTCGTCTTCTTTTGCAAGCTCCAACAAGCTTGCGACTGTTAATCTGTTATTTTCCTTTCGAAACTGGCTGTTGAGCTGACTCAGTCCAAAGGCAAAGAAGATCAACGGTAGCTGAGGCTGCAGGCCGGTTGAGGTGCCGGTCTGTTGTGTTCTAATGTTTCTCTGATATCCACTACGACCGGATGATGCTATCCAATCAGATCTATTCTGACTATCGGTACCGACGCAATCAGATAGATCTTAGGCTTGTAGTTCTACAGTAGGACGCAAGTACGTCCGATGCAAGGTTTAAGGTTGAATAATCAAATAATCTAAAAGTATGCGCTTCAGCTTGCTGGAGAGCAAGATAGCGCTTTAAAGGTCGTACTGCCGCTAATACAGCACGATGTTACAATTATACGTTGGAATACCGTGTTGCCGCTAATACAACACGTATTTTTACACAGCAGATAAACAAGTTCGTGAGCAGCACTTCGAACCTCTGCTGTCTTTTCTTGAAAACAGCACACTTAACAAGAGATTGCATGTGCGAACCTCTAGTGTGCGTACTTAAGTATCAAATTGAAGTGACGATCGATTTTGTGGAGTGACGATCGATTCTTCTCTTGTCCGGTAATTTTCGAGGTCTCATTATTTCCGATCTCGTACCTCTACCAACCTAGACACGAAAGGAATTTAATAAATCACGACGCCGATCGGGGAATGGTAAAGGAACTGGAGAAGGCTCATCGCATGTAGTGAAAGAAATATTGGAGGGCATTGGAGGGGGAGATTCATTGGGGACTTCAAAGGTCTGGGTCATCAACCCCAAATTGCCAGCAGCACAATCTGAAGGAACAGAATCATTGGAGTGGTCACCAGATGAATGCTGGACAGATACCGTGGGGAAATCATGCACAGAAGTAGCTGGAGACGGTGGTGCAGGCGACGGCGACGGCGACGGCGCACAAGTGGGAGCTAGACCCAGCGCGGGAGCTAGAGACTGCGCGGTACTACCTGGAAGGGGCACGCGAATCTTGGAGGGGGATCCATGCTTGGCACAAACAGCAGCATCAACAGCCTGCTGATCTGGTAGGATGTAATTGGTAGTACTATTGAGATGGGCATGCCCTCCAAGGCCCTTGACAAGAGAAGCAGAAACACCAGCATTTGCTACCTTGGAGATAGACTTGTGTCTTTTGCCATGGGCAGTACAGCGCTCAGGGTTCTCATATTCACTTCATGTTGCAATTAGAACCAAGATTTTGTTGATACGGCTCTTTCCAATCACCTGATTAGCGCTAGGATTCAACCGCCAACGACAACGCGACACGCAAAAAACGAACAAACGACACTCGTCTCTAGTTGTTTCTTGGAAGCTGGCTTTTGAAAAATACGGTTGACACCTTCACAGTTATCAGGTACAAGCGAGAGTAACTTGATGGTAGTTTGATACGTAGACATAGGATCCCCATTGTATGGACACGGAAGAGTAGTTTTCTTTGTATTGCGATCATCCAGCACAGGATTCTTGAGGGAAAGACTCCGTTTCTTCTGTCCGTTGTAGTTTGGCTTGAGTCGTATGTATTGAATCCCAACAAACTCCCCCTCAGTGAACACACCGGTTTCGAAGTCTTCCTTGACAATAGAACTTGGCTCAAGACAACCGCAAAGAGCCCATTTGGTTATGGTGTTCTCCATTGCACACCAAACAAAGTGTTCCAGGTTGTTGAAGGGATCCAACGGGTTGCTGGGGTCAGCGATGGCTTTGTTCCGTTTCTTGTACTAATTGACACCAAACCGAGCCTTGTTTGGACAGGTGCTGTAGTCCGCCTTGTAGGTTTTCGCAATAATGAAGATATTCTTCCAGTAGGCTTGGAATCCTCCAGCCTTGTTGAAATCTAGAGCCTGTGAGTAGGTGATTCCGTTCTTCCGGAAGGTGGCAAAAAGACAACGGAACTTCATAGAGATGACCCCTGATTGATACTGAGCTTGCGCAAAAATCCGTGGATCTTTTGATAAATCCATTCCCCGGTATTTCAACTTGTAAAAATCCAAAGAGTGAATCAGCATACACCAGTTGACGAGGGCTCTCTTGTTTGGAGCAATAGGGGCCCTCGTTAGAACATAGAACCTGCGTGTTTTCATCATTGGTGCTTCAGGATCAGGAATATAATCAACAAGTGGGGCAGCCTCCGGATGAGCAGCGAGTGATTTGAAGAACGCAAACTCCAGTCGTTTTTTTTTCCTCTCGTGTTCCGTAGTATTGAAGGTAAGTGCCTTGATCCTCTCTGTGGTAGTCCCCAGAGCTGTGGGATTCTGCTTCAGTGCATGTAGAATGGCCCCAAGAGAAAAGTTCCCATCAGCAGCGGCGGCGGCGGCTTCGCGAAAGTCACGGTCAGAGTCAACAGAGAGTGTTGGAATCGTTGGATCTGTTACAGAAGGCAGATGGAAGTCTGTAACAGTAACACCAGCAGCTGCCGCGGCCACAGCAGTGTCCACCTCTCCATCACTCTCTTGTTCCTCTTTTTCTTCGTCGTATCACGCCTCGAATTTTTCTTTAGAGAGGGGATGAGTCTTGCCAACCAAAACGGAGGAGGGGTAGTTGCATTGTCGTATCTCGTCTCTCCTTCTCCCGATACACGTCCAACCGTCGTCCCAAATACGATTGATCGGAATTCGAACTCCAATCATACGATTCAATTCCGAGAACACGTCACTTTTGTATATGAGAAGCTTCTCCCAATCTAATACGATTGAATACAAAAGTATCCAAAAACATGTTTCTTTCTTCAGATTTATCATTCCCACAATTCTAAATTCTTACTAAATCAAACTACCATTACACACTCTCTTTTTAGAGGCTTACGACACTGTTTAAACAGTCGAATAAACGCTTCTATTCAATATTTATCCTTCACTATTACTCGAGTATTACAATTCAACGCTTTACACTCTAATCAACACTTTTCCTCACCCGTATTAACTATCAACAATTCTATTCACAATGACTACTTACAATCTTATCCCCTTCAAGTTCGATTTCGATCCGAACACGATTGAAAAAGTGGAATACAAAACTTCAAGAGTCAAAGATGGTGTTACCGAAACAACCAAAGTGAAAGTCCCCATCATTTCTCACTCTTCCACTCATATGCAAATCATTCACTCTATTCATGAATTCAACAAGGCCAGACGAACCCTTGAATGGGACGATGGCGCCAAGCTCTTCAACAAGTTCCCAGACATCCTCAATGACTATGCTGACAATGCTGACGATGCTTGGTTCAGTGAACAAATCGAAGATATTGAAGAAACAGAAGACAACTTTGATATCGTCATAGGACAATTCATCCAATTCAAGTTCTCCAACAACTTTGATGCCTACCGCAATCACAAACGATTCATCCTCAATATCAAGAAGACTTCCAACATGACAGTCAACAAGTTTGTTTCAATGGTATCTTACCATAACAAAGCCATTCTCCCTCTGCTTCCCAGTGCTCCCGATGACCCAAATCTTGCTATTATTGATGGTGAAGACTTCAAGAGCTTGATCTACGAATCCATGCCTGAACAATGGAGGCACACCTATGAAGAACACAATTCACCCTTTGACGATGAACTCCATCAAATCATCACCAGAATGGAAAGACTACACCAAAAATCCATACGTAACAACAACAACAACAATAACAATAACAACGATCAAAACAACAACAAAAACAACAACCGCCACAACAACAGCAACAATTACAACAATCGCCGAAACAACAACAACAATGGCAATCGAAGCAACAATTCGAACAACAACAACAACAACCAACGGAACAACAACAATGGCGATCGAAACAACAATTCGAATAACAACAACCAACGTAACAACAATAACAACAACAAACAAAGACTACAATCTTTGGACCCTTGTCCCATACATCCAGCATCGAACCACACATGGGGACAATGCTATCAAAACGCAAGCAATCCTAACAGAAACAGCCGCAATAACAACAACAACAACAACAACAACAATCGCAACAACAATAACAACAACTCATATGTCAACAATCCTTCCGATGATAACAACAACAACACTCCACCTACTCCTCCAGATACGGAACAACACATGTGCGTTGTTATTCAAGAACACTCCAAGTCCCAAGAAGAAATTTGGCATGATCTCTTTCATGTCAACATTGAAGCCGACTCCGAATATTACGATAAAGACATTCAACGGTTCCCATCATACAACAACGATTCGTGCGTTGAGATTCCAACGGAAGAATTAATCTATATCAACAACAAGCCTAACAAGGAACCACTCACCGACTCTTATGTCATATCTCCTAGCCCACCTAACGGCTACACCGGAAACTTCACCGCTCTCTCCAAACCAAAGGAACCTCAAGATCTTGCTCCAACGACCATCACTACTTGCAATCAAGCCAATGAACACAAAGGAAAATACTACTTCAAAACACTTTTTGACTCGGGATCAACCAACAATCTTATTCTTCAATCATCCCTTCCACCAACAGTTGTCCTCCATGATCTCGAAACTCCGGTCAACATGATCACCACCAATGGCAAAGCCAGCTGCTCCAAGTATGTAAACCTTCACAACCTCATGCTTCCCGAGCTATCCTTCTCACTCCTCATCAACAAGGTCAGGTGCTATGTAGTCGACGCCAAGATGAATTACCATTTCATCCTTGGTCGAAAGACTATGAAGGACATTGGAATCAAAATGGATTTTGAAAACTCAACCATGACCTGGTACAAAAAAACAATGCCATTTCATCCACCCAGTTACTTCCATGACAAGACTATCATCCAAAGAGTCATGTCCAACGAACCATATGCCGTTACCGAATGCTACATGAACCAAGCCAACCAACAAGCTTACGTTGATGGAGCAACCAAATACGAGAAGACTGATCTACCCAAACTAGTCTCTGAACAAACTCATCTCAGTTCATATGAACAAGAGCATCTCCTCAAAATCCTCAGCCCACATGCCAAGCTCTTCGAAGGTCTCACCGGCCGCAAACTAGGAATCTTTCCGGACAAAGAATTCCACATCGATCTTCAACCTGATGCAGTTCCACTTCATATCAAGCAACCATACTCCATTCCTATCCACCAGCAACAAGCCGTCAAAACCGAACTCCTTCGACAAGTCAATCTTGGAATCCTTGAACGTTGCTATGCTACCGAATGGGGAATGCCTACATTTGTGGTGCCCAAGCCAGATGGTTCCTGCCGTCTAATCAGTGACTTTCATGAACTCAACAAGGTCACCAAGAAACTTCATTACCCACTACCCAAGATTCAAGATATCTGCCACCGTCGTCGAGGCTTCAAATACCTTACACTCATCAACGTCAGCATGCAATTCCACACCTTCAAACTTGATGAAGAATCCAGTTGGAAGTGTGTTCTTGTAACTCCTTTTGGCAAATTTTGCCTCCTTCGTTTACCCATGGGCTTTCTAAACTCTCCATGTTGGGCCCAGGGTTGTATGGAACAAATGTTTCTTCATCTCCCTCAAGTCGAAGTCTACATTGATGATATTGGAATCTTCTCCAATGAACTCAACGCTCACTGCAAGACCGTAAATCAAGTCCTTTACCTACTAAAGGCCCATAACTTCTCAGTCAAGCCACCCAAATGTCACTGGTTGAAAAGCTCTGCACCTTGGCTCGAACACATCATATCTTCTGATGATCTTAGACCTAATCCTATCAAGATCGAACCCATCCTGAAGCTCACCTTCCCCAAGACCATTACCCAACTCAGATCGTTTATTGGTATGGTTAATTTTTACAGAAACTTTTGGCGCGGACGCGCTGAAGTTCTTGCTCCACTCACAGCTCTATCCGGCCAACAGAAGGGTAAGCTTGCTCCCAATCCAGCACTTATCAAAGCTTTTACACGTGCAAAAGCCATGATAGCTGAAGATATTCTTCTCAGTTATCCTGATCCGAACAAACCATTTCATGTCTACACTGATGCCTCTGATTATCAGTTAGGCGCTGTAATTGTTCAAGACAATCGAATCATCGTCTGTTATTCTCAAAAACTAACCAAGGCTCAACTCAAGTATCCTACCATCGACAAAGAAATGCTCTGCGTAGTCAAAGTCTTCAAAGAATTTCGACCTATCCTCTGGGGCGCAGAAATCATTGTATGGACCGACCACATCAATCTCACTTGTCAAACTATCACTTCCAATCGAATCATGACCTGGCGAATGCTTCTTGAAGAATTCTCTCCAGTTTTCAAATACATCAAGGGCAAAGAAAATGTCATTGCAGACGCACTCTCGCGACTACCCATGCAAGAAGACTCCAAGGAAGAAGATTCTCCTCCCCTCGATCTCTCTGATCTCTTCATCAACTATCCAGAAACAATTCCTGAATACCCACTAGCCCTTCCACACCTTGCGCAAGCACAACTTGCAGATGAAAGTATTACACAAAATGACAAGCATACAATTCAAAATTTCAATGGTACAGATATATTCGTATTCACTAACCACAATAACCAAACCAAAATTGTTCTCCCTGCAATCCTCAGAGCCAACACCATCAAATGGTACCACCATGTCCTTGGGCATGCTGGAGCTGATCAACTTACTAGCACAATCAATCGATTTATCTACTCTCCTGGTCTCAAGGACGCAGTTCTTCAATTCTGCCGTACTTGCGATGCTTGTCAACGCTACAAGTTAGATCATCATCACCATGGTCAACTAGCCACTCGACAAGAAACACACGTACCCTGGGATACAATCGCCATCGACGCAATTGGTCCATGGTCTATTGAACTCCCTGGTCATCCTCTACCCATCCAATTCAATGGTTTTACCATCATGGATATGTCCACAAATCTCTTGGAAATCATTCGATCTCCTCAAGTCAATCCTACCAGCCTAATGGCAGTCCATGCACTCAACAATGCCTGGCTATCTCGATACCCTCGACCCAACAATTGTCAATTCGACAGACAACCTTGCTTCATTGGCCATGATTTTCAATTAAATATCTCGGTATCAAACCCAAGATGTCCACAACCAAGAACCCACAATCAAATGCTGTTCTTGAGCGGGCCCATGATACTATCAAATCAGCCATGCGTATTGAACTAAACACCAACCCTCCTCAAGATCTACAACAAGCTCATGATCTTATCAACAACATCTTTGCATCCACGTAATTTGCTCTTCGATGTCCACAAGACTTTTGGCATCTCTCCAGGTGTCCTTGTATTCAACCGCGATATGTTTCTCCCCATCCCTATCATCTCTGATATCAACATCATTCGAAACAAACGCCAAAACATCATCAACAAAGATGCCCTCCGTGAAAACTCTCATTGCAAACAACATGACTTCATTGTCAATGAACAAATCATGATCACCAAACCAAATGCAGATGCTCTTTATGCCAAGAACATTGGTCCATTCACCATTGACCAAATCTTCACCAATGGCACCATTGCCTACTGGAAAACTCCACACCTCAAAGAAAGAATCAACATTCGTCACATCAAGCCTTATCACCCTACTCTTTGACTCATTCTACGAGAAGGAGAAGAGTGTCGTATCTCGTCTCTCCTTCTCCCGATACACGTCCAACCGTCGTCCCAAATACGATTGATCGGAATTCGAACTCCAATCATACGATTCAATTCCGAGAACACGTCACTTTTGTATATGAGAAGCTTCTCCCAATCTAATACGATTGAATACAAAAGTACAAAAGTATCCAAAAACATGTTTCTTTCTTCAGATTTATCATTCCCACAATTCTGAATTCTTACTAAATCGAGACACGTCTTCGTGCTCAAAACTCCACCAGTATTTGCAGACCCATCTTCGAAACAGTATACTTAAATAATCATAATCATCTAGGCAGTTGAAATTCAAAGAAGGGTTCAATATTGATGGAGCTCTTATCAGCTGAAAGTTCTTGGACAGTTGCACTACTAGTGTCTGGTTTTGCTACCTGTGCCAAGTACAGACGAGGAACTGTACTCATACGTGTAGGCCGTTTTTAAAATTTTAGTGAGATATTTAGTGTTTCATTCAGTGTACGTGTGTGCGGTTGTGTCGCACCCCTTGTCATTAAAAGTATGCCCCTGCTTCTATGGAAGTACAAGTACGAGTACTAGCTACTGTGCTAGCATTGCCAGAGATAATGGGTCGAATAGCTAAGTAATAATAACCACTAGTTTGACGCAAACTAAACATTTCCTTCTTGCACAGACAATGAATACCTCCCTGTTGGCCATCTTTCCAATTAGCAGTCCTGTGACAAATGAAAATTTCCTTAGTCCACCCGTTTTGCAAACTCAATGGGCTGTTTTCTTGGTGTTTCTAGTGTCAGTGCTGGCTTTCGAATGGATACTTAACTATCCATTGTCTTCCGCTTTGTTCTTTTGCCCTCGGCTGTTGCGTGTAGACTTTATTTTATTCCATTTACTTCAGTTGCAACGCGTAGAGAAACGGAGCCTATCGAAAGCATTGCACTAATGTCACTCAGGAAGAGGACCTATTGGTCGAGAAAAATCTCCGAAGCTCGCAACGATCGAAAATTGGGAGAAGATCCAGTGTACAACAATCGGTTGGTACGAGAGTCATCTTGTGTGCACATTTCCTACCTTGGTTTTTGAGCCCAGTTGCCACTGAATTTCCTGCTCACAATTTGAAACGTTGCCCGTCATGTGACGAACTCGAAAGTCACTCACTTCTTTCGAACGCGCTATGATTGGATTTGACTGACCCCAACGCATTCCCTTAAGCCCACCCATTTTCCGCAGCCATCTCACGGAGTCTCGACATCTGTTTGTCGGTAAACCAGGTAGCGCTCGCAAGGCAGACTCCGAATAACATTCGCACATCCATGTAGAGGTGGTTCGGATTGTCCGCATAATTTTTCCTGTGATACGAGTAGCCATCGCACCACACGACCGATAACAGAATGTGAGATGGAACGATTTTTCGATCCTCCCTGCAACTCCAAGAACGTGCGCTCTTACAAAAAAATCATTCACGTACCGAAGGTCCATAAATATGTTCCGAATGCATTCAAAAATTTTGTGCGATCTCACTTTCGCTGGCTTGTTCTCAAGGTTTTGGCAAATGAGTTTTGTCAGGCGAACGACCGAATTGCGGTCGTAGGAATATCCACCTTTTTCATTGGGTATCGGGTCTTCTACGCAGGTTTTGACCATATTTTTCAATTGGGCGAATTCACCTGCCATAGTTGTCCAATTCTCTCTCAAATTGACGTTTGCTTCCTCCGCCATGTGCAGCTTCTCCTTCAATTCCGCATTCGCAACGCGCATTCTTTCGAGCTTTTGCCTCAAGTTTCCGTTCACTTCGTTCATGCGCTCGTTTTCTATTTCTAAAAAATCAAGAAGCTCTTGGTCGCTGTCGCTTCGTCTCCGTAATCCGGATTGATTTTTAGTTGTGCGACAAGACATTTTATGGCGTTCGTAATCCGAAATAGAACCAGTCCAACTGCAGCCAACTTCGTGGCCGTCGCATTTTACCGAGATATTCGACCAGATTCGATGAGCAAACGGGCTAAAATCGGATAGCCTTTGGATGTCGGATGCCGTGGATGCGCGCCGACACACCGGGCACCCAGTGTCATTGTAAGAGAGACTGTCAAAGATGCAGCTCGTGCAGAAAACATGGGAACACTTCCTCAAAATGGACGGCTCTAATGGAACCGACAGGCAAACCGCGCACACGAGGTCCTTCGGGACCTCTTCGGGTCGAAGGGGAATGACGGTTGCGTTTGTCATTGCCCAGAATATATAATCATTACACTGTTTGTTTTAACAGTTTCATTCTCTGTCGTCGATGAGTAGCCTGCTAGAAAGAAACTTAGTTGAAAGCTAATGAACTTTAATTCGACCATCAAACATGAGAATCTGCCATCTTGAATCTATTGTGATCACTCTACCGGTACTATACGGGCTAGAATCCTCAGAATACGTTTTTCTTATGTTTGGGAGCCTCGGGGCAGGGCGCAAATTTGGCTATTAGTGCTACCGGGTACTGGGCCTTGTTATTGGGTCTTTTCTATCTACTGATATTTGAATGAGCCTCGTGATTGGTTCCTTTTCTACAGGTATGTAAACTTAACTGTCTCTAATTGATCATTTTATCTATTCAATTCCCTACATACCTCAATACTTTATATTCCCCCTACCTTTGGCGGTCATTTTTCTGACCTGAAAATAACGCTCTGATTGTCATTCTTCCATTTATTTTCCTTATTTTGTTTTCCTTTATCCCCCAAAATCTTTCCCAAAACTCCATGACAACACTTACAATCACTTTCTTCACCTCTCATTGTGTTCCAGCGGGCTCTCGCTCCCTACCCAAACATTCCTTTTCCTTTGTGTTTTACCATGCTGCCGTCTTCCAAATGCAACGGCTCTACCATGCCCCTCCTTATTACATTTTCCGTTTATATTCGATTTCACTTAACTTCTTACTATCTTGACCACACATGTGACTCACTCAATTTTTCATTTTCCTTCTCTGCACAGATTGGCTGTTTGTCAACAAACAACATTTACCTCGCTCCGTTTCGGAATCATTTTATATTATCAGACACAGTTCCAACACATCCCTCCCTGTTAAATTCCTTTCGTGTTTAATTTAGTAGAGGTACGAATCGAGAATAATGAGACCTCGAAAAGTACGAGACTCATTCTTACGATTGAGAATCGATACTTAACTAGAGGAGAAGAATTGATCGTCACTCGAGTTTGATACTTAGTGATCCAAGAAAGAACACGCGCCAGATATTAGCATATGCTATCTTTTGTTAAGTGTTCTGTTTTCAAGAAAAGACAGCAGAGGTTCGAAGCGCTGCTCACGAACTCGTTTCCTGCTGCACAAAATACGTGTTGTATTAGCGGCAACACAATATTTTTCACCCATAACACGGTATTTCACCGTATATTTGTAACAACGTGCTGTATTAGTGGCAGTACGATCTTTAAAGCGCTATCTTGTTCTCCAACAAGATAAATCGCTTATACTTTTAGATTATTTGATTATTCAACCTTAAACCTTGCACCGGATGCCCCTTTGCGTCCTACTGTAGAACTACAAGCCTAAGATCTAACTGATTGCATCGTTTGCCGATAGTCAGAATAGATCTGGTTGGACTGGTGTCCAATCGTAGTGGATATCAGAGAAATATTAGACCACAACAGACTGGCACCTCAACCGGCCTGCAGCTACAGCTCCTGTTGATCTTCTTTGCCTTTGGATTGAGTCAGCTCAACAGCCAGTTTCAAAAGGAAATTAACAGATTAACAGTCGCAAGCTTGTTGGAGCTTGCAAAAGAAGACGACAACGACGAAACCAATCCGACAGCAGATCACTGATTGACTTGACTATGGACGACGATCGATTGCTCTCTGATCCGATTACAATTGACAGGAGTTCTCTGATCCGACTACATACAACAAAGACTTCAATTCGCATCCCTGAAGTGGTCACTCTACATGTCCAACGTCCCCATTGGAGGAAGGACAAGAAGCAAAACGACAGGACGGTTCCTATCGCTGCAACCTGGCAGTGCTGCAAATCGAGCACCCCTAACGCCACCTACAATTATGGCGCATAACCAACAGGATAACCCTAATCAAGGCGATGAAGAGGATGTCCCCATCTCAGACCTCTTCCCATCCTTTGATCAACCACTAGCCACCTTCCTACGTGACTCCTTTGATGCCACAAAGGAATCCAACATCACTTTGTGTGAAGCGCCCATCGCTAGCCAGTACAAGACATGGTTGGACTACCCCCCCCCCCCCCCCCCCCCCCCCCCCCTTCCCCCCCTTTTATGTTATTGGTTCTTCAGGCAATGTTTATACCATAATTGCCACAAACAAAACTATTGTCTGTTTGTGTCCTGATACACATCCAGTAGGCAAACACACATTGTTCCTACTCACCAATCTACAATGCCGTGTTTCTACAGGCCTGCAAACAATATCCCTACCACTTGTTAAACTCCGCTTAAGGACATACGAGTCATCTCTCGACACTTACACCATCAAGCTTTGCCTTTCCCTTATGTGGCAACCTTACATACACTGTCAACACTCAATGCTTCATTCTTGTCTGATTATCTGCAACAATTGTTACTCCATTTGTTCTCATTATTCTCACAATTACCACGACTTGACTACATGTCCTCAATGTAAATCACACCAATGGTCACCATATGTTTCTGAGCTGGTTGGTCAACATCACAATTTTTCTTCCGTTCTGATGAGAAATGGATTTCAACAAAGTCATCCTCTACCTCAACCAACCATTGCCACCTATGATACGACTTAATCCTTTGCCTCCTCCTCTTACAGTATTTCCATTTTTGCATCCAGCTCAAACATGCACATAATTCCCCCCTCACCTTCCCCCTTGTCTTCCTGTAACTACTGTCTTTTGGAAATTATCTGAGAATAACGGCATCTAATTTTTTTGTTTCATGCACCATGTACCATGTTATAATTGTTTATAATTATAGTTCATTATTTTATTGTTTCTGCCAATCATTGTATACGTTAGAAGTCATATTCTTATCAATCATCCTTTTTCTTTGTTTTCATTTAATCTCTGGTTGGTTCATCTTACATTCTACTTCTGCTATCACTCACTACATTCGTGATAGCCTCAGTAGCCAACCTACTTGTAGTACTGGATATGAAATGCTTGTAGTTCATTGGTGGGTTGGTGGGTTAAGCAGTGCTAGAAGGGGATCCAGGAAGCTTCAGCCTGTTGCTTGTTTTTGCAGGCTGTGGAGTCCCGGTCCCTTAGTTTGCTTCGCCCACACACACTGGCACACAGCTTTGGCTGTTAAGCCTTTTCTACCATTGGGTCACAAGCCACAGGGTAGGAGCTGGATGGAGATGGACCTGGTGTTGTTGGCAAAAAATACGATAAAAAAACACGGCAATGAAAACAACTGAGGTGCGAAACATTAACACAAGGCAACAGAGGTACGAATATTTGCCGACAATTGTGGCTTAGAATCAAATGCACCTCCACTACTTGGAAACCCTTAAGTGGTAAAAACGATTCCACTTAAGACTACAAACAAAAAAGGTTAAACGGTTAGAAACACGACATCTTTAAAGACCAGACCGATAAGTAAACACTTGGAACCAATAAGTATATTGAAATGAATACACTTAACATCCCGTGAGGGAATTACTTATTGTGATCCTGAAAATCAACACCGAATCCAAATTGGCCTCATTTATTACATATATTACAATCAAGCATAAGGCCCATTGACTGAACTACTTAACCTCATAAAAGACCGATACCATCAAATGACCGATACAGTAAGAACAACACGGCACTACCACAGCAGCAGCAGCAACAGTATTGGTACGATGAAGAAATACATATTTTCAGTCAGTTAAACTAAGAGCGTCACTCTGAGCTCACTTCTCTTTTAATTTAAATGTCATTATATCTATCCGGTCAATTTTTTAGTAACAGCAGGTTATTGAGCCCTTATAACTCACACAATTGCTGCCCTTCCGTAGGTTTGTGCCTACCTTAAGCTATCTATCTCTGGCCGTTCAGCACCTCCACTGTCAGTTAACTCCAGAGGAAATTTGTAGTGACACCCTTCTATGTGCTACTCTTTGGCCTCCCCCATCTCATTCTTTCTCTCTTTCTCCCTGCTCGCGAATCAGGGGGTGTATACAGATCCTTCTACCAGATCTTCTTTTCTGATCCACGACCAAGCACTAACAAACGTTCCGGACGACACATCTGTGACTGAAATCGGACAAGGTCAATCACACCGCCTGAACACGTGTCGGCGCCATCACCGGTTAACTACCTTGACACCCGTGACGCCGACAACTATTTGCCCGGCTTGGACACCAAGCCCTTACCTCGCCGCCGGTTCCTCGCCTCCGTGACAACAACGAACGGCGATCGATCAACGGTTCATTACATCGACAACGACGCCGAGACCGAGACCGACACGGATTAAATAATAGTAACACCGACTCGATCAACGACAACGACGACGGAACGCCGACACACCGGATTAATTAATAACGCCAACCACATACTACACGGTTAATTTAACCAACATCCACCATGGTTCCTCCACCAGAAGCATTCGATTGGTCCAACGTCTATGAGATTGTACTCTGATTCCACAGTGAATCCAACCCCCAAGCGGCAACCTCCCTTAACAACTCCAACTCTGTGACCGTATGGACTTCAGCCCCTGAAATGTCTACCCTATTCACATCTGATGCAGATGCAGATGGTCCAAGGTTCCTTGGCCCAGCTCCAGTCACGGCCCTCAGAGAAACCATGTGCAACATCATTGGACTTGACATTGAAAACCTAGATGGGATTGCAAAAGGTCACATTGCCCAGCTCATCAATGTATGCCCAGTAAAATTCGTTAAGCCAGGATTCTCCAACCAGAGAATCCACACTCCAAATGATTTTGACTCTGCTGGAAGGGAAGCTGTTGAACAAGCAGAAGCAGTCAACAGACGAGAATCCATAGCCATAGTTGAATTTTCAATATTAACCAATATAGATTCAAGAAGAACTGGAAAACCAATGACCCCATGAACTACTTCAACATCATCTATGCAGGAAATATCCAACCCAACAATGATGATGAAGATGAAGCCAATGCTGAGGACACACCCTCTGCTGCAGGCACCCCCCCGCCCAGAAATGAGACGGCTGGCAAATCTACTACAGCAAATGGTGAACAGTGGAACTACCAACAACAGTAACGGCACTTGCAACCAAGACACACGTGCTCTTCCATGGAACCCATCAACTTTACCCACAACAGTCAAGGAGAGATACAACAGAAGAGAAGAATTCCTGACAAGTGATGAATTAACCTACTTTGAAGTCACATTCACAGATGCTGCAGGCAATGAAGGAGGAGTGACCAACGCTTAATCACAAGAAGTGGCAACTGCTTTGACCTGACCAGAGCCTCTGACAAGTCCAGAGAAGCAGCATGAAATGAACTGTTCCTTTCAGGCTTCCCACAGCTTAAAATTGAAACAGCACCTCAAGTTCAGAAATGACAAAGAGAAGTCACCGCCCACTCTCAACAACACCATATTTATGTCCACCCATACTATCTGCACAGAAGTGAAGTCGATCACCTTAGAGGATTCACCATTGGGGACATTTTTCCTCATGACCTGCCTGCACGATTTGAACTAGCTATCAGTGAATGGGTAAAGCGGATCTATACTGCACTTAGAGCCAACAAAGTAATCTCTGACTCTTGCAAAGGAATGAAAGCTGCCATCCAAAGCCTTGAAGGAGGCCAAGGCTACGAAGCCTTCTTACACAGTGTCATAGCCAAGACCCATCCCAATTCGGAACGTACCACATACAAGGGAAGGATGATCCGGAACCCACCAAACCAAGAGACAGATGAATCTCTTGAAGAATACTACTTCCAATACAAGAATTATCTCAGACTCAGAGTCTTCCTAAGAAACCAGTCAAGCACCATCAGTTCACCAGATGAAGTCAGTAATCTCATTGAAGGAGCAACCCTCTCATACGAGCTGCGCAAGAAGACTGAGGAGAGAGAATCTGATGACCAGTACAAACGTGACAAATACAAAGCAGGTACTAGGCTCTTGCAAACCCTCCAAACCTATGAGCAAGAGATCAAGGATGAAATGAAGCGCAAGGACAGAGCTCCCAGACCAAGCTCATCCAAACAACCATTTCCTCGCACCAGGCCAGGATTCCACCGCAGTGAATGCCTACAGAAATGTGCTGGCAGCAACAACACTACCAAAACACCTTCCACACTCACCTCACACTCCATCAGCCTAATTAAATCTCTTGGCTACCCAGAATTGGATGAGGAATCAGATGATAAATTCCTTTATCATGCTTACTACAATGCCATCAACGCTTTTGAGAAGGAACGGAGATTGTTTGACAGCTCTAGAAAGTGTATTATCTGTCACACCTCTGGCCACAGCTTTGATAGCTGCCCTGCTTTACAAGATGTTGAGTCACTCAGGAAACACAGAATTGCTACTGCCGTCTTCCTAAGTAAATGCAATAGGGATACCCAACAACTCCTAGACTCCACTCAACGCATCTCCAAGATTACTACTGATGATGAATGGCAAGCTATGGAAGCTTCAGATGATAATTTTTGCCATGGCCAAGAATAAACAGACTTTCTTGCAGCCAGATCATGTCGCACGCAGATGATGTCACAGGTCTTGATACATCAACAAGTCCAGGAGAAGAACCAAGTCCCTCCCTGGACTCTACCAGTGTCAGCTCCCATGAATCAATCCAAATTGATGCGGCCAACCTGATCCCAACGCTTAACCTCCATCCATCCATCCCTACAGATGTATTCTGTGAAATGGAAACAGATGAAACTGCAGCACAAACATTGGAACCAAACACAGTAGCCAATGAGGATCCCAACTTTGATCGTGATAATCCTACCACCATCCACCAAATTTCAAATCCAAACCTCATCACAATCAATGACAACTACGTCAAGAATCTGGTTCCTCCAGACCCACTTTCAGCTGCATCATATTTTCAAGAAAGGGAATGAGCTCAACTTGATGCCAGAGCTAAAGTATCATCATGTACAAACCTTCTACATGCTCTCCATGATTACAAACCCTATACAAAGCTGAGAAAATGTCCAGTCAGGCTGACAGCAGCCATAGGGGGGAAACAATCAAGTTGCATACCAGAAGGCTCGGGGTATATTCATATACCTGCTCCCAATGCAGAAGGCTATATCAGGATCTTCTTCTACTACTCCTCATTGCTTGCTTCCACTTTGCTCAGCAAAAATGATCTCTGTGGCTCATCACCACAAACCAGAAACCATTTCAGTGGCCAGTCAATTCACAAGTTTTTTCTTGACAATGATCACCCCTCCAACCATCTGAATGGCAACCGCACTCTTATTTGCCATCACAAACATAGCGCTGCTTGGAGTATTGTTGTTCATGGCGCAATTATTGATGGTCAGTGCTATACCCATCCGTTATTGATCCCACCAGACCTTGATCCCGAATCACCTTATGCAAATTGTGCCAATTCATCAGCATATGCACTAGCTACTGATGTCTGGTTCAAAGAAGCTTGTGAATTGGCTGCAAAAGAGGCTTTCAGTAATTACAGGTATGATACATATCCAAATCCTGTCACCCTCCAAAAATGTTCTGACGCAGTTAGGGGCAAACCAGATTCAAATGACAATCCTTGGTTTAATGCCAAAATGTTCTTCACTAATATTGCCGACAAGGAAATCCCAATTAATGCAATCAAGACTAAGACTTCAAAGTTACTCTGGCATCAGCGACTGGGACATCCTTGTGATGAATTTCTTTACAAAGCCCACAAGCACATTGTAGGAGTACCAAAATTCAAGCGTCAAACCAGCAGTATCTTTGATCAATGCCCAACTTGCATCCAGTGCAAGCAAACTCAAACCCCTGCAGGCTCCCACTCAACAAGGAAGGCAACTGAACCATTCTTCCAAGGTCTCTCCATCGATTTTGCATTCTCTGGGGCAAAATCCTCCAACACAAAAGCAAAAAATTGATTATGAAGGCATCCATGGTGAAACTGCTTGGATTCTTATCACTGATCATTTCACAGGTATGAAATATGGAGGAGCCAGGATATCAAAAGCTGCTCCATTGCATTGGTTGGAGCACTTCTTCTCTCAGCATAAACAATCCTGCAGCAACAAATATGTGATTATCGACCAAGGAGGCGAACTATATCACAACCCGGACATTCAAAAGCTCTTTTCTGCATTTGGGTATGCCCTTTTCCCAAATTCAATGAAAACCTTGCTTAGTGGCGCCAACTTACCAATCAAGTTCTGACCCTTTGCATTATATCATGCTCTGTGCTTCTCTAATGCCTTCCCTGAAGGACACCAATCCCATTCACCCTTGGAATTGGCAACTGGTCACAAAGAAAACCTCAGTGACTTTAGAACATTTGGTTGCAGAGTCTGGGTTAGACCCCCAGGCAAGAAGAAAATCAAGCTCAAACCCAATGCCAGAAAAGGCATCTTCCTAGGTTTTGTGCCATATACCACCAGAAATATTCTATGGTATGATACTGAAACACACAGGGTCAAAATTGCCACTCATGTCAGCAGGTTTGATAAAGACATGAACCATCTACCCATCTCAGAACGTCCTACCAATGTCAAGCATCTCCTCAGAACAGATGACAACACTCCCACCCCACCTGAACCTTCTGAGGCGTCTACCCGAAACTTCCAGTTTTCAATCACACCCTTTGTGGACCCCACCCATCTCCGGCTCACTGCTCCCTCCACTTGTACAGACAAAGCCTTTGGCCTCCAATTTGCCAATGATTCACTTCTTGGTAGAGCCTTTATCGCAAATCTCCTTCAAAAAAGCCCTGCCTCAAGGCTTTTCTCCTCTCACAAGAAGTCTCTCTCTAAGCTTCACGGTGCCTACATAATCTCTATCAATCGCAATTGCGTGTTCACTGCGGAGGATGTTACAACTGCCCTCCATGAATCACACAATCGAGGGGTGGGGGATTTGACAGAGATACCCATCACATTTGCACTTGAAGCCAAATCATCTATGAAGGAAGTCAGGAAGCATGCCAACAAATTTCGATTATTTGCCCCAAACACATCTTGGCAGGAACCAACCAATAATGAAGACCCACCATTCTTGGGTCATATTTCATCCATCAAGGCAATCAAGCAAATTAGCAACAAATACAAGAAACTTATACAGTCAAGAATCAGCCAGGTTAACTCCACTGAAGCACTCCATGCTTCCATCCAGAAAAATCTGGCGCCAACTGAAGATGACATGACTGTTGTCATCCCTACCATTGACATTGCTCCACTCAGAGCCATCACCAAGCTCCACAAGGCTGGCAGCTCTAAACTACCTCTTGATGAAGATTTCCTTTCAACTGAAACTATTGAACTGCTAATCAAAGCCATCAACTCCAAGGAAACCACCCCAGAAGAACAAGCACTGGGCCATTTCACCAGAAGGAATCTTGGGAGACTCATATCAACAAAATCCTTAAGTGCCCTGAGCTCAACTTCAAAACCACCACTCATGACAGGACAATCTACACCACAGTATTTGAAGGTGAAACAGTCTACTACTATCTGCTAAGGCAAGTTGATGATTTTGCCGTAGCATGCACTGAAGAATCTGTGTCTGACAAGATCTATAACATCATTGGTGAGAAGCTGAAGCTACCAAAAGAAGACACTATCCAATTCACCAAACTAGGATTGCTCAAAGATTTCAACGGAATTGACATCAAGCAAACAGCTGACTACATCGAACTGTCATGCGCCAATTACATTGACAGAATTATGAGATCCCATGATTAGGAGACTGATGCAAAAATGAAGCCACATTCCAAACCAGCATATTAAATTCCTTTCGTACGTATGGGGACCACAGGCCGGTACTTGAACTTACGTATATTTCTACGTAATCTACAGTACTACAGCTGGAGCGGTACGATAATACCGACGAGTCATATGCACCTATGTAAGCAAGATTGGAGAATCTCTGTAAGCAGGATCGAGTCATATGCACCTCTGTAAGCAGGATTGGAATATTCTTCGCGAAGGCCGAATGACCGGGAAGGCCCATTCTTTCTGTTTTCATGATCGAAGTTCGATACTTAAGATCAGAAGCAAGGTTCGTTCACGACCGAATTGGAATGTTCGATGACTGCATCCAGCCCATATCTTATGGTAAATGACCGGGAAGGCCCATTCTTTCTGTTTTCACGACCGAAGTTCGATACTTAAGATCGGAAGCAAGATTCCTTTTGTTTTCATGACCAAAACAAAGTGAATTGCCTGGTTCCGGTATAGCCGTTTCGATACCTCCAATCATGTGTTTCGATACTCAGGGAGGTTTGAAGAAGCTTCCTGTAACAGCTGCTTTAGTGATCACGATTAGAAGAAAGCTTCTCATGATACATATATATACAAGTTCGATAGCAGTGATTCTACAGTGCTGTACAATTAGCGGTGTACTGTATTCATCACTGCATTAAAGGAGATATCATGCTCTCCAGCAAGATTACTCTCTTTATCTCATACTTTTAACATTCAACTGATTTATATCCCAAAATTCACACTAGTTGCTACCAACTACTTGTAATCTACATACTAAGGTCTGTCTCGCTGCAATCTGAATAAGTCACAGCAAGAGGAGATCTGGCGTTTCCCTAGTCTCGCCTGTAGTCCAATTATCCGTTGCCGAAAGTATCCAACCACAATTGTCACGCGTAGAGTACAATCGTTCGTCTACTAACACACTAACACAGCGTTGCTGTTCGTCAGAAGTCCTTGAATCAGACTCTCAACGAATCGGATTCAGAAGGAAAATAATAGATTAACAGTTGCAAGCTCTCAGGCAGCTTGCATAACAATCTGAACAGTCAACGAAAATCCGACAGCAGATCATCGAACGCTCGACTACGGCTGACGATCAATAGTTCTCTGATCCGATTACACACAAAGACACCAATCGGACACGCCGAAGTCTTTATTAGAAGCCCATTGCATTGGATACGCCAATAGCAATATCTCCATCCAAGAATCTCTCACCCGACAGATTCCATTTTCTCCCGTGTCGCGATCTCATCATTACCAAGATACCGACACCCCATCAACATTTACAATGCTTACAATTTGATTCCAGGAACAAGCACCTTCTTGACACACAAGAGTCTACTACAATTGACGATCACCGATTGACCGAATTTTCGTTGCGCAAACCAGAACAACAGAAAAAACAACGATTTTCAAGAACGCCAACGTCAACGCCGACGCCAACAGTGATAACGTATTCACCGACATCGCCCGATAGTTAATACAACAGCAGAGAAAAACGAATTGTTGTGTTTCACCGTTGCGCATCAACAACAACAACATCGACAATAACCAAATATTACGATCGATTCTTTGCTGCCGACGCCAACGCTAACGACAACGCACACAACGACCAAGATCTTCGATTTCCACTGTGTACAACAACGAAGACGACAACGGCATCGACAATAACCGATTCTACGATCGATTCTTCGTCAACGACAACGCTATCAAGAACAACAACGATAACGAGTTTTCGTCGCTTCACGTATCTCATCGAAAACGACTTCTCCTCATTATTGTGGACGTACTGATACCATCCTGGTCTTCTATCTTCCAATATTGATCGAGATATCAAAGTTTTCGTGACGACATGCCCATTCACCAGCAGTCCAACATGTTGGATTCCGATCTCAAATTACTGTTCCCATCCTTTGATTCGGACCTTGCCCATATCCTACATAACACTCTGGATGTTCCTCAAGAAGCATGTAACCACATCTGTGAAGTTCTCATTATAGCAGGAGCAACCACCTGGAACCGATTCATTTGTGTCATTTATGAATATGGCTATATTGTTGACCTAGATGGGGTAGAATACCAAGCTCAGACCGACCCCCGTTCTACCAGAGTAAAAGATCAACACACATTAACTACATTTGTTGATTTTATAAATGATATCATTCCCCAAGCTGGCTGTTACTGGTATGACCACAATCAGTACACCCGGGATGCTTTCCTTGCATTTTGTCATGAGTGCAACCAGCACCCTGAACTGACTGCTTTACACAGGGCTAATGCAGCAATCCCTTTTGCGCCATTACCACCTGTTACGGCTCAAGTTCCTCTGGCATCACAACCCATTGTACAAGCTACACCTTGCATGACAAAACCAGTCTTACCACCGACGTCACCTCCATCACCAGTTCTCGTCACGCCTCCAGCACCTGTTTCCTTACCGTCTCCAGCATACGATCATGCTCGTGAGACAATTTCTACTCCTGTCGACAATGCGACCCTTCTTGGATCCCCTGAAACCCACACGTTCGCTTCCACAACTGATCTTCCTGCTTACATCAGTACTCCCACCTACACTTGGACTTACTTCCCTAGCACCGAATCAGTCCGTTTTTGCAGAGTTGTCTCTTCAACCATTCCTACTGTCCATTTGGACACTCCACCTGGTGATGCCTACCATATTACAAACCGTGTGCGTCACTCCCCACACCCTTCCCTTGAGCCTTCAACTCACTCAAGATGGACATTTCATCCAAAATCCGCTACTGTGACATTCCACCGTTCACCCAAGCAATTTTCTTCCCACAAGCCTAGTACTTCCATTCCTTTGTTGCAACTTCCATCATCTGGGGCATTTTCTAAGGATAATGTTGTTCCAAGCTCAGATCATGCCACCGTACCAAGCACAAGTCATGCCTATCCACAGCATGGTGCATCCTCTCACCCTGGTCGGAAGCCTCTTTATGGGGCACATTCTCTGACTAACGACTTGCCTGCTGTGTGCTTCACCAAACGCCATCGTGATGCTATCAAGCTCAAGCTGTATCACCTACATGCTACTCTCTTGGTTGCTAATTGGACTTACGATGACATTGATTGATATGGGGCATGTCTGGATTCCTCCAACTCGATCGGTTTTTCTACGATTTGATCATATTCTACAATTAGTAGATTGACGTCTCTACGATTGATCCGATTCGATTTGGAGATTCGATTCTATGTTTCCATTTCGATTACGATTGATCCAACGATTGATCCAAATCTACGATCAAGATCCGATTGATCCAACGATTGATCCAAATCTACGATCAAGATCCATCAAAATTCTACGATTAGATGACGTTTCTACGAATCACGCCTACGATTCGTCCACAATCAAGATCTACGAGCTTGGTCTCTACAAATCGATTATGGTATCCACAAATCCTCCAATTAGATTCCCCGATCAAGCTTCGATTACGATTGTATTTGATCAATCACATCTTACGATTTGATTCTACAATCCGATCTACTACGATTCGATTCTACGATTCGATTCAATCCGAATCAATTCTCCAAATTATCGATGCACTATCATGGGGCATTCTTATCCTTTGGCACCATCTACAAATCGATAATCGATTTCAATTCTCCAACGTTACAGTTGAAATTGGATCTATCGATTCCTACACGGTTGTATTTGATCGATCGCATCCTCCGATTCGATTCTACGGTTCGATTCATTTCTAGATTGGTATGAATTTGTCTGGATCAATTCTACGATTGAATCCTATTGGTACGATTCAATTCGAATCAATTCTCCAAATTACGCTTCCTGCCTCAGTTACGGTTGAATTTGATCAATCATTTCCTACGATTCGATCCATTTCAAATTGACATCTACAAATCGATTTTCGATGTAGTACCCTACGATTGCTCCACTAAGCTCGATCCACCACAATCAATTCTACGATTGAATCCTTTTGATACGATTCAATTCTCCGAATCGATGCTCCACTAAGATCTTCTTTCCGAAGTATGTGATACACTTGATCACGTGCAAGAAGATGGGGCATATTAAATTGCTTTGCTTCCACATACGTACTCACGAAATTTACTTGTTCTTCTTTTCGAGCTATGTGACACACTTGATCACGTTCAAGAAGGTGGGGCATATTAAATTCCTTTCGTACGTATGGGGACCACAGGCCGGTACTTGAACTTACGTATATTTCTACGTAATTTACAGTACTACAGCTGGAGTGGTACGATAATACCGACGAGTCATATGCACCTATGTAAGCAAGATTGGAGAATCTCTGTAAGCAGGATCGAGTCATATGCACCTCTGTAAGCAGGATTGGAATATTCTTCGCGAAGGCCGAATGACCGGGAAGGCCCATTCTTTCTGTTTTCATGATCGAAGTTCGATACTTAAGATCAGAAGCAAGGTTCGTTCACGACCGAATTGGAATGTTCGATGACTGCATCCAGCCCATATCTTATGGTAAATGACCGGGAAGGCCCATTCTTTCTGTTTTCACGACCGAAGTTCGATACTTAAGATCGGAAGCAAGATTCCTTTTGTTTTCATGACCAAAACAAAGTGAATTGCCTGGTTCCGGTATAGCCGTTTCGATACCTCCAATCATGTGTTTCGATACTCAGGGAGGTTTGAAGAAGCTTCCTGTAACAGCTGCTTTAGTGATCACGATTAGAAGAAAGCTTCTCATGATACATATATATACAAGTTCGATAGCAGTGATTCTACAGTGCTGTACAATTAGCGGTGTACTGTATTCATCACTGCATTAAAGGAGATATCATGCTCTCCAGCAAGATTACTCTCTTTATCTCATACTTTTAACATTCAACTGATTTATATCCCAAAATTCACACTAGTTGCTACCAACTACTTGTAATCTACATACTAAGGTCTGTCTCGCTGCAATCTGAATAAGTCACAGCAAGAGGAGATCTGGCGTTTCCCTAGTCTCGCCTGTAGTCCGATTATCCGTTGCCGAAAGTATCCAACCACAATTGTCACGCGTAGAGTACAATCGTTCGTCTACTAACACACTAACACAGCGTTGCTGTTCGTCAGAAGTCCTTGAATCAGACTCTCAACGAATCGGATTCAGAGGGAAAATAATACAGCAGCACCTCTGTCAACTGAAGTATTGAATCAGTTGCAATCTCACACTGAAGGACCTCTAGAAGGCACCAAGGAACATACTGCATTGCAATCTGCATCGAGTTTCTCGTACAGGACCCTCCTGGGTGAGATGATGTTTGCTTATGTTAGCTGCAGGTCAGACATTGGGTATGCTGTAACGCTGATGCTCAAGTATAATTCCAATCCCACCGCATTCCATTATTCAAGCCTGAAAAACATTGCTCGCTACGTAAGGACCACACGATCTTGGGGTATTTGGTTCTACAGACCAAATGCCGAGCTATCTTTTCCTCCTGGAACTCTGTATGATGATTCAATCCAAGATGCTTCACTTCCAAAGTACCCTGAAGATATCAAACGAAGCAAGTTAATGTGCTTTGTGGATGCAGCATATGGGAATGACCCAAAACGTCGCAGATCCACAACAGGATATGTATTTACTTATGATGGTGGGGCTATTGTTTACAGGTCTAAGGCACAGTCACTCACAGCACAAAGTTCTACAGAAGCCAAGTTCATTGCTGCAGTCACTGCGGCTAAAACAGCCAGATACCTCAGATCTATACTCAAAGAACTAGGTTTTATTCAAGTTGGCCCAACCCCAATCTATGAAGACAACGCATTAGCAATTGAGATCATCAATGCTCAAAAGCCTACTGAGAGAACCAGACATATTGAAATCAGGTTCTTCACAATCCAAGCATGGAAGGAAAATGGTGAGATTGAAATAATCCATATATCAGGTGTTATCAAACCAGCTGATGACCTGACCAAGCCATTGGGATGGATCTTGCACGCCCGCCATGCACGATAAATCATGGGCCACTACCCAGATTAAATCAATATGGCAAGACACGAATGAATGCTCAGATTGAATCGAATTGTAAATGAAAAAAAATACACCAATAGTGATGCAACATATCATCTAATCCACCAGCATGATGCCATGTTGAATCGGGCAAGAGCCTCAAAATAGGTTTCTAAAATTTGCATCAGCCTCGGCCCCTGTCAAAAATTTGGCTATTATTGCTACTGGGCCTGACCGCGTGTGTTTTACCTGCTGTTTATGTTCCACTGGACCTCAGTGTTGGTTTAAAAATTTAGTATCCGCACCTTTGAGCCTGGTGATAGGTTCCCTTGCCAACCTTCGTACGCAATCCTGTCCGACATTTTTTCGGGCTTATATTTGTTCCACCCATGTATTTTATTTTTGTAATGTTTTATCGCTATCATTAATTTTGGTCAAATCTCTGTTTCAGTCGGTAATTTTTCTTAGTCTATATTTCTCACACCCCCCCTTTCATCCTCGGGATCTGATTGTTTTTTTTCTTTACTTTGTACCGTACTTATGTCCCGATTCACATCCCATCATTCATGGTACTACATCTTTAACGAGGGACCTGACAATAGGTTCTGAATAGCACGACTGACATAATTGGACCTGACAATAGGTTCTGAATAGCACGACTGACATAATTGGACCTGACAATAGGTTCTGAATAGTATGACTGACATAATTGGACCTGACAGTAGGTTCTGAATAGCACGACGGAAAGTTATCTCTCCGAAAAAAAAAAAAAATCATCCGAAAAAAAATCATCCAAAAAAATATTTCCAAATAGCGCGGATGAAAGAAATGGACCTGATAATAGGTTCCGAAAACCACGACTGACAGAAATGGACCTGATAATAGGTTCCAAATAGCTTGACTGAATAAAATGGACCTGATAATAGGTTCCGAAAACCACGACTGACAGAAAGCCTTTCTGTCAACTTAAAATTATTAAATAATATTATTCTAGAGGATTAGCTCTTAGTACAGTTTTGCGGGATATGTAGGTGCTCATAATATAACAGCCTCCGTATTTAGGATTCGAACAGCTATGGAGGAGAAGACGGTTGGAGGAGGCAAGGAATTGCCGGTGTTGTTGGGGGAGGAGCGCCGGTGTTGTTGGAATGCGCCGGTGTTGCCGTTGTTGCCAAGTATTTCTTTGTGCTTGTTGCCGTTGTTGCCGTTTTTGCCTACAATTTTTTGCCTACAATTTTTTGCCTGCTGTTGCTGTTGTTGTTGCCATTGTTGCCGCGCCAGTGTTGTTGGAGGAGGAGGAGACAGAAGACGAATCACAGGTCTCGGAGAAGATGAATATCTGTTGCGGTTAGCAAATCGCTGTTGTTTCTTCTGGATGGAAGAGACAAATCGCCGTTGTTATTGTTGGTGTTGTTGCCTACAATTCGTTTTTGATGGCAATTCGTTGCTGTTATTGCAGTTCTGTTGCTGCCGTACAGTGTTCTATTCTGTTGTGGTTAGCAAATCAACGTTGTTTCTGCTGGATGGAAGAGACAAATTGCCGTTGTTATTGTTGTTGGCTGTAGATCAATTCCTGTTGTTGTTGGATGATGAGACAAACCAACGTTGTTGATGAAGGAATGCCGATCTTGCTGTGTCAGATTACTCTTGCTGTCGCTGTGGACGGATCCGTGGTGCTAACGGTTGCCATTGCTCTAGCTGTGGCGGGTTGCTCTTGCTGTTGCCGTGTCGACTGGATCAGAGATGTTGTTGCCGACAAACAAAATGGGTAAGTATCTATTAATGTAGTAGAGTAAATAATAACAACAGAATAATATAATCTACGTGCTACCAACCTACACCATTGGCTTCCTTTTGTTGTTGCCTTCGATTTGCGTTGTTGCTGCGTTGTTGCCCTTGTTGTTGCCTTCGATTTGGTGTTGCCTTCGATTTGGTGTTCCGACAATTGTTGTTTGGATGTTAGTTGTTCCAATCCGTTGAATAAAAAGGAATAATAACAAAACGGCATTAGTAAATGCACGTTCTGCACGAGCAGATTCTTTGTTGCTGTTTACCGATTATTTGTACCATTTACCAATGATTTGTTGTTGCCGATCGATGCACCAGGGAAGAAATTGTTGTTGTTGCTGCTGCCATAGATTTGAAGAAATCTTACTCCTATGTAACGAAAAACTGGATCTTGTTCCTGTTGATATAGATAAGTAAGGGATGCAGATTTTGTGCTTTCAAGACGTCTATGTTTGGGAGCTAATCCAAACAATATCTTTCCAGCAACTAATCTCTCGTCCGATTGCTTTCTATTGTCCTGCAGTACAAGGCAGTTACTTCGCACTAAAATATCTTGAGCCTGAATCAACCTGCCTAATGCTCAAAGTCACTTCGGTGGGATTCCGCGTTCTCGGATGGAGTGCCAATCGTACAAGTACGGCAAAGCAACTCTGCTCAAGATAAGTCGGGTAAGATTATGAAGGGAAAGAGTATTTTTTGCCTCCCGACAAAAAAAATCACACTGTAAAATCACACTGTAAAATCAATCTATGTTTTCGAACGAAACGAATTTTTTTGAGTATCGGCACGTCGGTTCGAATTTTTTGGGCTAACTCAGGCCGGCTCGCTGTGTCTGTTCAAATTTTTTCTTAGTACTGAATCTAGGGTACATGAAATTCGAATTTTTTCAGTATCGTCCGTTCGAATCTTTTTCTTTGTACTGAATCTACGGTACATGAAATTCGAATTTTTTTTAGTATCGAATTTTTTTCTTCCAAATGAAAATTTTCGAAAATAATTGCTTGCTTAGTACTGAATCTACCTACGTGTTTTCCTACACGTTTTTTGTACTAAATTATTTCTCGTACTTTATTTGCGTATAAATCTAGGGCACTAGCTTTCTACACGATTTTTGTACTAGATAATTTCTGGTAATAGATTTGCATACGAAAGGAATGGTAGTGCCACATGGCGCTTCCTACTAGGCGCACGGCAGACAGATCACTAGGCGCACATCAGACAGACCGGGGAACACCCTTGAGTATGCAACGTGCGTAGTACGGCAAGAAAGATCTCACTGTATCAGCTAGCAACGTTGGTACGGTACGACAACAAGGAAAGATCTGACTGTAAGCAGCAATTACAGTTGAAAATTACAGGCTAGCGCTAACAAGCCTGTAAAGGATTCTTCCAGCAAAAACAAAGCCTACAGCCCACTCTTTTTGCTCCTAATCGATAGTAGTAGAATCAATAAACGGTAAACGTGTCCTGCTGGTCCAATAGTCATCCTATTGTACCTGTACGACAAGCCTATCTGTCCTGGTCCAATAGCCGTGTCTATTGTACACGTACTACTACTACAACAAGCCCGTGGTTCAATTGATGGCTCCGACGCACACCCCGGCAGCCGGAACCTGCGCTGACTCTGGTCCTCCTATCGCTACAACACCTGACAGCCGAACACACAAGAACAACTCCGTCACATAAACAATGCTCGTGCTTTCGTAAAATTCGTGCGATATTTTAAAATATTCCGAAACATTTTGTTGCGCGCACAATAAATAATTCTCTACCTATTTTTGCACGCAACAATTTCAAGTAGGACTATTTTCCTATCCATATTTTCACCCCCTGTTTCATGGTTGCTTCCAAATTTTTCTATTCTACAATTTTGTTTCATGCTTACCCCGTTAATATTTACTCGCCATTTAATTTTTGTTATTTTCCACACGAAACTCATCTTTTGTAATAATATCCTCTATGTACACTGATATTGTCGTAGCGTTGATACCATTTTCTGAACAAATATAGGAGCTTCTTGATAACCAGCAATGTATTCTGTTATGTTGCTTTCACAATACTCACACTACATTTATCGAATATCAAATTCCAACAACCATATTTTTGTACTAATAAGAAAATATTTTATCCGCATTTGCAATACTCTCCGACATTTTACAATATTCACGATACGCTTATCAAATACGGAAATACAACAAACATATTTTGTAACAAATACGAAAGTATTTTATTAGCCTTTGAAATTATCTTGTTTATTGTATTATATTCGAACAGAAGACCCGGAACAATATTGTGCTAACCATAAAATAATAATGAACTAGCCGTTCTACTATTGATGTTGATATCATCCATTACTCTTGTTCGTTTTTATTGTATTCCATGAAAAATTTGTAGTCCTCATCATCTTCGCCTAGAATCTCAACCAAGGTACGTTTTCGCTTCCGTGTTTTTCCCTCTTTGTTCTCCTCCTTATCTTGTTGTTTACGATTGCCATTTTGCTTTTGGTACATTTTAAGTATTTCCGTCTCTAATTCTTTTGACTGTTGTTCCTCCCTTCGTTCTTCTAATTCGCTTACTAGGTATTCGTAAAGATCTTGTCCCTCGTTACTCCACCCCTCCTTATTTCCAGACTTACCGTCAGTGAATTTTTTTCTCAACCTCGTGCCCTTTGTTGTGTTTATCCACGAGTCGTAGTCGTTGTAAAGGAAAAGCAATGCAAAAGCTTCATCGCTTGGGGTGAAAATGTTACTGATTGTCATTCTGACTGATTTTCTTTTGAAGTCTGTCTGTTTTGGTGACACCGCTCCAAGAATTCTTTTCATGAAGTATTTGAATTCTGGTGAATTTTTCCGCCGATAGTCTTCGTGCAATTGGTACCTATTTTCTGAGTTAACGTCTTGTGTGTCCGTGATTAGAACCGTTCCTGGGAAACTATCTGGTATCAGGTTGTTTCTTTTATCGTCTACGTGTCAGTGTTCATACGACCAAAATGTTAGAATGGCTTATGAACGATTGCATGCCGGCAATCATTTTCTTGTTGGTTGCGTACCTTTGTAGTTTTTCCTGGCAAGAGTTTGAGCATTGTGCCTACACGCAGTCACTGCACGGCAATAAATTCCACTCCACTTTTGGTCTTTTATATCAATCGTATTTGGTATTTCATTGTTATTCGCTTGTTTTACAATTTTGAATATCGTCGCCTTCACGAATGTAATCTCTGGCGGGAATTTAAATTTCCTGAATGCTTTTTCTTTGACGTGTTTGACAATGTTGTTTTCCAAGTTATCGTTATCGTATTGTTTTGTTGTCTGTAGAATATTTCTGTTGCTACTGTTGGTGGTTGTATATGTTTGGCTATCGTTTGTGTTTGTTCGGTCACTTCCCGATACACTGCTGTTTGGGCTGTTTGTGTTATTGGTAACAAAGGTTCTACCTGTCACCGGACTGCAAATAGTACTCAATTCCACCATTATTTTTTTGTTAACTCGTGCACATAAACTTACCGTTTTTACCTTTGATTGATTTGGCGCGCTATTTTTATGATAATAATGTTGTTTGTAGGCATCGTTTGGTAATTTTTTTTCATTCCTACTGTACACACTGTAAGCTCTTGATTTACTGTCTCCAAGGAATAGCTGTATTTCAACTAATTGTACTATCTGTGAGTGTTGTTCTTGTACTGTCGCCTGCCTATCTTATTTTCGAGCGTGCCGTGATATTCTGGAATGTGGAGTCCTCAAAATTTGGGCGCGGACCCGAACATTTTGTTCTTCCCTACCCTACCGTACTTACCCTACGGTACCATAACATTCCTTATTTATTTATCTACTTATTGTTTTTCAATTTTCTGCAACGGCGTTGCAGTAAATTCTATATTTTGGGTGGTTGACACTCCCCCCTGAATTAATTATGGAATGGATCACAATTTGTAGGTTAAACGGAGGGAATTTTGTTGTTGTTGTTTTGTTGCTTTCTGATGAGTATTTTTTTTGAATGTATATTTTTTTTAGGTGATATTTTACATAATTTCCGTTCTATTTTTTGCACTTAATTTGTACCGGTGATACCTTCGATATTGTCATGGTTTTTTTTTTGTAATGGAATCCTTACAGAGTTGCAGAGTTAGTGTTTCACGCGTCCCCATGCTCCACAAGGAACGGGATAGTTGTTATATTCCTCTAAATCTTCCGGCGAATTCCAACGTTTTTCGTAAAGACTTAGCCATTTCTCAATTTTCCACTTGTTTTTGTCTTGTTCGCTCTTTCCCCCCCTGTTTGTCACTTCTTTTGCTTTCCGTTTTTTCTTTTTTGACTGTTTTCTTGCTTTGTTCATGAACGAATCCCACTTATATTTGGTACATTTTGTTTCCGTGTTTTTGTTATTTATGTTCTCTTCTTTAATTGGCGGCAATATTTCTTGTGTTGAGTACCACTCGTTATCGTCTTTTGATCTGCAATACCATTCCAATCTGTCAGTTTCGATGATTGCCTCATTCGTCATTTTGCGCCAGTTGTTGAACCAAATGTACGTCATACAAGGACGGTTCCCAGGGTGGTAATGTATACAATCTTTTATGTGTTCTCTTGCCTCCGGTGTCAGATTACTCCATTTTTTTGCCGGGAAAGTACGCCCATCTTGTATCATTCTCTCTCGTTCTATTGATTTTACTTCCGGTCCAATACCCACGTTGTCGTAGCACTTAATGTCTTCCGATGTTTTCAATGCGGGATAACCACATGTAATGTATGCAAGAATGACTCCCATTGCCCATACATGGTCCATCCCGTCAGTGTTCCCTTCTTTGTAGTCGGGAAATACTTCCTCGGTTATGTACTTGAAGCATTGTTCCCAAATGTTCAAAGCTTCGTCCTCCTCGAAATGTCCTTTTTTGCTGTTGAGTCTTTGTCGCACTTCTTCTATCTTCTGGCATCCACTAAGGATTGTGTTAACCAAGTGTCCGTTTTTGGCACACAAGGCATCAAATCCTGTTTCGAAATGATATAGAAACGGGTTTCCGTCGTTGTTTACATCATCGTGGTTTAGCTCGTGCATCTGTTTGTTGTAATCCTTGGAGAAGACAGTACCCCGGGTTGGCACAACTGTTGTTCTGTGTGTCGGTTTTTGGTGTTTTGTTTTTCATTTTCCTGTTATTTCCCATTTGTAACGCAGTCATGCACCTATTTGTACCACAGTACACCTAACGTTCGTACTCCCACGCCGCATTTTGAGTGTCAAAGTGTGTTTTTTTCTGAAATGTTTGGATGAATATTGCTCATACTAATGGATGGGGAGACTATGAAACCAATAATCTGGAGAATCACAGGGGAAGCCTTTGATATTTTAGTCATTATGAATTTTTCTAATACTAATGTTTGTCCCTGGACATGCATGTACCAAATACTGAGTCCTAGTACTTAGTCGTTTTAGAGTGGAAATGTGTGTGGCATTGACTGCATTTCAGGATGAATAGTGTTCATACTATTGATGGGGGTACACTGTGCTGAAACAAACTGGACAGAAAAGCAGGCCTGATACTTTAGTCCAGTATGAATTTTTAGAATAAATGTTTGTCCCTGGACATGCATGTACCAAAATAGCTGAGTCCTAGTCAGTTTTCTGAGTGTAAATGTGTGGCATTGACTGTGTAATTTCAGGATGATATTGCTCATACTAGGATTGGGGTAGACTATGAACAAACTGGACAAGAAACAGGCTGATACTTTAGTCAGTATGAATTTTAGAATAATGTTTGTCCCTGGACATGCATGTACCAAACTAGTGAGTCCTAGTCAGTTTAGAGTGCAAATGAGTTTGGCATTGTGCCTGCAATTTCAGGATGAATATTGCTCATACTATGGATTGGGGTAACTATGAAACCAAACTTGACAAGAAACAGGTTGATATTTAGTCATTATGAATTTTTTAATAATAATGTTTGTCCCTGGACATGCATGTACCAAAATACTGAGTCCTAGTAATTTTAGTTTTAGAGTGGAAATGTGTGCATTGACTGCAATTTCAGGATGAATAGTGTTCATACTATGGATGGGGTACACTGTGCTGAAACAAACTGGACAAGAAAGCAGGCTGATACTTTAGTCAGTATGAATTTTAGAATAATGTTTGTCCCTGGACATGCATGTACCAAAATACTGAGTCCTAGTCAGTTTTGAGTGTAAATGTGTGGCATTGACTGTAATTTCAGGATGAATATTGCTCATACTATGGATGGGGTAGACTATGAAACAAACTGGACAAGAAACAGGCTGATACTTTAGTCAGTATGAATTTTAGAATAATGTTTGTCCCTGGACATGCATGTACCAAAATATTGAGTCCTAGTCAGTTTTAGAGTGCAAATGAGTGGCATTGACTGCAATTTCAGGATGAATATTGCTCATACTATGGATGGGGTAGACTATGAAACAAACTGGACAAGAAACAGGTTGATACTTTAGTCAGTGTGAATTTTAGAATAATGTTGTCCCTGGACATGCATGTACCAAAATACTGAGTCCTAGTCAGTTTTGAGTGCAAATGTGTGGCATTGACTGCAATTTCAGGATGAATATTGCTCATACTATGGATTGGGGAGACTATGAAACAAACCGGACAAGAAACAGGCTGATACTTTAGTCAGTATGAATTTTAGAATAATGTTTGTCCCTGGACATGCATGTACCAAAATACTGAGTCCTAGTCAGTTTTAGAGTGCAAATGTGTGGCATTGACTGCAATTTCAGGATGAATATTGCTCATACTATGGATTGGGGAGACTATGAAACAAACTGGACAAGAAACAGGCTGATACTTTAGTCAGTGTGAATTTTAGAATAGTAATGTTTGTCCCTGGACATGCATGTACCAAAATAGTGAGTCCTAGTCAGTTTTAGAGTGCAAATGAGTGGCATTGACTGCAATTTCAGGATGAATATTGCTCATACTATGGATTGGGGAGACTATGAAACAAACTGGACAAGAAACAGGCTGATACTTTAGTCAGTATGAATTTTAGAATAATGTTTGTCCCTGGACATGCATGTACCAAAATACTGAGTCCTAGTCAGTTTTGAGTGCAAATGTGTGGCATTGACTGCAATTTCAGGATGAATATTGCTCATACTATGGATTGGGGAGACTATGAAACAAACTGGACAAGAAACAGGCTGATACTTTAGTCAGTGTGAATTTTAGAATAGTAATGTTTGTCCCTGGACATGCATGTACCAAAATAGTGAGTCCTAGTCAGTTTTAGAGTGCAAATGAGTGGCATTGACTGCAATTTCAGGATGAATATTGCTCATACTATGGATGGGGTAGACTATGAAACAAACTGGACAAGAAACAGGCTGATACTTTAGTCAGTATGAGATTTAGAACAATTTTAGTCCCCTCCTGGCATTGCTGCATGTACCCAAATAGTGATTCCTAGGCAGTTTTCGAGTGCAAATGTGTGGCATTGGCTACATGAAACAGAATTGACCAGAAATCTTCTACTTATACTTGAGTCAGTTTTAAAATTTATTAGTCCTAGTAATATTAGTTAGTATGTTTATGATTGTGCGAATTAGGCTGCAATTTCATGATCAATATTTCGCATAATATTGATTGAATAAAGAACTATGAAGGATAATGGATAAGTTACAAACGGATGCTTGCATTTGGTGTAACATAGTATGCCTCACTCATCCAATCTTGGATGATTTGGTGGAACTGGTGCTGTACTCTGACACGGTTGTGGTTGTGTCAGAAGATGAATCGGATACCTCCTCACTTCCATCCGTCGGGTCACTAATCCCAACATCCTTGCTGAAACATTTTACTAAATCCGATACTCTTTTAATGCGTCGAGGATTGGTTTCTTTCATGCCGGAAATCTGAAAGTATGGGCAAAATTGTCGTTTCTCCCCCACCTTACGTTTGTGGAAAGTACATATATAACCCGCCACTCGATCATATTGGTCGTAGTCTCCGAAAACGTACCTATAAACTTCTCCAATTTCAACTGGTCCGTTTTTTTCTGGAGTATAACGAACTTGTTCGTTTACTTCGTAAATAGGAAACAATATCTCTGGATCCTGATCTTTCAACAGCACAGAACATCGGAATTCACGTTTGGTTTCCTTCTCGTTGATCATGATAGGATAAACTGGCAGTGTTACAGTGGCGTTAAGATGATTTTTCGCAACATCTATAATCATTTCTTCGCTTACATTTGAACCCTTTTTTTCACAGCTTTTAGTCGTTGTGTCAGTCAAACCAGTATCCTTGGAATTACCCTTACTTGTGTCAATTCCCGATTCTTTAGATTCGTTTGGCTTATTTTTCGAACCGTTACTGGTTACTTTCGATCCACTGATGTTCTTTCTCCCATCGTTGATATTGTTCGTCTTGCCAACATTGCCACCGTCAACGCTATCATCCCAGGGTGGGATGAATCCACGCTTGGAATCATTTGTCGTATTGAGATTGAAAGTAACCCATCCTACCCGGTATGTGTTATTTGATTTGTTGAACTCATTTATTTGAACCTTGGATCTTTTGAAGCAATCCCAAGTTAGAAAGTCCGATGGTTCGTAAAAAACAAAGTCACGACCCTGGAGGTGTTCGAATGCCAGATTCAATTCTCCCGTTCCCTTTCCATAATTGTTGACAACCTTATCGTCCAAAAATTGAACTACAAGGTTAGCCGATGATAGATCATCCGACTTTTCCAACAAATATATTGCTAGTTTTTCTGTCAACGGGGTAAATATGGTACCCATTTCTGGAAGGTAGCTATACTGAATGAATTCTTCCACCCAAGTATGACGTTGGAGAACTTCTGGATCAATTACGAATATCTCACGGAACACGTATGGAATGTGTTCCATAAAAACTCGTTGGTGCACCTCTTGTTGTGAGTTAACATCGTATTGAAGGAATCTTGTAACACAAGTTTGATTCTTATGTTGTTCTTCCAATCCGGACAGTTCCAAAATACCTGTTACAAGTTCTTCTGGTTTATCGTCAAAATTGACATGGGCAAATTTTGTCTTACTCAGAACACATGCCGTCGGGAAAATGTACAATCGATCATTCCTTTGAAAATACGGAACACTTCCCTCCGTCGATTCGGTGACCATAGCTCCTTTTAGAAAATTCCTCTCGGTCAATACCAAATCTTCAATGGTTTCCATCACATGATCGTAACTGACAAATGATTGGTTATTGGTTTTGAAGACTTTTGGTATCATTTTCTCACAAACATTGTCAATTGAACAATCAAAGGACGAACCAACGCCGTCGACTCGAATCATTGATGCACATAGTACTTGAGAAATGAACAAATTACATGCTGTTTCCAACGAAACGACCACGTTTACCCCAATCTTGTTCCCGTTTTGGACAAATTTTGTTATAAGCCATTGATGCACCAAATATAGGATTCCTTTCGGCACCTTGAAATATGCCAGATCTATTTTTCCGGTTCCATGTTTGCATGGCGACAGGGTGACAAGGTCCTCATCGATATCGAAATGTATGTTGTAATATTTTGTGACCGTGTGCTTGTAGTTGATGACGTAGTGGAAAACCAATTGAGTATTGAGTGGTAATAACACTTTTCCCGTTTCCGGAATTTGCGTGTCCCCTTTTCGATGAAATCCTACTGGAACCCACTTCTCCCCAGAAAGTACCGTTGTGCCCAAGACGAATGAATTGTTAATTAATTCGGGTAAGTAATACTGATAAAAACCTTCGTGTGTCAAAACTTTGATGTCGACGTGTCTCATGTCGATGATGGTACAAATGGTTTTCGCCTTCCCTTGAAAGCGTAACCAATGTTCACGAATGAGCTCCTGAAAAGCAGTCTCTCGTTCCGTTATCTTCATCAACTTATTGTTTGACACAATAAGTTCTTTAAACTCGATGTTTTCTGTTGGTAAGGATTTTAAGCATTCAATACGCTGCTTCTTGAAATGTTTGTCTAAGTCCACCTGATTGCAGCTATGAGTCATTGAAACACGTAGAGAGGTCTTTGCCATAAGGCAGTCCAAGAAGTTCCTCATTGATCTGACGTATCCTTTCAACTGACTGGGAGAACAATTGTCGCCTTTGGTATGGAAACACAAATCCTCAGACGAAATATCCGACCCAGGTGGATACTTCACATTCTTCATGTACCAAACCAATATCTCACGGTACATTATCATGTACTTCTTCATTGTAACGTAGTTGACGACGTTGCGCCCATAAATAGCATCCACGCCTGATGTGTCGTTAACATTCTTCAACAGTGACTCGAACCTATCCCACTTGTTCGCCATGTCGTAGTCAGTGAATCGATCGGTTAATTGCTTCCTGCTCAAAAATTTCAACACTCCAGTCATACCGTTGTCAATTTCAAACAAAAATAAATCCACCATGACGTTTATTTGATGGGGAATAGGCCCTAAGTCACTTAAGGTTGTATCGGGTTTTTTCTTCTTTCCCTTCCCCTTCTTCTTTTCCGCAGAGTTAGTAGTAGACATTGACTTCCTGAAATCTGGTGTAGGTTCGGATTCAATAATTTTTGATACAAGGTAAACCCTCGTCAACAATGCAGTGAAACATGTTGTAACCTCAAGACTGAGGTTCCTCACAAACTCCTCTGTTCCATATGACTCACCCTTCAAAGCCTTTGTAAGGTTATTAATTACTGCCTGTCGATGATCTCTTTGATCGGTATCATGTTTGTCAAGACTATTGGTTGGTGGGTCTTTCAATCTACCCTTCTTACAACTTGTCGTTTTCTCATTTGAATTTGGGTTGGCACCGCGCTTGCGAGCACTATTAGTCGTAGGTGTCATTGGCAATGTAAAATGTTATCAGTATTTGAGACAATCTTTTTATTGTTTGAAAACAATGAGAATCACTGTTGTGTGAATCTAGTTTACCCGAGTTACGAGCAAACATTGAATGAAAGAAGGATAGTAGTACAACTTGAAACTTCTTTCACCAGATATCACCACTCACGTAGCGACGCGACAGTGGTAATCATGTCTCAAAAACCATTTCTCAAAAAATCGAAAACGTAGAAGGTGCCCGTAAACGTGTCCTTGTTCTCGTAAAGACGTTATACCACTAACCTGAGAAAGAGTTAAACAATATCGTCACAATAATTGGACAAATAAAACCTGCAACGACGAATGCAAGGGCGGGGATTTGTCTGTGAATCCGTTGGGATCAAAAAACCATTTTTTGTAACTGGAACCGCCGTTCCCGAAAAACGGAAAAAAGGGTTTTTTGGGTGGAATGAAAGGTGAGAAGAAGAAAAGATAAAAAGGAACATTTTCCAATTTGGAAAATGGCCCCATCGCTGAATTGTTCCATTGTGTGTACAAAAGTACAGTCTTATGAACACCTACTAGCGCTAAATAGGGAAAAGGGCATTGGTTGGTGTAACTCCGTTTCCAAAAAACAAATGATCCGATCGCTGAATTGGTGCAATTTGTGTAGAAACGTACAGTCGTATGAAACTGTTCACGCTAAATACTAAAAAGGGCTTTTGTTGCAACGCCGTTGTCAAAAAAAAAAATGGTCCGATCGATGATTTGGTGCATTTTGTGGGGTACAAAGGTACTTTGGTATGACCAGTACTATCGTATGAACCATGACGCTAACTACGTATGAACCATATCACGCTAAATACCAAAAAGACCATTTGTTGCAACGCCGTTGCAAAAAAAAAAAAGAACATAATACTTAACGGACCAATGTAATTCTGACGTTCGAAGTTTGTTGTACTGTTGTATGATCCATATCACGCTAAATACCAAAAAGACCATTTGTTGCAACGCCGTTGCAAAAAAAAAAAAGAACATAATACTTAACGAACCAATATCATTCTTACGTTCGAAGTTTGTTGTACTGTTGTATGATCCATATCACGCTAAATACCAAAAAGACCATTTGTTGCAACGCCGTTGCAAAAAAAAAAGGAACATAATACTTAACGAACCAATATCATTCTTACGTTCGAAGTTTGTTGTAGTACTGTTGTATGATCCATATCACGCTAAATACCAAAAAGACCATTTGTTGCAACGCCGTTGCAAAAAAAAAAAAAGAACATAAAACTTAACGAACCAATATCATTCTTACGTTCGAAGTTTGTTGTACTGTTGTATGATCCATATCACGCTAAATACCAAAAAGACCATTTGTTGCAACGCCGTTGCAAAAAAAAAAAAGAACATAATACTTAACGAACCAATATCATTCTTACGTTCGAAGTTGTTTACTTAGCAGAAAATGTATGGAACTGGTGGTGTCATTCTTACGTTCGAATGTTGATACTTGATCTATCGAACCGATGTCGTCCTTACGTTCGAAGTTTGATATAAGTACTTTGTACGGAGTAGTTAGCTTACAATGAAAGTATGTTGCTCACTAACTTCGGTCACTTTTTTTCACTTTCCGACAAACATCAATTTCCAACTTATCTGAGTAGAGTGTTGTTTCTTTCCAACAACACTCCGTCCGAGAACGTGGGATCCGACCCTCTTCGTCACATGCCTTAGGGCGACGATGTCACGAGCACAACGATCCGTTCTCAGATATTTCAGTCCGATATAACAGCCTTGTACTGCAAAAGAAGTAGAAAGCATTCGATTAGGGATTAGTTGCTGGAAAGATATTCTTGTTTGGACGGCCGCCTTACATAAACATCTTGAAAGCACAAAATCTGCATCAATTGCCTATATATCAACAGGAACAAGTCCCTGTTTTTCGTGACATAGGAATTACTACAAGTCTGCAAATCAACGGCAGCAGAAAGAACAACGACAACGAATAACAAACCGGCAAATGGAATCATTGGAGGCAACAACGTATCTGCGGCACCATCAACGGTAAAACGAATCAGAACAAGCAACGGTACGAATGAGATACACAACAATGATAATACTTCCTCGACCGGCATTACTGATAATGTATTTCCTCACTTATGTTTTTCTTCCTTATTTCATAGGACCGGAACGGAATAACAGATTGGAAACAACAGATTAGAAATTGGCAATCGCAACGGTAAGAATGAGAGAGGAGAAAGACAATGATCTTACTTCTTCTGGCATTCCTGATAATGTATTTTCTTCCTTCTCTTTTTCTTCTCATTTTCATAGGACCGTATCGGAGCAACGGATTTGAAACAAGGGATTGGAAACAACGAATCGGAAGAACCAATCTTACTTGGTGTGACAAATCTTTCCTATAATTGCAAAGGATACAACGAATCGAACGCGACACTGAATCGAAGTCAACACAGAATCGAAGGTACCTAACAACAACGGCAACAACACAGCAACACCACCAATCAACAACAACAACAACGAAAGGAAGC
>CM074786.1:9102772-9464598 GCA_037355745.1 Pseudo-nitzschia multiseries | reverse complement strand
AGGCGTATACAAGACAACAAGCTCCATTATTTATTTCCTTCTGAATCCGATTTGTTGAGAGTCTGATTCAAGGACTTCTGACGAACAGCAACGCTGTGTTAGGGTGTGTTAGTAGACGAACGATTGTACTCTACGCGTGACAATTGTGGGTTTTGGATACTTTCGGCAACGGATAATCGGACTACAGGCGAGACTAGGGAAACGCCAGATCTCCTCTTGCTGTGACTTATTCAGATTGCAGCGAGACAGACCTAGTAATTAGATTACAGGTAGTTTGTAGCAACTAGTGTTGAATTTTGGGATATAAATCAGTTGAATGTTAAAGTATGAGATAAAGTGAAATCTTGCCGAAATGCCAAGATATCTCTTTTATTGATATGAATACGTTGCAACTGGGGGGCTGTTGCGTAATGCTGAGATTACTCCTCCTGATTATTTTTTTCCGTGCATGTATTAGTCGTTGACCCATATATATTTGTATGCATGTATATGTATTGTGTGAGAATCACATGCCAACGGTTTTCTTCTCTTGTTCCGTTAGGAAGACTCCATGAAATGTTTATCATTAAGGTCAGAATTGCTCCCGTAGCTCGTGTGATATCTATGAAATCAGAGTTTTGCTCACCAAAGAACAATGGCAATATTGTAAGACAGGGATTGCTCACCCGTTTATTAATGCGCGGTGGGAATCGATGCCCCCCGTGGGAACCGATATGCCGTGGGAATCGATATTTAGATGAATACGGGACTCATTGATTCATGCGCATAGGAAATCTACCCTTTGGTAGCTTTGGTACTTCTGGTCACGAAAGGAATTTATACTCCCCATGTCTCCTTGTGAAGGGTCATCACGCTCTACATGATGCTTCCATCATCTTGGAGAAGGTCCCAGTATTACCACAGAAGTGGAAGATGGCCTGAGCATGGATACACAACTGAGTGACTCCAATGCTTTGGTGAGAATGTCTGCACAGTTATCCTTACCTGGGACGTGCATCATTAAAATGAATCCTCTCGCTATCATGGCTCCGTACGTAGTGGAACGATAGAATGTTATGACCTTATGCAACCTTGCGTAAGGAAATGTGTCGACGTTGGATCATCTTTTTGTTGTGTCACCCCATCCAGGAGTATGAGATATCATGGACTCGTGTTCCGAGGTATCGGAATGAGTGGCGTAGATCAACAATATCTGTTCGATGCATTTCTTCCTGCAACAATTCAGCTCCAAGGTGGCTGTTTCCGTAGTAGACTGCTTCTTCGAGAACCACATCATGGAGTCTTGTTTGCGAATGAAGAATCCGTACTGCCCTTGCCCCTGAGAATATCATGCATGAGGTTGAATCAATCATCGAAGTGTGTTACTCACAACTACGTCTTTCCAAGCGGTGCAGGAGCGTTGTCGGGTAGCTCTCTTCAGAATGCTCCCCATAGACGGTGTTGGACCAGTCGATGGTGTCGGGTTAGTCAAATATAAAATCGGGCGGTTTCCACGCGGAATCTGATTTTAAATGTCTAACTTGGAGATATATCCATAGATACGTAGTTTAGCAGTTCGAGATGCCCATCTCGTGGCTGAGCTCTGAAACTTGAGAACGTCATCACGGCTGTTTGTACATCAAAAACGCCCAATAGCGATGATCCATTGCAGTGAACCGATCATACTTTGATATGTCTGTATAACCGGTTTCTTCAAGAAAGGCTGAGGAGTCCAATTCAGGATGATCGTTCTCGCGATGGGTGATCGGAACCTAGTGCTAGGTTTGCATCCGAACATTTGTTCGTAAGATGCTTCCATCTTTTCGATGAACTTTATGGGATTCATGCACAGAACACCATGTTCGTCGCGCTCAAACCCACATCCTAAATGAAAGTTCATAGGTCCGGATCCCTTCAATTTGAAGTTATATGGTGACGATTTGCCAATATCTTCAAGAAGGAATTGGGATCTGCCATGCAGAGACATAGGTCATCGACATATGTGCATATAAGCTCATATACACGTTCACCATGCTTGTTCGTTCCGGGTTTGAGGAATATTTCCGGTTCTGCGCGGGATCTTTCGAAGCCGAGTTCGATGAGGCAAGCCGCGAGTAAGTCTCCAAAGCACTTGCCTGAAGACCTGAGACCATATAGGGCTTTGTAAATGACCAACAGGTGACCCTCCAACGATCCGAATTCGGGACCTGCCTTGATGCATACTTTCTCGCAGGTGACTGCTTCTAAGTAGGCGTTACCTATGTCGGTGCCCCATGCTTCTAGATCGTTGAGTTCAGCTAGGAATAGGCACATACGTAGACCACGAAGAGATACGACGCCTGCGTAAACACTGTGGATAGGGGCCTCAGTGAGATTACCGTTAGCAACGAGGCGAGCCTTGTGTCTTCCGTCGTGTTTGACAGCGTATATCATGTGTACCTTGATCTGTTGGAATCCCGTGGGAATGGAGCTTGTCTTGTATACGCCTTTATCAATGAATGTATTGTATTCATTGAGTTGTGCCATTTCCAGAGTGGTGGCATCTTCCCATTTGGTGTTTCCGTTGGCTTGATCAAATCGGAGGGCTTCTTCGTGGCTACGAGGAACTTTGAATCCATATTGATACTGCGGAGTGGTACGGAAGGAACGTAGTTTGGCTTGGTGCACGAGTCGATCAAGTTTCTTGGTTCGTCGGGCTAGGTTGGTGATTCTTCTGAGACGTTTCCAACCCGGGAGATCAAGCAAGTTGTTGTCTTTCCCATATTTTGCAACGGTGACCGGGTCGTCGGCTGCAATGTTGGCCAGAGGTTCATATGTGCGTTCCATATTCTCCCATTCAATCCAGAGGTTATACTTGGAACCTTTGTATTGAGGATGCTTGTTATCCAGTGGACCTTGGTGTCCTAGGATGCGGCGAAACGACCAGAGTTTGCCGTCTTCTTGTGTTGAATCACGATGTATGTAATTCATGACGTCATTGTATGCAATGATATCATCGAGTTCGTCATTGGAGTGTTTGCACTTGAACTTGATGAAGTCTTTATTGCGTTCAAGACTGTCTTCAACATCGACAATGGTAAGACGCTTCCGGGTGCCATCGAGATTGGTTACAAGGAAGGAACGTCCTTGTAGATCGGCAATCGGGATCGTAGGAATGGTAATAGGTTTACCGTCATCGTCAAACTGTGCGTTACCTTCTTCGTCGGTAACAACTACCTGTGATGGGTCTACGGAAGGAGTAGCTGGGTTTGTGTGTGGGGTTGCGACGTCACTAACATCAAAGTATGCTAATTCCGGTGGGTCAAAATCATCTTCAGTAAGGAGGACGCCGTCGGATGTCTTGCTGAAGATGTGTGTCGTAGGAGGACCATCAAGACTCTCCCCATAGTTGTTAGGGAGTGGAGAAGGTGACCAGCTTGGGCTGTCATCGACCTTTGTATAAAGAAAGCTCGGTAACGAGGGGTGGGCGGGTGGTTGAAGAATTGGTTGAGTGCCAGATGCGTGGAGCGTGGTATCTGTTTGTTTGTTGGGTGCAGATGGAACGGTGTCATCGGCGGTGTCAGAATCAGCAGGTGAACCGTTAGGGGAAACTGAGCTGTTTGGTTTAGTAGACTCGTCAATGAGTTTATTCTGATTGGTATGCTCCCCATGTTTGAAAGCTGGAGCTTCTCCAGTGGCGTATAGACGGGGTAAGGAATCCTTTGCATTACGCCATTTGATGAAATCATCATCAGTAAATAGGCCCGCGCGTTTGTTACGTGACTCAGGTGTAAGAGCAGATCGAACACCGGACCGGTCTAGTAACTTGTTGGTAACTGGATCCCAGATGCGAAAGCAGAGTCCATTGCCAACATGTTCGGCGATGCCGACAAAATGACCGAGGCGTTCGGTAGATTTGGTACCGAAAGGAGAGTCATTGGTCTTGAAATACACAGGTTCAAACCAGAAGAAACTGGTGTATGCGCTGATGTCGCCAAGTGTACCCGTGGCAATGAAGATCGGTTGTTTATCGGACAGCGTAGGGTCAGAGACAACATTGAGGAGACCCGCGACGTATGTCATGCACAGTAACCACATGTGTGGCGGTGTGCCGGTACGATCCATGACGCGATTGACAATGCGTTTGAACGTTTGGTATCGTCGTTCGAATTGATTCTGGTGTTGATGATACGGTTCACTTTGCCAGAGTCCAATCCATAACATTTTGAGGTAATCCATGACTTTCTTACTTGATTGATAGTTACCGTGGTCGCAAAGGAGGCGGATGGGCCTGCCCCATTTTCGAACAAAGTTCTGAAAGCAGGATAGGAAATCGCCGGTGGTACGCATTTCTTCAACGTGAATAATATGTGATTTTCGGCCAAAGAAGATCTGAGCAATCTTGGATCCACCATCAATTGCTGGGACATCTGAATAGACTGCATCGGACATAACATCGTCATTGAAGGGGCGAACGTTCATGGCCGGTTGAGGGGAATGAAACCGTTTGAAAATGTTACCATCAGGGCTAACCGCTAACGAACCGTATTGGGTTGAGTTTTCAAAAGTAGCTTTGATGCGATCGGTGGAAACCCAACAAAAGAAAGGTTTGAGGGATAAGTAGTCATGTTCATTGGGGTATCTTTCGCGGGGCGTAGTTGCAATGCGTGTAGTGTCACTGGCTGTACAATCTGTCGGAAACGCAGTGACTGTTCCAGAGACTGCGTTTGGCGCGCAGCATGCGAGACGTTCTTGATGAGCGTAGTCAGTGGAAGTAAGCCAAAAGGAGCGATCGTTGTTCTTATGATCATCAATTGGAAGAAAGGGAGATCGGGTGGAATGGCTGGAATACGAGCTGAGGGATGTGACCGTGGAGGACCCGGGAGAAACAGATATATCGAATCCTTCAAGGCAGCGTGGGTTTCCATATTCGTCGTAATCGGCATAAGGGAGTTGCTGTGGTTGGGGAGGATATTTCTGGAGAAATTGTTCATCCTTTGCACTGATCGTGGTATCGAGAACAGATGGGTCCCAATGTTTATCGGACGTCATGATAACATGTGGTAGCGTGTCAAATTCGACAGTCGTATACTTTCGCATCGCAAGGTATGGTAAGCCGTGTCGTATGCTAAGAGGCAGTGCATAGCCATCGGAGGTGGTGATGACCTGTCCTCCGCCTGCTTTGATGGACGTGTCGTCTACAGTGGAAAAATATGCTTCCATCTGGCTGGATGACAATATAGAAGGATGTCGTCCTGTATAGGCACATTCATTGAAAATAAGAATGACGGGGCCTCTGTTCGACATGGAATATGCTCCGCATGTAGCAATGGGAATGTTTTGTACCTGATGATTGTTAATGCCGGTGACGTTAACATATCGTGGTGGAATATCCTTGGAGATGAGACATGCATCATTACCGATGATGCAGCCATTTGCGCCGCGATCGACCATGGCAAAACCAGGGCTAGTAATCGTAGTTTTGTGTATACGGTATGTGTATGACGTTACGGGACCATCATTAGGAAAGGTGAGATCATCCTCGGGAGTATACCACTGGTGAAAATTGGCGGAATACGATGGTGTTCCGACAGGTATTTGGGTGTCACCGTCCTTTTTGTACTGAATGTCAGGGTTGTTTGAAAGGAATCGAGCTGGATGCGCGGGTGACACGGAAGACTTGAGAGGTCGCTGGTCCTTAGACGAGGAGGTCGTGGATTTGTATACACCTAGGGATGCATGGAAAACGCCTCTATGATCATTCTCTACAGCAGGATGTAGGTCTGCTGCGGAATTGGCATGCTCATCCTTGGTCGAAGTACCGTCTTCTTGGAAAGATACCGAGTGTTCATGTTGGTATGCCTTTCGGGTAATGGGTTTGACACTGTTGGGGTCAGGTTGGTTAGTGTTAAGTAAGTCGTGTCGCAATGAGGCAACCACGATTTTCTTGCCTTCCGGAGAAAAACTGAGCCAACTCTTCATGTCCTGACGTGACAAGGCCTTCCATATGTTTGTAGGCAACCTTGTGGTAGGGTCAGGGGTACGTCCAGCCTTGAACACAGCATAATCTTGATAGTCTCCTTCAAATTCGATGGGGAGAGCATAGTCCCCATGGTTTTGGATCGAGTCAGAAGAGAAATCATGAACGTGTGCACGTACGGTCGACCGAGGAGCAGACATCGCAGACTGGGAATCAAGTCGAGTTGCTTCGAGTAAAAGCGTGATTTTAAGATCGTGGATAGCAGCGGCTTCGGCAACTGCATCCGTTACGGTGCTATTCGTCCCACCTGGATCCTTGACTTTGGCAAACTGTTCGCTTAGCTGGAAGCTGGAATAGCATGCCTGACACAATGCTGATTTTACGGTATGGTACTCAAGGGGCTTGTTGGGAGGACGGAGCTTGTTGAGGTGATTCAATTCATCAAACCAATGTGTGATGAATTTCACTTTGGATTCCTTCCAATTGTTGAGGTTCAACTTGAGCAACGCTTGTAGCTGAGTCGAGTTGTCGTATATCTTTGCTTTTGATTGGCTATGAAGGTTTACGAAGTCGAAGTAGGCCTTGCGTCCATCACGAGTGGTAGAATGACTGTGTACACATGATGCAGAAAGGTCACTCTTGAAGACTTCCAACATTAGTACCCAGAAGAAGGCACATTGTTTGACGTAGAGATCACGGGTGTAACCCACAAGCGTGGCTGGAGGCCAAGTTTCATCGAGGAATGTCTCTGTATCGATGTCGTATGCCTCAAGTTTAGCTTTGAAACCGACGAGCCAGTGTTCGAATCTCGAGTCATTCGTGAGGGGTGTAAAGGACTTTTCATCTCGTGCTTTTCGGCACCATGATTCGTACTTTACCTGCTGAGGGGACTTTTTGTTACTTCCCGCCGGAGGAGGTGGTGGGTTCAGAGCAGATTCGTTACGTAAGCGTTGTGCACGCTCTCCGCGGAATGCCTGGAATTCCCTGTATGTATATGACTTTACATCTTTCCAGTCCTTCTCGTCTTCTTCTAGGTCGACACCTTCTTCTTGTAGGTCGATAGCGAAATCCGCAAGTGCTTCTATGCTCCTTTGGATGGATCGAGGGATATGCGTTGCCAATCCTTGCTCCATATAGGTAAGTTCGCGTGCAAAATCCGGTTCGATAAGTGCGTCGAGGAACGACTTCCACTCGCATAATCCGCCTTCTTTGAGAGCTAGGCACAACTTGCTAGTAATCTCACTTGTTACGTTGAGTAATGATATGAGTATCTTTCTCATATCAGCATCGAAGCTGGGAAAGCGTTCGATAGTGGTGACTTCGGCGTCATTCTTCTCTTCGCCTCCGAGTGCATTGCCGGGCATTAACGGTATGTTCGGCATCTGTGGTGGTTCGGAGCCTTGGAAAGAATTGCGTGGTGACTGAGAATGGGAACTGCTTCGTGTACGATGTGCGACGTGCATATGCCAGCGTAGGGATTGTGTTCAATTCCGTTCCTGCTCCTTCTTGTGTGCAAGCCTTCTTAGAGCTTGCGACTGTTAATCTATTATTTTCCTTCTGAATCCGATTTGTTGAGAGTCTGATTCAAGGACTTCTGACAAACAGCAACGCTGTGTTAGTGTGTTAGTAGACAAACGATTGTACTCTACGCGTGACAATTGTGGTTGGATACTTTCGGCAACGGATAATCGGACTACAGGCGAGACTAGGGAAACGCCAGATCTCCTCTTGCTGTGACTTATTCAGATTGCAGCGAGACAGACCTTAGTATGTAGATTACAGGTAGTTGGTAGCAACTAGTGTGAATTTTGGGATATAAATCAGTTGAATGTTAAAAGTATGAGATAAAGTGAAATCTTGCCGAAATGCAAGATATCTCTTTTATTGAGATGAATACGTTGCAACTGCTGTTGCGTAATGCTGAGATTACTCGCTGATTATTTCCGTGCATGTATTAGTCGTTGACCATATATATTTGTATGCATGTATATGTATTGTGTGAGAATCACATGCCAACGGTTTTCTTCTCTTGTTCCGTTAGGAAGACTCCATGAAATGTTTATCATTAAGGTCAGGAATTGCTCCCGTAGCTCGTGTGATATTCTATGAAATCAGAGTTTGCTCACCGAAGAACAATGGCAATATCGTAAAACAGGGATTGCTCACCGTTTATGCGCGGTGGGAATCGATGCGCCGTGGGAACCGATATGCCGTGGGAATCGATTATTTAGATGAATACGGGACTCATTGATTCATGCGCATAGGAAATCTACCCTTTGGTAGCTTTGGTACTTCTGGTCACGAAAGGAATTTAATACCATTCCCACGGGATTCCAACAGATCAAGGTACACATGATATACGCTGTCAAACACGACGGAAGACACAAGGCTCGCCTCGTTGCTAACGGTAATCTCACTGAGGCCCCTATCCACAGTGTTTACGCAGGCGTCGTATCTCTTCGTGGTCTACGTATGTGCCTATTCCTAGCTGAACTCAACGATCTAGAAGCATGGGGCACTGACATAGGTAACGCCTACTTAGAAGCAGTCACCTGCGAGAAAGTATGCATCAAGGCAGGTCCCGAATTCGGATCGTTGGAGGGTCACCTGTTGGTCATTTACAAAGCCCTATATGGTCTCAGGTCTTCAGGCAAGTGCTTTGGAGACTTACTCGCGGCTTGCCTCATCGAACTCGGCTTCGAAAGATCCTGCGCAGAACCGGAAATATTCCTCAAACCCGGAACGAACAAGCATGGTGAACGTGTATATGAGCTTATATGCACATATGTCGATGACCTATGTCTCTGCATGGCAGATCCCAATTCCTTCTTGAAGATATTGCAATCGTCACCATATAACTTCAAATTGAAGGGATCCGGACCTATGAACTTTCATTTAGGATGTGGGTTTGAGCGCGACGAACATGGTGTTCTGTGCATGAATCCCATAAAGTTCATCGAAAAGATGGAAGCATCTTACGAACAAATGTTCGGATGCAAACCTAGCACTAGGTTCCGATCACCCATCGCGGAGAACGATCATCCTGAATTGGACTCCTCAGCCTTTCTTGAAGAAACCGGTATACAGAAATATCAAAGTATGATCGGTTCACTGCAATGGATCATCGCTATTGGGCGTTTTGATGTACAAACAGCCGTGATGACGCTCTCAAGTTTCAGAGCTCAGCCACGAGATGGGCATCTCGAACGTGCTAAACGTATCTATGGATATATCTCCAAGTTTAGACATTTTAAAATCAGATTCCGCGTGGAACCGCCCGATTTTATATTGACTAAACCCGACACCATCGACTGGTCCAACACCGTCTATGGGGAGCATTCTGAAGAGCTACCCGACGACGCTCCTGCACCGCTTGGAAAGACAGTAGTGTTAACACACTTCTATGATGCCAACCTCATGCATGATATTCTCAGTGGCAAGGCAGTTACCGGCATTCTTCATTTCGCAAACAAGACTCCCATGATGTGGTTCTCGAAGAAGCAGTCTACTACGGAAACAGCCACCTTTGGAGCTGAATTTGTTGCAGGAAGAACTTGCATCAAACAGATTGTTGATCTACGCCACTCATTCCGATACCTCGGAACACGAGTCCATGATATCTCATACTCCTGGGGTGACAACAAAAAGATGATCCAAACGTCGACATTTCCTTACGCAAGGTTGCATAAGCGTCATAACATTCTATCGTTCCACTACGTACGGAGCATGATAGCGAGAGGATTCATTTTAATGATGCACGTCCCAGGTAAGGATAACTGTGCAGACATTCTCACCAAGCATTGGAGTCACTCAGTTGTGTATCCACTGCTCAGGCCCATCTTCCACTTCTGTGGTAATACTGGCGACCTTCTCCAAGATGATGGAAGCATCATGTAGAACGTGATGACCCTTCACAAGGAGACATGGGGAGTATTAAATTCCTTTCGTGACCAGAAGTACCAAAGCTACCAAAGGGTAGATTTCCTATGCGCATGAATCAATGAGTCCCGTATTCATCTAAATAATCGATTCCCACGGCATATCGGTTCCCACGGCGCATCGATTCCCACCGCGCATAAACGGTGAGCAATCCCTGTCTTACGATATTGCCATTGTTCTTCGGTGAGCAAACTCTGATTTCATAGAATATCACACGAGCTACGGGAGCAATTCCTGACCTTAATGATAAACATTTCATGTGCAATCTGAATAAGTCACAGCAAGAGGAGATCTGGCGTTTCCCTAGTCTCGCCTGTAGTCCGATTATCCGTTGCCGAAAGTATCCAACCACAATTGTCACGCGTAGAGTACAATCGTTTGTCTACTAACACACTAACACAGCGTTGCTGTTCGTCAGAAGTCCTTGAATCAGACTCTCAACAAATCGGATTCAGAAGGAAAATAATACCATATAACGCTCGAACTATCTTGCAAGGCCTTCCTGCAAGATGTGGCGGGAAACCGTCTTCAGCTCTCGCTTTTAGAAAGCATTTCTCCTTAATCGGGGCTGTCAAATATGTATTTTGAATATCTGCTGAGAGAACTTTCAAATCATTCAGCGCTGCCAGCAAGAAGAATATCCTCACTGAGTCACGACTGGGAACAGATGAATATGTATTCTCTTTTGCTATTGCAGGAACCTTGTGACCATCCCCTACCAATCTAGCCTTCCTTGTTAGGGATCCGAGCTTGATGTCAAATATCATGTGGGTGGTTATTTCCTTGTGACCGACTGGAATAACATCTTCATCAGAAAATTCAAACGCTGCCATATTATTTGTCATTTCTTTATGAATTGCTCTTTCCCAGTGATCAGTCCCCGTTTTCTTATCAATTGCCAGCGCTTGTGTAATTGAATGTGGTAATTCAACACCATATTTGTGAGTCTTCAACCAATATTTGGCTGTTTTTGCTGCCTTAAGGATTCACTCCTTTCTTCTCAAAATGTTGTGCACCCACCATCTGAATGCTGGTGATTTTTCAAGATTATTGTTGACTGCATATTCAGCTAGTTGCACTGGGAATGATTCTTTAACATCACTTAGCTTACACCATGATCCGGTTCCATCTTTCCAACTGGCCAAAATCCTCCAACCCCTAGTCGTCGGTTTATGGCTTTGCCGGCCATTTTTGGCTACAGTCGTGGCCTCCTCATCAGTTAGAGCAGTGTTGTCGCATTCATGGTCAATTAGCTCATCTAACATCGTGAACATTTGTCCATCATCATCAACAGAACTATAAAGACTCTCTGCAACAATATTTGCTGTGTATTCCTCAATGGTGCCATCAGGTAGTTGCGGATTGTACAGCCTCGTGTCTAGTATTGGATTCTCATTTCTTACTCCAATTGGCCTGTTTTGCAGATCTCGCACCCTATCCTTGACAATGCACCTGAGCCTTTCATCATTTCTTTCAATGATTACTTCATTCCCCAGATACTCATCTGGTTCATCAATATCTTCGACTGACTCCTCTGGCTCAGCCATTTCAAGTTTCAGATCAGATGATTTCACTGGTTGTCCCTCAAATAGCTCCATTTGAGGTTCCGGGTAGTTTTCCTGGAAGAAGGACGCGCTGTCTTTCACTTCGTCACCAATCTTGGATTCAATTGATTTGTCAATTGCTTCCATTCTTCGTAGGACATCTCTATCCCTCCATTCATATTCCTTTACAGGCCTTATTGAATTTGTAGATATTGGTATTGCTGATTCGGTCAGGATCCAAAAACAATCACCTCCACCTATCTTATTGCCACAAGGACCCAACCAGCGACCCAATCTTTCAACTCCGCGAGAGGAAGAATCACCTTTATCAAAGTAAAATACAAAATCACACCATTCTGATGATGTGTATAATGCAATATCAGGCCTATAGCCATGAACCAATTCAAATGGAGTTCTCCCCATTGAAGAAGGGTTGCTCAATGCAGTCCTTTGCCTGATATTAGCACATAGCTCACCACAAAATGACCATAATCTCCTCGGTGACTTTTTCTTTGCTGCCTCGGTTGTGATTGCACCACCAAGATGACCGATTGCTTGCTCGGCTCGATTTTGAAATGGGCAATGTGGTTGGATGAATGTTTGATGAATATGGTTACGCTTTACAATTGAATTCCAGTGAGTTTTGTAGGTTCTTGGGGATCCTTGTTCTGGCGCGCCATCAGATATCAAATACTCAGGGATTCCAACTTCATGAATGAATATTTTCAACCCTTGATGCGCCTGAGATTTGTCCTGTATTGGTATGAATACGTCAAAACCATTTCCATTTGTGAAGATTTGTGCACATTTTTCTTGCCTCATAATACTGGTGGTTCTAGCATGCCACGTATCAGTGTACCAGGTGCCTTGTGCAATTCTCTTGTTTCTAAAGCGCTGTGTAGGTAAACACTTCATCAATGGTAGTTGCAAATTCCTCAGGGCCTTCTGAGTCGTGACTTTCACGTCCGAACGCAGTGTCAGTTCAGCCTTCTTGAAACTAATATTCCAAGTCTTGGCTAGGCGTTCACAATCAACTTTGTTCGGACCTTCAATAGTTATCACTGATGGCCCCCATTGATTTCTTCTGTCAAGAGACCTCCTCTCAAGTGTATTGTCAATTTCTTGCAAGCTAGGGGCTGGTTTTGATTCATCTTCAGGAGCTTCTGTGAAGTCAAATTCTGTGTCATCAAACAAAAATTGGTCTACCCTTTGCGCGCTTGAAATATTTGCATCTTGAAACTTTCTGGTCACTGACGAGATCCTATGAGAAATATTACCATCTGTTGCTATTTGGCATTCAGTCAGCACTCTTCTGGTTGATATTTGGTGCAACCTCATTAGCTTGCATTGCTGCATGAGATTTGGGTGCTTGGGCTCTATGCTAGTCTTGGGGAACATGTCTGTAACGTTACTTGTAGGTTCTGTTACCACTGAGCTTGCGTCTTCAGTTGACATGGCTTGAACGCTAAACTGGTCCCCTGAAATTGGATCACCATTGTCAATTGCTAACTCTGCCATCCTGAACTTCAATGAATGGGGGTCTCATGGGGTGTCATTTGTCGCAATCAAATGTTGACATTCATCGAGCTCCAATCTTGTTGGCTTTCTTGTGGGAAAATATGAAAACACATTTCTCATACTCAGTTTTATAAAAACTTTCTTGGGGTCGTCATCCTCCATTGGTGTTTGGATTGTAATTCCATGCTTGGATCTGGGGTCAAACTGACGAGGTGTCTCTTCAACAGAATTGAAATTGCAATCCCTCACTTGATTTGGGCATATCAAGCTGTTCTTCAATTTGTTCCCAAAGTACAGCGCTTGGTGGAACACTATGATGTAGACTTGACCTGATGTTGGACTTGTCCAAGCAGTTGCACAACTTCCAATTGGAATTTTCTTGATTGGCTTGTATTCTTCAGAAAAGGGCGCAACATCAACATGTGTTGTGATCTGATCAGGATTGAGCAATACCATGTTGCTTCCCACTGCAGTGGTGTCAGCATGTGAGTCTAACTCACAGTATCCTTCTTCGTTTTCCCCATCATCAAAATCTAGAGGAATATTCATCTTATATAATGACCGGCTCACCATTTTTAACAATTTGTTTTCTAGTGTCCGGTTATGATGTCATTTCTTAGATTTTGATCCAAAGCTATCACCTGCACCTTCCTTTTCATCTTCTTTTGCCTTTTTGATTTCAGCAGCCTTGAGATTTCTCTTCTTCTTTGCCTGTCTCATCTGGTAAAGCTCCTGCTGCTGTTCTTTTGACATTGTTTTATAAACACTTGTTGGATAGGGCTTGCACTCAACTTTTCCTGTAAAAGTCCCCGTTGTTTTCTGCTTCTTGTTGCTTGACGTGCCCACAGAATACACACTTCTGGAACCTCTTTTATGCTTCCCATTTGCAAGCTTCTTCAATCCAAGGTGATTGGTGAATAGGATAAGGCATTCATTGAAATTGTCCCGGTAGTCTTTGCTCTCATCAATTGCATCTGCTTTTGCAGCATCAAGCCGCTCATCACTAATTGAATTGATAAAATCCCAAACAAATCTCCTTTCGTTGTGGTTCTTTTCAAATCTCAGGATTGTTCCATGAAAAGCAGTCCAGTTCCTCTTGTGTTTGTTCCAATCATAATTCTTAGCATCACCAGTGTAATGTGATTCTTTCATTTCCTGATAGGTTTTGTTCAGAACCATAGTGATATTGGTATCAGTGTAAGCATGCTGCATCAACGAAACGAATGCATTTCTAGCATTTCCTGAGTTCAGTTCAGTGTTTTGGAAATGTGCCACATATTCCCAACCAGGACCTTTTCTCGTTGCATCACATAACAACCTCCAGACGACATTGTTATCTTCATCATACTGGTGGCCTGACAAAACACCACACCTTTCATTGTAGTCACTCCAAGTTGGATAGGTATCTGTTGGACTTTGCCCGACTGTTCCGGACCTGGCTTTGTCAGTAACATCTTCCTTCTCTTGGGGTCTTATGACATAAAAGATTGGGAAACCTTCAGAGCTGAACCTGTATCTCAAATTTTGTCGGAAGCCTTCCTCCCATTCCCTGAATTTCGTGAGATCCTTTAATTCAGGTGGGGTTGACTTTTCCTATGATTTCACGCTCGACTCCATCATCTTGATTCTGAATTGCTGCAGTTCCAGGTTGTTTGGGTTTGCTTTCCAGTCGATGGCCCTTGGCTTTACTCCAATCAATGGTTGATACCGGGCCCAACTCGCCCATGTGAGAAGCCTCAATGATAGCCTGTTACCATAGTGGATACTTTTTGGATAAGGACAGTCTGGACTGATAGATTTCAATCCATGCATAAATGACTTGATGCTTTCCTTGTTGAGGTCCGTAATTTCACGAATATTGGACATTCCTCCCCTCATAATTTCTTCAGCTGATTCATAGTTGATACCAAAATCCATCAAGCTGCTTTGGAAGGCGAGCTGTTCTGGGCTCAGAAATCTCCCATTGTTGAATCCCCTGATCTTTATTCTGGGTTGGGACAACCTCCTTGCAAGTCGGTTAGCCCTTGCGTCGGCACCTTGGTCAGCATCGTTTCCCTCGTCATTGTCACTATCCTCGTCATCTGGGTTCTCACCCCTACTTTCTGCATCTCTTATCGATCTGATCCTTTTCTTTACTTCTTGGTCGATGATTCTCTTCATGGTTGAGTTCGTTTCTGGTCAACTAAGGCCCTTTCCATTACTTGCATGATTCTATCTTCTAACGCATCGGTATCTCTCATACCTCCTCCATTGTTTTCATCAGAATCTTGTGGGTCGTCCACTTCCATTTTTTCTTCTTCACCGGTGTCGGTTGCTCTAGTTCAAACCATGGTGGAGAGGATATTCTAATGGTCGGATGGTCGCTCTGAAGAGAGTTTCGTTTCGAAATATTCGTTTCGGAATATTCGGAGGATGGTATTCGATGGAAGTTGCGATCAATCGAATATTTAATCGAAGGTGGTATGTGGATAAAGAGAGTGTAGTTTAATCGAAGGATTGGATGTGAGATGATTGGTAGATGTTGACTGCTGTCGAGTGTGATTTGCTTATCTTTTCGTATATCCAGATCGAATTTTGTTCCGGTTTGTGTACTGTTATTCGGATCGAGTTTTCGTTCCGGTCTGTGAGCTTTTGCTTTTGTTGCAATTTAAGATTGTGAGCTTTCCTATCCTTTCTTGGGATTTTGCTCATTCTGTATTTCTGTGGTGAAAGACTGAAAGATTGTTTCCTGAGAATTTAGTGTTCTCTTTTCGTTCCGGATCTTTTCGCTCTTCGAGATTTGGTATTCTCGATTCTGGAGCAGATGTTCTTCGCAATCTGTTGCTTTGCAAGCAGATGTTCTTCACAATCTGTTTCGCCACAGGATACTTGAGGCTCAATCTTCTGGCTCACGTCATTCTTGTTTTCAGTGAAAGATCAGTGTTCTCGAATATTGATTCCTTTCAACTGATGCCAACCTGGGCGACTCTTTCAACTGAATCGTCCAGTGTCTTTTCCCTTGCTTGTTGCTGGATCTCGAAACCCGATGGAGCCTACCATCTTGGTTTGGTTCTTTGGTCTCTTCTTTCAAGGGAGGCCGCTATGGTGTTGGTCTATTCCAGGGCTCCACAAGCAACCGCCCCTTTTACATCCTTGAGGGTTGATGCCGGTAGCTGATCAGGCTAGTCCGGATTAGTCTTCGAGCTCAAACTGCGTTTCTTGTTGAAACGCCGTCCTCAGCATTGTAGGATGCTGGCCACAGCCCGTAGACGCTGTGGATCTGATAAACTAAAGAAAGTGTGTCGTAACAAACAAACAAAACGCAATCGGTCTTATGAACGATTGATTTAGTGAGTAAGATCTTTGTTACAATTAGATCGTCTTTGTCTTTGTCGATCGGCAGGTTAATTACTCGTCGTATCGTCGTGTCATTTCTAGCATACAAAACACACGTAAATAAGACACAAAACACACGCAAACCATCTTCGATCGGTCTTTTGTTTTACCGTAATTCACCGTGATATTCTCATTGAAATATCACATGTGATTGTGCCTTATCATGTAGAATTAGTACTAGGTTGTACATAGATTTTAGGGCATGATAGTGTTTTAGAGTTGTTAATTCTTCGAAGAGTGAGCTGATGGGGAAACTCTTGCTAAGAGTCAATCCACATGAAGCGCCGACAATCATTCACTCAGGTAAGTAACCTTAAGAATAAGGTTATTTACCCTTATGACCTTTTGTATGATACGCCCGTAACTAGTACGAACACGCGTTACACGGTGAATTCTTTTCATTGAGTGATTCCCAGCAATAATAAAGTAATAAAAGTTCACGACCAAAGTAATAAATCTATTCACATAGTTAATAGATTTATTAACTATTGAATAGAATTTAGCAGTCGAGACTGCATCGACTTGCAAAACTTTATTAACTGAATAAAAACAGAATAAACTCAAAGGGAATCACTAAAATCAAAAAATCATCACGAATCAATCATGTGTGCACCTCTTCGCACCTCTTTTGCCGGGCACGCTTGCATGCTTTTTTGGTGATCATCGCCAATTTTGGCCAGCTGAAAATTTGCAAAAAAAAATTGCAGTCCGGAAAGAAAAGAAAGTCCGGAAAGAAACAGCAACAACAGTACAACGACTTGTCTCTCCAGCACAGCAGTCTCTCCAGCACAGCAGCATTAGACGCGGCGGCACCACCACCGGCGATGTCCTCCTACACCCCTGCTGCTCTCGTCGTCCTTGCTAGATTACTACTAGACAAATTGTTAGTAGAGAATCATGATCAATTGCCGGATGATGAAGATTGCAGATGTTCACATAAAAAGACAACAATACCATCGATCGTAACAATCATGCCCTCCACCGGAGGCCGGAAACCCGGCATCGGCAACTACACCAAGGCCGAGTTGGAGAACATGTTTGCTGCCATTAGAGCTATCGTACCATGTGGAGGAGATGACTGGGAAGATGTTGCAGACATACATGCTAAGAAATTTCCTGGAAGGGATTCTGATTCGATTCGAAGCAAATTCAATCAGTTGCACCGGAAGAAGGCGCCAACAGGCAATCCAACCATGAGATGGGACATTAAAGAGGCAAAGGAACTCTTCCAAATGATAGGCACAAAATCACGCGTTATAGATGGAGAAGATGTGTATGACGTTGAAACAGATGAGTTTACTCCTCCTCGTCCTCCTCGTCCTCCTCCTCCTGATGCTTCAACTCAACCGGTACCACTTCTACTTGGTCAACCAACTCAACTAACTCAACCAACGCAACCAACGCAACCAACTCAAGAAGTTACGCAGTTTGAAGAAGTTAGTACCATTAGTACTAGCAGGAAGAGACATTACAACAATCGCAAAGGAGAGGAATTCAAGATGATGAATACAATTGCTCAAGTATTGAAGCTTCAGCAGCAGGCATTGGAACAACAGCAACAATATCAGGAAAAGGCAGATGAAGAGAGGAAGGTGTTGATGCAGGCAGTCCTTGCAATTGGTGGTAGTGGCAGTGGCAGTGGCGGCGTCGCTGGCACCGCCGTTGCTGGCACCGCCGTCGCTGGTACAACATCTACTCCTAGTACTAGTAGTGTCAGCGCCAGTGCCGTTGGTGGTCGTCGTCCTAGTATTACTCCACAGATTCTTACTACTCCCCAAGTTACTAATGGGAAGCTCAAAAGAAAAGTAAACAGTCTCCAGCAGCATCCTGACTACAGCAGTGACGACGACATCAGTGACAGCAGCAGTGACGACGACTTGTTAGGAACCAATTAGTGAAGGACGAAGATTCGTTGACATCGATTAGTTAGTTAGGAATCGAATCGATCAATCAGTTAGTTAGTTAGTTAAAATAAAAGAATCGATTATTAGTTAAGAAACTCAACAACAACACCAACATTGCTCCAGACAGAAACTTAGGCTACGAAGAGAATATAAAAACTCTATTGCAACACCTTAAAAGAGGGATCGAAAACCACTAGAGGTGCGCTGGAGCAAAATTATTCGAACGTGTTGTCGACTGCTTGATCAGACGTGATACGAGTAATCGATCGATCGGACGTGATACGAGTGAGTAATCGATCGGACGTGTTGTCGACTGCTCTAAATACGACTAACTAAGAATGCAATCTAATTCGTAAATCTAATTCGTAACTACTATCGATTATCAAATACATCATTTGCGGTTTCAGTTGGCACTAAATCGTACGAGAAGAAGCCATACGACTTGAAACCTTCAGTCCGACTCATGTAGGTGTTGAGTATGGTGTTGATTCCAACCTTAGCTGTCTGGAAGTTGTACAACAACACGGCAAGCTTCAGAATGATCCTCCTGTCTCCCATTTCTTCCAGCAACATGTTATCTTTGAGTCTAGGGAACCCACCTTGGATCTGTCTCATCCCCCATTCCGACATCTGTCTAACGCTGGTTGCATCTCTGTTCACTGCAATAGCCTTGCGAACAGCGCGCTGTTTCATTGCTGTGGCCTCCTCGATAGGTGTACCCTCAGGTATTTCTACAGGAGCTGTTAGAGGGTCATATTGACTACTTCTAACAAGGTAGTCGTTTGTAGATAACTTAAACGCCGAATCGACAACAACCTTTACCATATACAGCTGATACATAAGCCGCATCTTTTCATAGAGCCCGTACTCAGCTTGAGTACTATCATGCCAAGATCCAGGACAGTTCAAGACACATGCCCGGATCCTCCCATCGGGGCAGAAAAGAAAGACGCTGTTGACATATGTAGCAGACGTCCAACCGTTGTAGTATGGGTTCTGTTTGGTCCAGTTGCTAGACTGTTGGAGATGCAGTTTAAGCCCATCACAAGCACCCCACACTCTGTGTGGACCAAGAGTTGGATACTTTGCAGCAATAGCATCGATGTATTGTTGAGTCTCTTCTTCATTTGGCAAGCAAACTTTTGCAGAAGGATGGTGTTGTAATGCAGTAAGAAGGAGTTTGCGACCAAATTTCAGCCATCTGTACATAGGAGAAGCCGTTAATCCAAACGCTATAGCAACTGCTCTTGCTGCTGATCCTCTGGTTCGGAACCAGAATAAGATAAGAGCAAGACACCCGGTTGCATCAAATTCTCGACGTCGAACATAATTCTGTTTCTTGTATTCCTTTAACTTTCGAATCGATCCAGTCTTCTCATCATACATGTATTGATTGAAGAATGGTTCGAATACATCTAGGAGCTCGCTGAATACTACGTGGTCCACTCCACAGCAATTGAGAAGGGCTTGATCATTGCCCAATCGATAGAGATACATGAAAGCAGATTGACTGTATCTCTTAATCGCTATCCTAGGAGTTCTACGATCCCTTCTTCTCTTATCTTCCTCGCCAAGCAGTGGATTGTTGTAATCGGGGGTTAAGTAGTTATCCTCATAGTATTCTAGTAACTCCAGGGCCATGGTGATTGTCGATTGTCGATTGTACTAGTAGAGTGTTTCGCGAAAGAGTGTTTTGCAAAAGAGTGGTGTTTCTTGCTGGAGAGCAATGTGAGTGAGTTAGCGAGGATAGCTACTACTAGTAATTTTACCAGCAAAGCCAATCGATACGGTACATAGAAAATTCTGAAAATTTCAACTGCCGGCCAGTCTCGAATACTTAACAGGCTTGCTTGCCAAAATAGGCCGGTAGGTGGCGCGGGTAGTGAATAAACAGACGTAAAGAGACAGTTACTGTTTTGTACTTAGAGATTCCAAATTCCAAATCAGTCAGTTAATAAAAATATTCGTCAGTTGGGTGAACCAAAAAATTTATTCATCTATTCACTCGTGAATACTTTTTTATTACTTTGGTCTTTTATTACTTTATTATTGCTGGGAATCACTCATTGAGCCTACTTCACTAACGCGCTTTGTGTGTAACTACTAAGTACTAGTATTTCAGTGATTTCAAGTAGTAATATTCTAATTTGTGGGTGTTATCATGTAAGATGATTATTTGGATCACACCTCCTTTGTGCACTATTAGTGCACCTCTATCATCATTTGAATCCAGCGAGCCAACCTGATTTATATTAGCCGCTCAGTTGTTGGAGTTATTCATGCCTTTAGCTTTACTGAGCCGGCAACTCCTCCTCTGCCCGTCGTACGGCGCACTTTCTAGACACGAAACAACGGAGGTACGAATATTTGACTTAAAATCATATGCACCTCCACTACATTGAAATTGTAGAGTGGTAAAAAAGATTCCACTTAACGCCGCAATTAAACAGGTTAAAAGGGGTACGAACCAAGATATCATTAAAAACCAGACCTATAAATAAACACTTAAATACTTATGTGCATTCAAAAAGAATAAGCATAACAGCCCGTGAGGAAACTACTTATGGCAACCGCTTTGGAATGGGTCTCATTTATTCCCTTAAAACACAAAGATACCATCAAGCAAAAGGCCCCTTGAATTAATCACTTAACCTCAGAAAAGACCAATACCATTGAAAGACCGACACAAGAAGACCAACATGATACAGCGATACAGCGCCGATCGGTACAATGGTAACAAATAACCGGGGAATATCTCTTACAGGTAAAATACAGGAAGAAGCCCTGGTACTATAGGTAACACCCCGTCCTCCGTTTTGGTTGGCACGTGTCATCCCCTCTCTTAAGAAAAAACTCCCTTAAGAAAAATCTGAGGCGCGCGCGCCGAGGATTTTTCTTAAGGGAGTTTTTTCTTAAGAGAGGGGATGACACGTGCCAACCAAATCAACTCCGAGTATTATCAGTGGGGAGGAGGGGTGTTACTTGGTACCACTCTAGCTGCTTGTTGTTTACGAGGCCCCCCGGGCCGAGGAAACAACAAGCAGCTAGAGTGGTACCAAGTAACACCCCTCCTCCCCACTGATAATACGAGGAGGAGGTAAAGGAGGAAAGGGGTGTTGACATGGTAATCTCTATGGCTTCGAAAGGACGAGTACAATGGAGGAGGTTGTCTTGTTTCTAGCTACGGTATCGGTGTTGCTTACAGGTAGTAGCGTTTCGATGCTGCTACAGGGGGAGTACTAGCTGTTGTTGCTGCTACAGGGGGGGGACAAGCGTAAACTGGTACCGATCGGTGGTACCGAGGAGTACTCGTAGGAACAAGTACAAGATGTACGGTAGGGATCAGTGGTACCATTTTGGTGGTACCGGAGTACCACTCACTTTGTTAAGTAACAATTTTTTCAACGCATTGCACCTGTTTTTAGGTATACTCAAGCGTAAAGAGGGAGCAAACGCGCGGGATTCGCAGCAGCAGAAGGATTTGGTTGATTCCTTGACACCACCTGTGTAGAATCTTGTAGAATCCCTACTACAAGCTGGATTTTTGCTGTTTTTCACCGGTCGCAATTCATAATTTTGAAATCAACCACTTTCAAACGCAAATTGCTCCCCGACCATGGGAATAAACCATTTTCACTGCTTTCTTTCCTATTACAACAACAAGAAAGCCATCCTATCACACTGTAAGTCATTGCCGGTCCTTTGGTTCTTGCTGGGGGGGGGAGATGCTTAGGCTGTTCTGTTTCATTTGCCGTTGTTGTTATCGTCATCGTTGCTGTCGTCATCGTTGTTGTCATTTTAGTATTCATTCCTATCACTCAGGATGCTGCTTCTTCTTTTTGCCTGTTTGACATGGGAATAGCAGCAACAAGCACTGTAAGTGACTGTCGGTTCTGTGTTTGTTGGGGGGGGAGATGTTCAGGCTATTTTGGTTTGATTTGGAGCTGTCAGCGCGTCGTCATCATTGTTGTTGTTGTTGAAGTTGTTGTTGTCACTTTGTTTATTCATAGTATCACTCCTCACGACGATGCTCCTTTTTGCTTTTGGCCACGGGAATAGCCCCTTCCAGCAACCATGGTTCGAACTATTCCACCCTGAAAGAGCAAGGCTGGCTGCCCCAGCTCCTTGGACTTGGTCTAATGCTCAAGATCTTTGGTCTGCGACTCGGTCATCTAGCGACGCAACAGCAACAACAACAAACCAACGTAGGTCTATAGCAGCCAGGAATTCTTCATTGAGCAAGCCCTCCAAGAAGAAGACCCCCCCCCCCCCCCCCCCCCCCCCTTCCATCTGGTGCTCCAACTGCCACCGCCGGCAAGAGGAAGAAGAAGCGCGCCCGTTGGACCCTTCCTCTTTCTCCCGGCGCCAGCCTGCTTCTTTGGCGCCTGTTGTATCCACAGCATTCAAACTACAAGCACTGCGCTGCTTTGATCTAGGGGACTGCTGCTGTATCTATGGCATTTGAATTACAAGAAGCGCTGCCTTGGATCATTTGGATCAACACGAGCAGCGATACGAGGATTGATTCCAGCGGGGATACGAGCTGCGATACAAGATGCGTCCTCCCCTTGTACCCGGTCCGCCCAGCAGACTCAATATTCATCATGGTGTGCTCTCTAGCAAGAAATAGGTCTACAGACTAATTCTACTAGCTCTTTTTTTGATTTACTCTGGTCCCTAGTCTGCTGTGTATTAGTCTGTTCTGGGAGTATCGAAACTAGTGGTAAGAGAACAGTGCTCAAAATACGACTGGAAATTGCACAGTACGTTCTACTGGAAATCATGTAGAAAATAGTACCAGAATAAAGTGTGGTACCGGAGTACCACTTTTGGTACCAGAGTACCACCATCTGCTACCGGAGTACCACTCCCTTCTCCCACCCGTTGAGCCTGTTTCAAACCCTCATTTTTCTTGGTACTTAGGAGTGAGTACACGTGCTCGTCCGCCGAAGCCATAGGATTACAGAAATACACACTTTAGGTAGCAACATTAAGAACATCACTTTGAGCTCACATCTCTTTTCTTATAAACTACTATTCTTTATCTATCCGGTTGATTTTTAAGTTACAATAGGTTAAAGAGCCCTTATAATTTACACTAACAAGTGTATGTATACCTTAAGCTACCTATCTCCGCCCGTACAGCACCTCCACTGTTCGGTTCAACAGCCAGAGTATACTTGGTGCGGGCCTTGGCAACGAGCTGCATTGGTAGATCTCCCCCCTACTCGACATATATTGGTGTGTACTACCGATTCCTTCTTCCCTATCTACAAATCAATCATCTCCTTTTGTAATCCACAACCACATCAATAAGACCATTGGACGACCAACGGAACAGACGACACGTACGACACGTCGACGAATGACATGATTACGACCACCACTCGAATCGATAACAAATACCGATACAACTAACCATGGCGGACGCCTTTGACTGGAACAACATCCAGGAGATTGAAATCTGTTTTGGAAAATTCTCCTCCAAAGGCAATGCAGACAAGTATGAAGACCTCAACAATGCATTCTCCCAATACCTAGAGAACATAGATGGTCTATTCACCACAGACGCCAATGATGCCGACAGACCAAAATCGCTTGCTCACAACCCGGTCACTATGCTCAAAGAAATAATCTTCAACACAATCATGGGCATAATTCCCTCCAAGAAACAGACGGAAATAAACAAGGGGCACTTCTCCAATAATAATAATATACGTATTTAAGTAACTTTAACCAGTGGATCAAAACTGCTCAGTCCTCTGTAACCAGACTTTAACATCGCCTCAATCAAAGAGTCAGGACCCCAAGTTGTAGAACGACAAATTTTGCAAACGAACCGTGAAAGTAAGCAGGGAGGGTACAAAGAACAAACTGATGAACGATACTGGGAGCATAAACCTAACAGGAGGCATCTGCCTACAATCATATAATAGGAAGGGTATACACATAATAGGTGCATGGCACCGCATGGCTTGGTGGAAGAAGCAGGCGGGCGGTGAATGGGGTTCCAATGTGAGATGGAAGAACATAATTGAAATCCAATTATAGGGGGCACAGGGGCCACAGTCTGGGAGGAAGAAGAAGAAGGAGGGTTGTACACGGGAGAGGTCCTATGTAGGATGGACGATCTGGAATCGAATCGTAGAAATCGGCGATTGATCGATCGTAGAAATTGATGGAGACGATTGGTTGATTGTAGAAGAGTTACCAATCGGAACCGGAGCTTGATCGTAGAACAAGTCGTAGAAATCGATGGAGACGATTGAGTGATTGTAGAACAAATCCTTGAGTTTCCATTGCTTCTAGACACATGGTGTAAGTGACTTGCAGAAACCGATGGATCATAAAACGGATGCTTGAGTATCCACTGCTCCATAGAATAGAATAAAATGTCAATTGGAATCGTAATAATCATATTTATCGATTGATGAAGTTGGAATACTTGTAGAATCTTTGCCCAACTATTACTACCTTGGACAGCAAGCAGGGAAGGAACAAGCAGGACCCAAAGAAGAAGGACTTGGAAGGGAGTGAAGGGGAAAGGAAGATAGCAGGGGAAGCGCAAAGACACCCAGTCTGGAGCTCGAATGGCCTGAGATTGGAGAGGCAGCGGCCGCCAATCATACTGTAGGAAGGGTATACACAGAGGAAGAGCGCCGCATGAGTGGTGGAAGAAGCAGGCGGGCTGTAAACTGGGGTCCAATGAGAGAAGGAAGAACAAAATTGAAATCCAATTATAGGGGGCACAGGGGCCATGGTCTGGGAGGAAGAAGAACAAGGAGGGCTGTACACGGGAGAGGTCATATGTAGGATGGAAGATCTTGAATCGGATCGTAGAAATCGATTGAGCACCACAGATCAAATCGTAGAAATTACACTGGACTCCTAGGTGGGGTGGAAGGACTAGAATCTGTGCCCCATGATTGAGCATCACCTGATGAGCGATCGATCGCTTGAGTATCGTAATTGGACACGTTGGATTGTAGACTCGATCATAGCGTGAGGATGGAGTGGAGGGATAAGTCGTAGAAGACAAGTGACTGAGGGTAGAGTGAATCGTCTTGGAAAGCAAGCAGGGAAATAACAAGCAACTCCCAAAGAGGAAGGATTTGGAAGGGAGTAGGTCAAGAAGAAAGAAGCTAAGGCTTCCTGTATCGCCCGTATGTACAGCATGTGCCACCTTGGGAGTGAAGGGGAAATGAAGGTAGTAGGGGAAGCGCACAGACACCGAGTCTGGATCTGTAAAGTAAGAAGGAAGAAGCAAAGACCCATTCCACAGGATCCATTCAGCCATGCACGCAGCAGGGCCGCCTCCTGTTGACATGGCTGCGCGGGCTGGAGAGGTACGGCAAAGTGTTTCCTGACAAGCTGGGTGGTTGTAAGCCATTGCCTCTTTGCAGTAAGTGTGTAACCGTGAAGGACTTGAAGGGGAGTTTGGAAAAGGGAGTGAGATTGGGGCAGAGCACCAGCAGACCCAATGGCCAATTCAGATGAATGGAAGCATCTAAAGATTGGTGTTGTTTGGCCTCAAGCGTTCCTCCAGAACCGTGGAGCCATTCATTTCAATATGTCCCAGCAAGTGAGGAAAAATTGGTGGATGACAGCAGTAGCCCAGCATTGAGGAGAGCGCTTGTTGCCAATCAGGGAGTAGTGATCAGCTTGAATGCGGTGGCAGAGAATGGACCACCGGTCAAGAAACCAGTTGTGCCAGCCAATTTTCTGCTGAGTTCTGACAGCAAAGGCGATTGCAGAGGGGTAAGAGGAAGAAAGGTAAATGCTCCTGCCGCACCAGACCCTAGTGAGAAGATCCACAATGGCTATGGCCAAAGATGGAGCAGTCTGCTCAGCTGTAAGCTGCTGCTGCAAGGGACCCCAAAAGGCAGACACGCTGTGCTTGACAGCTCCCTGGTCTTTGCACGAGAGCAAATGAGAGACCTTCTCATCATCCTGGGCAAACAAAGGGCATTTGGAGTGGTCCTGATGCTGCTAATGGAGCAACTGGTTGCCGACTCCGATGCTACCCGAAGCAAACTTGACAAACCACCTTTGCATACCGGGAGGAGGGAGGTGCTTGAAAGCAAACCGATGGACACACCAATGGATGGAGCTGGAAACTGGTGGGCGAATGGAGATGCCATGGTGGGTTTGCCAGTAATGTAGAAGAGGAGGACCAGAAATTGCAATATGCAAGGCATCCTGGTCAAAGCAAAATAATAATAATAATAATATACGTATTTAAGTAACTTTTACCACCAAAGGTGGATCTAAACTATGCAGTCTGTATCCAGACTTTAACGCCGCCTCAATTGAAGAGAGTTGAAGCCCCAAGTTGTAGAATGACAATTTGTCAAACGAATCCTGAAAGCAAGCAGGGAGGGTACAAAGAAAAACTGTTGAAGGATACCGGTAGCATAAGCCAAACTGGGAGCAGCTACCAACAATCAGACAGTAGGAAGGGTAAAATACTGGGAGCAGCACTGTGGGCAAAGGTTGGTGAGACACTGGGAGCAGCACTTGGTGAAGAACTAAGAAGGACACTGGGTGCAGAACGTGGTGAGACACTGGGAGCAACCCTGAGTGCAGAAGGAGGTGATACATTGGGAGCAGCACTGGGTGCAGCGCCAAGAACCATACTTGGTGCAGCGCAAGGAGCAGCACTGGGTGCAAAACTTGGTGAATCTCTGGGAACAGCATTGTGTGCACAAGGTGGGGAGCAGCACTGGGTGCAGAAGGTAGGGATATACTGGGAGCAGCACTGGGTGCAGCGCAAGGAACCACACGTGGTGCAGCGCTAGGAGCAGCACCGGGTGCAGAACTTGGTGAAACACTGGGAGCAGCACTGGGTGCAGAAGGTGGTGATAAACTGGGAACAACACTGGGTGCAGCACCAGGAACCACACGTGGCGCAGCTCGAGGAGCAGCACTGGGTGCCGCGCTGAGTAAAATACTGGGAGCAGCACTGTGGGCAAAGGTTGGCAAGACCCTGGGAGGAGCACTTGGTGAAGAACTAGGAAGGACAAGAGTGTACGCGCATGGTGAAACACTAGGAGCAGCACTGGGTGCGGGTGGAACACGAGGAACCACACTTGGTGCAGTGCTTGGTGAAACACTGGGAGCAGCACTTGGTGCCACGCTAATATTGACACTGTGTGCAACACATGGTGAAACTCGAAGAAGGGGCAGCACTTGGTGCAGCGCCTGGGATGGCACCTGATGCAGCACTTGGTGAAACACTAGGAGCCACACTGGATGCTGCGCTTGGTGAACACTTGAAACAGTGCTGTGTGCAGTGCTAGTAGGGGCACTAGGTGAAGCACGTGATGAAACACTAAGCGTCCGAGAACTGTTTCGCGGGATTCGAATTTACTTCTCACGCACAAATTTTGTGCGTGATTTTAACACGGCAATATTTCTGGACACCCTGAAATTCCCACCCCCGCGCGACCCTAGTCATTGCCTTAAAATCATACAAAAAATAATTCTGTGCGCGTGATGCACATTACTCTACTCTTGAATAAAAATAATTTATTTCAGTCTCTAGCAGAACCCAATTATTATTCCGTACCAACAACACTTACTTCTATTCACGAATAAAAAAGAAATCTTGACTCAGTATTAATTCCAAAATATTAATCTCCCAAATAACAATTCGATTCTGCTCTCCTAATTGTGAGTTCTATTTCTCGACTACAATATTCCCTTTTTAAAATTTAGATTCTATTATGCTTGATTTATTCCTATTGCAACGTATTACGAATCCTCCATTATTTCTAATATTCTCAATATTAAGTTCATAATAAGTAGTAGTTTTGTACTTCTATTATATATGTACTGTTATTTTCTACATTAATTGAAGGGATAAATGGGCATTCATCGATGCTGTTATTGCCGGATCAATATTCGTCACTCATGGGTTGGAGTTGTGTTTATTACTCTAGCTTTTGCCGCTGTTTCTACTACTGTGCCCACGCTATTGCTCTCGTTGCTTGCTGCTGCCGCTACTTTGTTTTGTTGTTCCATTTTGGCATTCCGTTTTGACCATGTTCCATTTTTGCTCCGTTTTTGTTGTTTTGTTTTTGTTGTTTTGTTTGCGTTGCTCCGTTTGCGTTAGCCCATTTTTGTTGCTCCATTTTCGTTGCTCTGTATTCGTTGCTCCATTTTTGTTGCTCCATTTTTGTTGCTCCGTTTTCGTTGCTCCGTTTTTGTTGCTCCGTTTTTGTTGTTTCACTACATTGTGTCGTTGTTTTGTTCCGTTGTTTCATTGCTCCATTTTTGCTGTGAAAAATAAAAATAAAAGAAAGAAGGATAAGAAAAAATAGAATCTCCAACAAATTGTTGTCGTTGTCACTCACTTGTGTTCTGTTGTTGTTCTGTTGCTCCGTTTCATTTGCTATTCTGCTCTGTTGTTCCATTCAATAAAAATAAAAGAAAGAAAAATCAGAAACAAATAGAATCTCCAACAAATTGCCATCATTGTTGTCACTTACTTAGTCCGACGTTGCGTTCCATTGTTGCTCCGTTGTTCCATTTTGTTTGTTGTTTCGCTCTGTTGTTTGGTCCGATAAAAATAAAAGAAAGAAAGATCAGAAACAAATAGAATCTCCAACAAATTGCCGTCATTGTTGTCACTCACTTGCATTCCGTTGTTGTTGTTCCATTTTGTTGTTCCCTTGTTCCCCTGTTACACTCACTAGTGTTTCTTTGTTGTTCCACTGTTCTGTTGTCCGTGACTGTTGCACAACATTCATTTTCTGTGCTTTTAAAAAAAATACCGTGCCGACCAAGAAGTATGTTTTTTTTTGGTTTTGTGTGTGTGCAGTTTCGTGTGTGTGCTCAGTTTTTCATGTCTCTTCAGTTTTTCATGTGTGTGTGGTTTTGGGTGTGTTGTGTATGCTGTGTACCCTGACTTCTTCCATGTGTCTGGCTTGTGTGTGGCCTTTATTTTCTATATAAGTAAAGCATGCACCAGTGCAAGCCACCCCTCCCGCGCCATAATTTTTTCAAAATCAAAATTTTGATTACACGAAGGTTATGTACTTGAATTCCCTACTCATCTGTAGAATCTGATAGCCAGTCGGTGGTTTGACACTGTCCTGGGTCAGCACAGTACCTACTGGTACCTACGTACACTTTTTGCAAAGTACCCAATGGTGTACCTTTTATTTTTGCATGTAGTATCATCTACAACTAGTAATGCCCGCACACTTATATTTTTGTCTGAGAATAATCCAAAAACAGCGCTTCCATTTTGATTAAACAACTTATGAATTAATTTTATTTGACACTCATTAAACTACATGTTTGGTGATTGGATTATTAGTGTTATTCAAATTATGGATAAGATGAATTGTACCGGAAAAATAAATTGAATTGACCTGATACTTTGGGACAAGCCATTACCCACTCAGTCAATGTGAGCCGGATTCGTACCAAAAATACTCTCTTGTCTGCCATTTGGAGAGACAAACCACAACATTTTCTGTATTGTAAGTGTAAATGTTGTTCCCAATATGCATCAGATGAGTAATGAAAAAATTATTCATGGCCTGGACCTGATACTTTAGGAGTCATTACCCACTAAGGCAGTTTGTGCCCTGGGTTTACACCCAAAATTGTCTCTTGTGTGCCATTTGGAGAGATAGATCACAACATTTCCAGCATTCTGTGGGACAAAGTTGTTCCCAATATGCATTTGACGAGTCATGAAAAAATTATTCATGGCTAGGACCAGATAGTTTGGGAGTCATTACCCAATAAGTCAGTTTGTGCCCTGGATTTGCACCAAATATACCCTCTTCTGTGCCATTTGGAGAGACAAACCACAACATTTTCAGCATTCTGTTTGTAAAAGTTGTTCCCAATATGCATCAGATGAGTAATAAAAAATACATCCATGGCCAGGACCGGATACTTTTGGAGTCATTACCCAATAAGTCAGTTTGTGCCCTGGAATTGCACCCAAAATACCCTCATGTTTGCCATTTGGAGAGTCAAACCACAACATTTCCAGGATTTTGTGTGACAAAGTTGTTCCCAATATGCATTTGATGAGTCATGATAAATGTATTCCTGGCTTGGACCGGATACTTTTGGAGTCATTACCCAATGAGTTAGTTTGCGCCCAGGAATTTAACAAAAAATACACTCATGTTTGCCATTTGGAGAGACAAACCACAACATTTCAGGCATTCTGTGTGACAAAGTTGTTCCCAATATGCATTTGATGAGTCATGATAAATATATTCATGGCTTGGACCGGATACTTTTTGAGTCATTACCCAATAAGTCAGTTTGTGCCCTGGAATTTAACCAAAAATACCCTCCTGTTTGCCATTTGGAGAGTCAAACCACAACATTTCCGGCATTCTGTGGGGCAAAGTTGCTATCACTCGCTACATTTGTGATAGCTTCAGTAGCTAACCTACTTGTAGTAATGGATGTGAAATGCTTGTAGTTCATTGGTGTGTTGGTGGGTTAAGCAGTGCTAGAGGGGGATCCGGAACTCTGGTGGTATTGCCCAGAGGCCGGTCCCTTAGTTTGCTTTGCCCACACACACCGGCGTACAGTTGGGCTTAACAGCTTGGGCGGTTAAGCCTCTGGCTGTTAAGCCTTTTCTGCCATTGGGCCATAAGTATTAAATTCCTTTCATGTCAGGCGTAGCAATATGTAACAATGGTACAATGGTATCTCATTCTTTCAGACGCGCGCGGCCTCTTTACTTGCACGCGTCCAGTTTGGTTGCACGCGAATCATATTGTTTAACATTATGGACCAAATGGCTCAATCTGGTGAGCTAAGTATCTCATTATTGACCAAATGGCTCGATCTTGTGAGCTAAGTATCTCATTATTGACCAAATGGCTCAATCGTGTGAGCCAAAATGATCGTCACTCGTACGATCGAAATATTCAATACTTAGAGATCGAAGAAAGAACACATGCCAGATACTAGCATCTGCTCTCTTCTGTTAAATGTTCTGTTTTCAAGAAAAGACAGCAGAGGTTCAGACGCTTGCTCACGAACTTGTTTGTCTGCTGCACAAAACACGTGTTGTATTAGCGGTAACACGATATTTTACTCAACACGGTAAAATACACATATTCATATCGTGCTGTATTAGTGGCAGCACGATCCATCTTTAAAGTGCTATCTTGCTCCCTGGCAAGATAAAGCGCATACTTTTAGATTATTTGATTATTCAACCTTAAACCTTGCACCGGACGCCCCTCGCGTCCTACTGTAGAACTACAAGCCTAAGATCTAACTGACTGAGCCCATTGGTAGTTAGGATAGATCTGATTGAACCAGCGTTCAATTGTAGTGGATATCAGAGAAATATTAGATCACAATAGACCAGCACCTCAACCGGCCTACAGCTACAGTCCCTGTTGCTCTTCTTTGCCTTTGGATGAATCAGCTCAACAGCCAGTTTCAAAAGGAAATTAACAATAAGCCACCGGGTGGGAACGGCGTGGAGAGCTTGAGCGAGAGCATGAGCTCCGAGCATGAGCGTGGAGCGGAGTGAGGGAGGGAAGAGGCGCCAGGGTGCCTCAAAGAGAGCTGCCAGCAGGAGTGGGGTCCAAGGCTGGAACCCATTCCTTGGGCAGGAAGGAGTATGTTCCATTGTTGAACATGACAGAGGCAAGATTCTTGAAGATGGGGAGGGATTGCTGATGTAAGTAGCGCATCATGCAGTCACTGTGCCATCTGGCAAGGAGCTTGATGACATTAGAGTCGCATTTGCCCTGGAGCAGGGCCATGGCCCCACCTGCGCGGAGGGAGCGAGCAGAGATGGCTGCGGGGGCAATACCAGTGGTAGGGTAGAGGGTCTGGGCATAGACTCTCATGGAGGACGTGACAGTTGCTGCCCGAACAAGGGTGAGGACCCCAGTGTCGAAGTAACTGGCAAGCGTGAGGGAGGGACCGAAGGGAGAGCAGGGAGAGCAGCAGCGTCGGAGATGAAGGACTTGGCGCGCACATGCTGCAACTGGGCAGCAGAGTGGGTCACCACTCCTGGCATGAGCGATGACCTCCCCTTTATCCCCATTCTTTTGTGTGGTGAAGGTGAGGGTGAGAGAGGTAGCAGCTTGGAGCTCATGCGCAGGGCCGTCATGGTGGACGATTCGGGAGTCACCGTAGAAGGAGACGTCCTGTAGGTGGAAGGCTTGGTCATCCGTGGTAGTACCGGTGTACTCACCAGGGCGGAGACAGAAAAAGAAGGCAATGCAGATCATGTTGGCAATAGCCTGGCGAGAGGGGGAAGGAGAGTCGTGGTATGCAAAGTGGAGGGCATGCATGACCAGGGTGATGGGAACCGGCTTGACCCTGGAAGGGGCCGGGTCAAGCTTGGCATAGGCCTTGAACTGGGCCGTTAGCTGGAAGTCAAGACTGCCTGTGGAGTCGGTGCGAGGGTCTTTGGACCCCAAGCGGGCAAGCATCTGGCCCACTGACCTGATGGTGTCCAATACTGTGCAAGATCGGATGGGCTTGTGGCTACGGGAGAGGTGGCCATCGTGGAGGCGTTTGGCAAAGACTTGGAGGATGGGGATTGGATCCTGAATGAACTGGAGGCGCGGGTCAAAACCTTGAGACAAACAGAATTGAACCCATTGGTCCCGATGGGCATCCTTGCGCTTGGCATAGAGCTCAGTGACGGAAGCTTGCATGGTCTTCTGGACAGCGCCAAGGTCAGCGCGGAATGCATGGGCAGCCGAAGGTGGCATAAGGTCCAGGGCAAGTCCTGTGGGTAGGTTGTGTTAAAGTGATGGAGCAAGGCAGTGTCAGAGAGGTCAGAGCGAGATAGGAGGTCAGCAAGGTGATTGGCTGGGCCCGGGATGTAATCCCTGAGGGGGACATAGTGGAAGAGGCGCTGGTGCAGAGACTGGAGTTGGAGGAGGTATGCAGCAGGTCCTGTGGTGGTAGTGGCGCCTTTCCGTTGCCAGTAGACAGCTGCTGTGTTGTCATAGCAGTTGTGGGTGGTGCGGGCATGGACACAAGCAGCCTGGGCCAGAATATCATTGTGGGCAATGGAACCGGCCAGCTCGAGGTCACTGTTGTTGATGGAGCCCTCAGGATTGTCAAAGGAGACAAGCTGGGCGGAGACCCACTTGGGGAAAGGATGCCTCCACAGGATGGGCTGGGTCTTGCCATCCGGGAGAGGCACAAAGTGGATGCCGCCCATGCCAAGACCGGAAGCATCGCAGGCGCCCAAGGTGGCAGGGAAGGTGTCCAGCACGAGTTCGGCAAGGGCGGTAGGCCGGTTGGAGAGATCATTGGCAAGCCATTGGAAGTCGCAAAGGAAGCTGTGAACGCGCTTGGTGAGCCGGAGGCACTGCCTGCCTGGGTCCTGGTGGCGGAAGGCTCCTTGGAGAATGGAGAAGAGGCCAATGGAGCCAAGGATGGCAAGCGCCATCGACAAGAGTTCCCCAAGGACCTGGTGCCATTGCTCGATGGGGACATGGCGCTGGGTGCAGGAAATGGAGTGGAGAATCTCCTGTAGGCGGGCCACCCAATGGGGAGGAAGGCTGATGGTTTTGGTAACGGAATCGATGAGCCAGCTGAGGATAACTTTCTTGGTGGTCCAAGTGGCGTCCCCTTGGAGCATTTTCTTGAGGGAAGCTGGCTCCTGCCGGGAGGGGGGTCACCAGGTTCAAGGGGCCGGAAGACTTTGTCAAGGGAGTGGAAGAGAACTCTCTTGATGGCTCAGAGTGTCCATTGGTTGCCTTGGGCAAGGCCACAGAAGTCATCCACATAGACATCCCAGTAGCGCACCGGCGACTTGCTGGGAGAGGTGCTACTAGGAGGGGGCAGAGGCGCTGTGGCGGCGGTAGCTGGAGGAGAGGGCAGCGTATGGAGGGCAGGAGCTGGAAGCGCAACGGGAGGCGCGAGGGGAATGGCTTCAGAGGGGAGATCCAGCCGATGGGGGGTGAGCCGGGCCTTGGCTAGTCTGGTTGCAAGAGTGGCATTGGCCAAGTCTGCAATGGTTTCAGTGAAGGCACAGAAGTTGGGGGGACTGGATTTCCACCCCATAGGGTTGGTGAGGGGGATGCCGATGAGGGGAGGCTCTCCCCGCCGGGATGGGAACAGCACTCCAAGTTTCATGGTGTCATCTGGGTGTAACTGGACACGGTAGAAGCCATCAGCTAGGTCAATCTTGGACATATACACTGGACCAAACCTGTTGTTGGCGCGGTGCAGCTTGGTGAGGAGTTGTGGGAGTGTCCGGCCAAACTGCATGGCTTCTGCAGGGGCAAGAGGGATGGTGTCGTGGTTGACGTCTGAGTAGGTGTAATCGGATATCATTCGGGGGCGCCGGCCGCGTTGTGAGACTAGGCCCAGAGGGCTCAGGCGGAGTCCGGGAAGGTCTTGGATGAGGCTGGCAGGGAGAACAGTCCATTGTTGCATGTCCATCATGTCAGCATATTCCTCGCGGAGGAAGGCAATGCCGTGGTTGGAGGATTGGTGAGGCCCCCATTGGAGGGCAGCTGCAATCCAAGGTTGGTCCCAAGTGGGCCCGGACATGGTGGCGGGGGTGCCGTCCATGCCAAAGCGGTCAAGGAGGCTCCCCGCCGGATGGGGGATGGTGGCTACATCAGGGTGGATGTCACCTGGGCCTCGGATGGTCCGGATGAAGTCCCCCCAGCTCGTGCTTTGATGGTAGACAGTGACAGTGTGGGCAACGTGTGCATCCAGGCGGTCGGGAGGGTAGAGGGGCCTAGAGGAAGGGGAAGGAACGCGGGGCTGGGACCAAGGCCTTGATGGGGTAGGGATGCGGGGCTTGGACCGAGGCCGTGGGGGAGGGGATTGGACGCAGGGCTTGGACCGAGGCCTGGTGGGAGGGGATTGGACGCGGGGCTGGGACCAAGGCCGGGCGGGGGTAGAGAGGGGAGAAGAGGGCAGTGACCGAGGCCTTCTTGTGGGGATAGAGACGGAAAGGGAAGGAACTTGGGGCGCGGCCGCGGACCGGCCGGAAGGAACTAGGGTCGCGGACGCGGATCTACCAGGCACGGACCGGCCAGAAGGAACTTGGGGCGCGGACGTGGACCGGCCGTCGGACAAAGGGGGCAAAACGAAACGCACGTGTTTGGGCTTACCTAGTTCAGGGGTGATTTGTAATGGTGATGGATTAGAGGGGTGATTAGATGGAGGAGTAGATAGTCGTCAAGAGGAAGGAGTAGATGGGGGAGTAGAGAGTCGTCGCTTAGGCAGGGCCCCACTTGGTGGTGTGGGGGGTATCAAGGCGCCGAGAGGGTGCTTGCCATGTTGCCAGACTCCAAAGGCGGCTTGGCACCAAGTCCAGACTTGGTCCTGTTCCCTGCTAGTGATGGCGCCGTGGTCATGGATGTTCCTGCAGTTGGAGAAGCAGTTACCCCGTAGGTGCCAGGAATGGCACCTGTCTCTGCCATCTGGGTGGGACAAGGGAGTGGTACCTTTTTCTTTCATGGTAGCAATGACTTCCCTCAGCCGGGCGCGTTGGACTTTGCTGGCTACCCCCACCGTTTGTAGTCGGGGATCCAGGCTGGGATTGGACACTCAGGCCCCCTCGGCGGAGCCTTGGTTGGGGCTGGGGGTAGTTTTGCCTGGCTTGGTGGGGCCTGCAGTAGGGCTAGCAGCAGGGGCAGCCACGGGGGCTATGCAGCGCAGGTGCCGCAAAGCCGGCACATTGGTGACATTGGGGAGCCAGTAGAGGTTCTGGGTGATTCGGAAGGCTTGGAAGTTCTTCCCAAAGTCGGGGTAAGGGACCGTGAAGGTTGATCCCCATTGTTCCTCTAGCCATCCGCGCACCCGGATCTAGAAGTAGTACACAACAATGGAGGAGGTGATGAGCTCCCCCAGTTCATCGACAATTGCTCGGCAGAGGGGCATTTGCTGGAGCTTGAGCTTGGCGAGTCCATTCTGGTAGCCCTGCACAACTGGGTGCTGCATGCCTAGAATGGTGGCCAGGACGGCCAGATAGCTTTCCAGTTGGGTGGTAGCTTCAGTCCAGTCGATGGGTAGGTAGGCTTTGGTCTTCTGGAGCTCCAGGGAATCTTTCAGGGTGAGGGAGTTGCCTTCAGTGGAGATCATGGTGTCATAGGCCGCCACAGTTGCTGCAGCTTCCTGTTCCCTCTTCAAGGAGGCTGCTGATCCACCGGGGGGAGTGAAAGCCAAAGGGAGGATGCCGTCCGCCACGTCAAAGGGGTCAGTCCCATGAAAGTTGCCATCTTGGAACTTCTTGAGTGCAGCCGTGGTGACCAAGGGTGCTTGGATGAGGAACCCGGCGGCGCAGGTGGCCACTTGGCTCTGGAAGATCATGTGGGTCTTCTCGTGCTTGCCTTTCTGGGCCCAGGCTTGGTAGATGGGGGGCAGGTTGGCTTCCTTGAGCTTGCCACATAGCAGCAGCAAGCGCTGGGTGTACAAGGGGCCCCAGGTGTTCTTGACCGTGGCTGGGGGGCGACGTTGGTCTAGGCCCTCACTGAGCTTGAGCTGTTGGTTGGCAAGGGCGGTGAGGGTAGCTGCCAGCGTGGGATCTACCCCTGCTGGTTGGCCGGGTGCTGGCTACTGCCCCGGATGGGAGGGGCGCTTCAAGCCCGGTAGGTCCCGGTATAGTACCTGATTCCGCATGTACAAGGTCAGGCCGGGCTCCCCTCGAAAGGGGGTGCTGGGTGTGGCGAAGTGGACACCCCCATCGACGATAGTGGGGTTGGTACCTGCAGCTCGGAGGGTATTCAGTAGGGGGGTGCAAGTGAGTGCCAGGTTGAGTGTGTCGAGGTATGGGTAGATGATGTTCAAGGCTTGGATTGGACTAAGGCCCTTGCCTAGGAGTAGGGGCACCAATTGAAAGGGGATGAAGCAGGCCTTGTAGGGGGTGATGACCTCCATGTGAGGATCATCGCCTAGCACCATGGGAATCATGTGGGAATGGTGAGCATGCTTGATGACATAGAGGTGGCGGTCGAGGGAAAGCACCAGGGTCTCGGGCGCCTGCTCAAGCAGGGCAGCATCCACTAGCACTAGCTCTCCGGCATCGCCTTCGATGTCATCCAGGTAGCCAAAGGCCTTGCCCTTGTTGGTACTTGGCGCGGTTAAGGGCCCCGGGTACTTCCTGAGGCCGTGCACCAATCGGAGGCGCGCCCTCCCAAAGGTGTTGGTCAGGAATATTCCTAGGGCTCCCACAGCTTCTGGTTCGAAGAGGTCCAAGAGCCAGCCTAGGAGTATGGGGGTTGCTGTTTCCTCAGCAAAGTAGTCATAGATGGTTTGGTAGGCCAGGTCCCGGGCAGGTCCCACTCCAAGGGGACTGGGGGTGCTCTGGTAATACTCAGTGTAGGTCAGCATGCTGTAACTGGGGCCGGGCAAAGCTGTTGTTGGAGATGGCTGGGATAGGGGAAGCGACTGGCCAATTGGAGGAGCGGATTGTCGGAGTAGTGTCAACTGGCCACTTGGAGGTGCGGATGGTCGGAGTAGTCCTCGGAGGCGGGGTATCGACTGGCTGCTTGGAGGTGCGGATTGGGCCGGATCGTTGGCGTTGGCCAGGTCGAATGACTGGAGGTGCAGACTGGTGGAGTGTCGACTGGCCAATTGGAGGTGCGGATTGTCGGAGTAGTTCTCGGAAGAGGGGTGTCGACCACACGATTAGCGGACGCTTGGAGGTGCGGACTATCAGGGAAAATGGTCTCTTAGGTAATCAAGCCGGCGGTATCTTGGTGTCACAAGGAATCACTGGAGGAGAGAGGAGCCTGGGAGGAGCGCGTTGGCCGATTCGATCGACTGGAGGTGCAGACTGGTGGAGGGGTGTCAACTAGCCACTTGGAGGTGCGGATTGTCGGAGTAGTTCTCGGAGGAGGGGTGTCGACCACACGATTTGCGGACGCTTGGAGGTGCGGACTATCACGGAAGTTGGTCTCTTAGGTATCAAGGCCGGGCCTGCTGTAAGGTGACAATAGGGAGCCGTGGATGTGTGAGTATAGATAAGAGACGGGCTGCTGTACGGGCGGGTACAATAGGAGGACTATTGGACCAGCGCGTGGGCCGAGTCGGGCGACTGGAGGTGCAGACTGGACGCTTGTGAATTGACTGCTGTACGGGTACACTAGGCAAGGCTAGGGGACCAGGACAGGTAGACTGCTGTACGAGTACACTAGGCAAGGCTAGGGGACGAGGACAGATACGCTTGTCGTACGGGTACAATAGTAGGAGGACTATTGGACCAGGACATGTTACCTATTTATTTACTTATTCTACTACTAATCCTTTAGGAGCAAAAAGAGTGAGCTGTGGGCTTGGATTCTGCTGGGGGAATCCTCTACAGGCTTGTTAGCGCTTAGCCTGTATTTGCAGAGATTTTGTTTGCAGAATTCGATGCTTGCAGAATTCGATGCTTGCAGAATTTGATTCGTACGGTACGCACCGATGTTGCTGATTGCTGATACTGTGAGATCTTTCTTGAAGTACGTGCGCTGAATACTCAAGGTTGTTCCCCCTGGTCTGTACTTCACTACCATTCCTCTCATCCGGTTTGCTACATCAATTCCCAATATGCATTTGATGAGTCATGATAAATGTATTCATGGCTTGGACCCGATACTTTTGGAGTCATTACCCAATGAGACAGTTTGTGCCCTTGAATTGCACCCAAAATACCCTCATGTTTGCCATTTGGAGAGTCCAATCCCATCATTTCTAGCATTTGGTTGGTAAAAGTTGTTCCCAATATGTATTTGATGAGTCATGATAAATGTATTCATGGATTGGACCGGATACATTTGAAGTCATTTCCCAATAAGTCAGTTTGTGACCTGGAATTGCACCCAAAATACCCTCATGTTTGCCATTTGTAGAGTCAAACCACAACATTTTCAGCATTCTGTGTGGCAAAGTTGTTCCCAATATGCATTGGATGAGTCATGATAAATGTATTCATGGCTTGGACCGGATACTTTTGGAGTCATTACCCAATGAGTCAGTTTGTGCCCTGGAATTGCACCCAAAATACCCTCATGTTTCCCATTTGGAGAGTTAAACCACAACATTTCCAGGATTTTGTGTGACAAAGTTGTTCCCAATATGCATTTGATGAGTCATGATAAATGTATTCATGGATTGGACTGGATACTTTTTGAGTCATTACCCAATGAGACAGTTTGTGCCCTGGAATTGCACCCAAAATACCCTCATGTTTGCCATTTGGAGAGTCCAATCCCATCATTTCTAGCATTTGGTTGGTAAAAGTTGTTCCCAATATGTATTTGATGAGTCATGATAAATGTATTCATGGATTGGACCGGATACATTTGAAGTCATTTCCCAATAAGTCAGTTTGTGACCTGGAATTGCACCCAAAATACCCTCATGTTTGCCATTTGTAGAGTCAAACCACAACATTTTCAGCATTCTGTGTGGCAAAGTTGTTCCCAATATGCATTGGATGAGTCATGATAAATGTATTCATGGCTTGGACCGGATACTTTTGGAGTCATTACCCAATGAGTCAGTTTGTGCCCTGGAATTGCACCCAAAATACCCTCATGTTTCCCATTTGGAGAGTTAAACCACAACATTTCCAGGATTTTGTGTGACAAAGTTGTTCCCAATATGCATTTGATGAGTCATGATAAATGTATTCATGGCTTGGACCGGATACTTTTTGAGTCATTACCCAATAAGTCAGTTTGTGCCCTGGAATTGCACCCAAAATACCCTCATGTTTCCCATTTGGAGAGTTAAACCACAACATTTCCAGGATTTTGTGTGACAAAGTTGTTCCCAATATGCATTTGATGAGTCATGATAAATGTATTCATGGCTTGGACCGGATACTTTTTGAGTCATTACCCAATAAGTCAGTTTGTGCCCTGGAATTGCACCCAAAATACCCTCATGTTTGCCATTTGGAGAGTCAAACCACAACATTTCCAGCATTCTGTGTGACAAAGTTGTTTCCAATATGCATTTGATGAGTCATGATAAATGTATTCATGGCTTGGACTGGATACTTTTGGAGTCATTGAGTGATTCCCGGCAGTGATAAAGTAACAAACGACCAGAGTAATAAAAAATATTCGTGAGTGAATAGATTGAATAGATTCAACGCACAAATATTTTTTATTAACTATCACTCAGAGCAAATTTGGAATTTGGAATCTCTAAATAAGAAACAGTAACTGTCTGTTTACGTCTGTTGAATCACTACCCGCGCCACCTACTGGCCTAATTTGGGCAAGCAAGCCTGTTAAGTATTCAAGACTGGCCGGCAGTTGAAATTTTCAGAATTTTCTATGTTATCCTTTTGAATACACATAGGGGACTCTAGTGTTTACTTATCGATCTGGTTTGAAAAGATGTCTTGGCTGCTTCGTACCTTTTAAGCTGTTTTTTGTGTTATGTGGAATGGTTTTTACCACTTAACAATTTCAAAATAAGAGGTGCACATGATTGATTCGTGGGTTGGGTGACTGAAATATTTGATTTTAGTATGATTCTAAGATTCCGTTGGAGTTTATTCTCTGTTAGAAAATCTGGCAGTCGAGGCTGCCTCGACTGCCAAATTATATTGAATATGGAATAAAAATGGAATAAATCTATTACTTAGAGAATAAATTTATTACTCTGGTCGCAAACTTTTATTACTTTATCACTGCCGGGAATCACTCATTACCCAATGAGTTAGTTTGCGCCCAGGAATTGCACCCAAAATACCCTCGTGTTTGCCATTTGGAGAGACAAACCACAACATTTCCGGGATTCTGTGTGACAAAGAAGTTGTTCCCAATAGGCATCTGATGAGTCATGATAAATTTATTCATGGCTTGGACCGGGTACTTTTGGAGTCATTACCCAATAAGTCAGTTTGTGCCCTGGAATTTAACCAAAAATACCCTCATGATTGCCATTTGGAGAGTCAAACCACAACATTCTGGGCATTCTGTGGGGCACAGTTGCTATCACGCGCTACGTTTGTGATAGCTTCAGTAGCTAACCTACTTGTAGTAATGGATGTGAAATGCTTGTAGTTCATTGGTGGGTTGGTGGGTTAAGCAGGGCTAGTTTGCTTTGCCCGGCCTAGGCAATGGGTGGACTAGGAGCTTGGGCCTAGGCAATGTGTTGGTGGGGTTGACTAGGAGCTCGGGCCTAGGCAATGGGTTGGCAGTGACGAGGAGCTCGGTCCTAGGCAATGGGTTGGTTGGGATAACTAGGAGCTCGGTCCTAGGCAATGGGTTGGTAGTGACGAGGAGCTTGGTCCTAGGCAATGGTTTGGCAGTGACGAGGAGCTCGGGCCTAGGCAAAGACAATAGGTTCACAGCGACTAGAAGATCGGACCTAGGCAGTGTGGAAGTGGAGGTGGATGAAGGGATCAGTGATGCCAAAGCTGTAGGAGGGACTAGGGACTTGGACGTAGGCCGTGGGGAGGGGGGACTTGGGAGGGGGGGGGGGGGGGGTCTTGGAACCTGTAGAAAGTTTGGGAGGCACATACAAGGCGAGAGGGGTACATGCGCGCGCGTGCGGTTTGTGCTTACCTAATTCATGTGTGATTCGTAAGGGCGTAGATGGAGGTGTAGGTAGTTGTCGTGAGGCAGGCATAGATGGGGGGTAGATAGTCGTCGTGAGGAAGGCAGAGCCCCCCTCGGTGATTGAGAGGGCAGGGTCAACGTGCCGAAGGGGCGCTTGCCATTCGGTCAGACACCAAAGGCGGCTTGGCACCAAGTCCAGACTTGGTCCTGTTCACTGCTGGTGATGGCACCATGGTCATGGATGTTCCTGCAGTTGGTGTAGCAGGTTCCTCGAAGGTGATAGGAATGGCACCTGTCTCTGCCATCTGGGTGGGACAAGGGAAGGGTACCTTTTTCTTTCATGGTAGCTATGACTTCCCTCAGCCGGGCGCGTTGGACTTTGCTGGCTACCCCCACTGTTTGTAGTCGGGGATCTAGGCTGGGATTGGACACTCGGGCACCTCCGGCAGAGCCTTGGTTGGGGCTGGGGGTAGTCTTGCCGGGCTTGGTGGGGCCTGGGGACGCAGCAGGGGCAGCCACGGCGGCTACGCGACGCAGGTGCCTCAGAGCCGGCACATTGGTGACATTGGGGAGCCAGTAGAGGTTCTGGGTGATTCAGAAAGTTTGGAAGTCCTTCTGAAAGTCGGGGGAGGGGACAGTGAAGGTTGATCCCCATTGTTCCTCTAGCCATCCGCGCACCCGGATCTAGAAGTAGTACACAACAATGGAGGAGGTGATGAGCTCCCCCAGTTCATCGACAATTGCTCGGCAGAGGGGCATTTGCTGGAGCTTGAGCTTGGCGAGTCCATTCTGGTAGCCCTGCACAACTGGGTGCTGCATGCCTAGAATGGTGGCCAGGACGGCCAGATAGCTTTCCAGTTGGGTGGTAGCTTCAGTCCAGTCGATGGGTAGGTAGGCTTTGGTCTTCTGGAGCTCCAGGGAGTCCTTCAAGGTGAGGGAGTTGCCTTCAGTGGAGATCATGGTGTCATAGGCCGCCACAGTTGCTGCAGCTTCCTGTTCCCTCTTCAAGGAGGCTGCTGATCCACCGGGGGGAGTGAAAGCCAAAGGGAGGATGCCGTCCGCCACGTCAAAGGGGTCAGTCCCATGAAAGTTGCCATCTTGGAACTTCTTGAGTGCAGCCGTGGTGACCAAGGGTGCTTGGATGAGGAACCCGGCGGCGCAGGTGGCCACTTGGCTCTGGAAGATCATGTGGGTCTTCTCGTGCTTGCCTTTCTGGGCCCAGGCTTGGTAGATGGGGGGCAGGTTGGCTTCCTTGAGCTTGCCACATAGCAGCAGCAAGCGCTGGGTGTACAAGGGGCCCCAGGTGTTCTTGACCGTGGCTGGGGGGCGACGTTGGTCTAGGCCCTCACTGAGCTTGAGCTGTTGGTTGGCAAGGGCGGTGAGGGTAGCTGCCAGCGTGGGATCTACCCCTGCTGGTTGGCCGGGTGCTGGCTACTGCCCCGGATGGGAGGGGCGCTTCAAGCCCGGTAGGTCCCGGTATAGTACCTGATTCCGCATGTACAAGGTCAGGCCGGGCTCCCCTCGAAAGGGGGTGCTGGGTGTGGCGAAGTGGACACCCCCATCGACGATAGTGGGGTTGGTACCTGCAGCTCGGAGGGTATTCAGTAGGGGGGTGCAAGTGAGTGCCAGGTTGAGTGTGTCGAGGTATGGGTAGATGATGTTCAAGGCTTGGATTGGACTAAGGCCCTTGCCTAGGAGTAGGGGCACCAATTGAAAGGGGATGAAGCAGGCCTTGTAGGGGGTGATGACCTCCATGTGAGGATCATCGCCTAGCACCATGGGAATCATGTGGGAATGGTGAGCATGCTTGATGACATAGAGGTGGCGGTCGAGGGAAAGCACCAGGGTCTCGGGCGCCTGCTCAAGCAGGGCAGCATCCACTAGCACTAGCTCTCCGGCATCGTCCGAGAACTGTTTCGCGGGGTTCAAATTTACTTCTCGCGCACAAATTTTGTGCGTGATTTTAACACGGCAATATTTCTGGACACCCTGAAATTCGCGACAATCGTATAAGGGTATATGTAAACTCAGCACTATTTCTGTGCGCGTGATGCACATTACTCTACTCTTGAATAAAAATAATTTATTTCAGTCTCTAGCAGAACCGAATTATTATTCTGTACGAACAACACTTACTTCTATTCACAAATAAAAAAGAAATCTTGAGTCAGTATTAATTCCAAAATATTAATCTACCAAACAACAATTCGATTCTGCTCTCCTAATTGTGAATTCTATTTCTCGACTACAATATTCCCTTTTTAAAATGTAGATTCTATTATGCTTGATTTATTCCTATTGCAACGTATTACGAATCCTCCATTATTTCTAATATTCTCAAAATTAAGTTCAAGATTAGTAGTAGTTTTGTATTATGTATGTACTGTTATTTTCTACATTAGTTCACCAATAGATAAACTTTCATTCATCAAGCTGTTATTGCCGGATCAATATAGACGTTTTGTTTCTTTTTCTTTTTTGGTCCACTACAATTAGTGGAGCTGCTACTAGTAATATTTGCATCGCCGTGCTTATTGTTGGTGTAATCTGTTGAACTTTCGTTCCTAAATCTGTCCCTCATCATTTCTTCCAATTTCCTTCCTGTTTCTGGGTGTTTTCGCATCTCGCCAATTTTGTCGCACAAGTCACTGAACAACTCGCGTCCTTCCTCCATCCATCCATTTCTGCTTCCACTGTCTGAATCGCAGAAATTTTTTTTGTCGCGGAATCGTGGCATCACCCTTTCGCCGCTGCTGGTTCACCCATACATGATGCTCATTGTAGATCAGTACCAATGCAAATGCTTCATCTGCTATAGTAAATATATCACTCAGCAAGTGCCTCTCCTTCCGTTGTTTGAAATTGGAATTTGTCAGATTGATTGCCGACATGATTCTTGTAACAAAATAATAAAAATCTTCATTTTCCGCGTCTTTGTATGTTCTGTATTGAGGGTTTAAAATACCTGTGTCCTCATATTCTGTGTCTTGAATAACTGCAACAGTACCAGGGAATGTGATAGGGACTCGACCTTTTCTATAATCGTCTGTACGGAAGTATCATCAGTATCAACGGGCAGCATGTTAGTGTTGTCGGACCATAAATAGATTCCAAAATTCCTAATTTCAACAACCAATTCTCCCACCTGTATTTACCTATCCAGTTTTTTCTCGCTAATGTTTGTGAGTTGTGCCTCAATGCAGTCAGTACTGTCCCTACTAGTTTCCTGTAAAAGAAACAGAATGACGCAAGTGGAATATTTGGTGGCTTCATAACCGCACTTGCTCCAACTGCTTTTTGTATTACATGCGCCGTTACCTTGTCATTGATAGGGAACTTCATGTTGTGGTACCAATGTTTTTTGACGTAATCCCTTAGCTGCTTGTCCACTGTTTCAGTCATATCACTCAAAGCCTTAAGCATATCGTTGTCTGTTATAAGCCCATATTCGTCTGTAATTGTACTTACTGCTCGTTCTCTTGTGTCGCCGGCATTATAAGTCCCCTCTCCCTGCATGGTTGCCTCCGTTTGTTTAGGTACCATTACTACCTTTCCCACCCCTATATGTGGTACCCTCTCTTGTTGCCGTAAGTGTTTTGCCACTCCCTGTGCCAATTTGTCATATTGGATTTTTTTCATGACACGTTCCGCAACATCCTCTAAATCGTAGCATTCTCCGTTAGATGTTTTCTCTACCACATTGGTTTTTGTTCCTTCTTTCTGTTGGTTCGTTACTGTAGTGGTGGTTGTGTTGGTAATGCTCATTGCTGGTTTGTTACTCTGGTTGATGGTGTTTTGTTCTTCCGTGTTTGTAGTAGTAGAAATTGTGTTGTCGGTACAATTTTTTTTACTGTTGCCCTTTGATGCGTTCATAGTTTTGGTATTACTGTTACACACTTTGTTAGTAATTTCGGTGTTTGTTTTCACTCTTTTTTTCTTACCGTTGTTGTCCCCTGTATTTTGATGATCACCGGGCTGGATGGTTTTGTTGTTTCGAAGGGTCTTCCCCTCGGATTTTTTGCTTCGTCGTGTCTTTCCGATAGCATTCATATTTTTTTATTTTATTTTCTGAATACGGTGTCGATCAAGAATCATGTGTTTCTTTTTGTGCGGTTTTGTGTGTGTACTAATAATTTTGTTGGGTTGTGTACGGTGTTTTGTGTTGTGTGTGTTGTGTGTGTGTGTGTGTGTACGGTGTTTTGTGTAGTATGTGTACGATGTTTTGTGTGTAGAGTTTTTCCGTGGGTTCTGTACTATGTTGTTTGCCCTAACTTCTTCTGTGTGTTGTCTGGATTGGGCGCGCCCTTATATATTTGTAGAAGTAGATCACGTACCTGTGCCAGCCAGCCCTCCCGCGCCATAATTTTTTCAGAAGGGAAACTTTTGATCACACTAAGGTTATGTATTTCAATCCTCTAGTCACACGTAGAATCTCGTAGACTGCACCTAACATACCGTACTGTCTTGTGTGCCATTTGTATCTACAAACCACAACATTGTCTGTACTGTGTGTGGCAAAGTTGTTCCCAATATGCATTTAAAAGTTTTTCCCAACATGCATTTCGTAAGTCATGTGATATGCATTCATGGCCTGGTACAAAAACTTTGGTAGTCATTACCAAATGAGACTGTTTGTGCCCTGGAATTGCACCAAAAATACCCTCATGTTTGCCATATGGATAGTGAAACCACAACATTTTGGGCATTCTGTGTGACAAAGTTGTTCCCAATATGCATTTGATGAGTAATGATGAATGTATTCATGGCTTGGACCAGATACTTTTGGAGTCATTACCCAATAAGTAAGTTTGTGCCCTGAAATTGCATCAAAAATACCCCCATGTTTGCCATTTGGAGAGTCAAACCACAACATTTTGGGCATTCTGTGTGACACAGTTTTTCCCAATATGTATTTGATGAGTCATGATGAATGTATCCATGGCTTGGACCAGATATTGTTGTAGTCATTACCCAATAACTCAGTTTGTGCCCTAGAATTGCACAAAAAATACCCTCATGTTTGCCAGTTGGAGAGTCAAACCACAACATTTTGGGCATTCTGTGTGACAAAGTTGTTCCCATTATGAATTTGATGAGTCGTGATCAATGTATTCCTGGCTTGTTGGTCTATATACTTTTTGAGTCAATACCCAATAAGTAAGTTTGTGCCCTAGAATTGCACCACAAATACCCCCATGTTTGCAATTTGGAGAGTCAAACCACAACATTTTGGGCATTCTGTGTGACAAAGTTGTTCCCATTATGAATTTGATGAGTCATGATTAATGTATTCCTGGCTTGTTGGTCTATATACTTTTTGAGTCAATACCCAATAAGTAAGTTTGTGCCCTGAAATTGCACCAAAAACACCCTCATCTTTTCCATTTCGAGAGTCAAACCACAACATTTTGGGCATTCTGTGTGACAAAGTTTTTCCCAATATGTATTTGATGAGTCATGATGAATGTATTCATGGCTTGGACCAGATATTGTTGTAGTCATTACCCAATAACTCAGTTTGTGCCCTAGAATTGCACGAAAAATACCCTCATGTTTGCCAGTTGGAGAGACAAACCACAACATTTTGGGCATTCTGTGTGACAAAGTTGTTCCCAATATGCATTTGATGAGTCATGATGAATGTATCCATGGCTTGGACCAGATACTTTTGGAGTCATTACCCAATAAGTTAGTTTGTGCCCTGGAGTTGCACCAAAAATACCCCCATGTTTGCCATTTGTAGAGTCAAACCTTAAGATTTTGGGCATTCTCTGTGACAAAGTAGTTTCCAATATGCATTGGATGAGTCATGATGAATGTATTCATGGCTTGGACCCGATACTTTTTGAGTCATTACCCAATAACTCAGTTTGTGCCCTGGAATTGCACAAAAAATACCCCCATGATTGCCATTTGTAGAGTCAAACCTTAAGATTTTGGGCATTCTTTGTGACAAAGTTGTTCCCAATATGCATTGAATGAGTCATGATGAATGCATTCATGGCTTGGACCAGATACTTTTTGAGTCATTACCCAATATGTTAGTTTGTGCCCTAGAATTGCACCAAAAACACCCCCATGATTGCCATTTGTAGAGTCAAACCTTAAGATTTTGGGCATTCTATGTGACAAAGTTGTTTACAATATGCATTGAATGAGTCATGATGAATGTATTCATGGCTTGGACCCGATACTTTTTGAGTCATTACCCAATAAGTTAGTTTGTGCCATGGATTTACACCCAAAATATTATCATGTGTGCCATTTGGATAGACAAACTACGTAGAAAACCACTAGCATACATCCGGTTCGCAAATTCAGTAATTATTTTTTCTTATATGTGGACTTGTCGCAAGTTCTTTACCCCCCTTGTACCATGTTGATACACTACTAGTGTTTCACTTGTAGAACAACTTGTAGAACAAGCCTTGTACAACAAGCGTGTATTAATCATCTCGCGTCGAATCCTACACCCTAACCCTAACCCTACCCCTAAACCATAACCCAAACCCTAACAAATTCAATACCCCAAAATATCTAGTACTTAAAACACGTAGAACCGTACACGTGTAGAAACCTACGTGGATTGAGTAACGAAAATTATGAAGTACTAAAAACGTGTAGAAATGTACTCGCGTAGAAACCTACACGGATTCAATACCAAAAATTATGTAGTAAGAAGTAAACATCTTTTCGTGTAGAAACCTACGCGGATTCAGTACTGAGAATTTATCTAGTACTAAAAACGTGTAGGATTCTACACTAGTACAAAATCATGTAGAATTCTACATGATGTACTAGATACTTCGATCGATCGATCCATCGATCGAAAATCATACGGGAATCATACGCGAAAAAAGAAAAAAATCTCTCTCACACAAACACACAGTAATTTTCTTTTCTACCTCGCGACAAAAAAAATCATTTTTTCTACCTCGCAACAAAAAAAAACAATAACTTCATCCGACTTATTTGAGTAGAGTGTTGGTTCTTGCAATCAACACTCCGTCCGGGAACGTGGGATCCGACCCTCTTTGAGCACAACGATCCATTCTCAGATATTTTAGTCCGAAATAACGGCCTTGTACTGCATGACAATAGAAAGCAATCGACGAGAGGGAAATTGCTGGATATGTATTGTTTGGACTGCAGCCTTACATATACGTCTTGAAATCAATGAACCTGCATCCCTTGCCTATATATCAACTGGAACAAGATACTGTTTTTCGTGACATGGAGTAAGAAGTATTCTACGGCAGCAACTACAATTTCATCGGGACGATTGTCGGAACGACGGAACGTCGGAACAAGCAAAGGTAAGTACGAGAGAAAGACAATGATTATACTGCCTCCGGCATTACTGATACTCAATGTATTTCCTCCCTTCTGTTTTTCTTCTTATTTTCATAGGACCAGATTGGAACAACAAATCGGAACCAACGGATCGGAATCAACGGATTGGAATCAACGGATCTGAATCAACAGCGATCGTCGGAAGGTTGAGGGGGGGGAAACAATGGATCCGTCGGCAAATCTTTAGTCTTCTTCCCTGTAGGTGCGGGGAATTTTCCTGGTTGGTGATAATTACGAATCGGTCGGCATGTACATTGTCATATTATTCTGTTGTTATTATTTACTCTATGTAGTACATCAATAGATACTCACCCATTTTGTTCAATTATCATGTATTCGAATAGGAACGGCAATCGATCCAACACCAATCGATCTGCAACACCAGTCGATCCAACACCAATTGATCCAACACCAATCAATCCAACACAAATTGATCTGCAAAACGAATCGATCCAACACCAATCGATCCAACACGAATCGATCTGCAAAACGAATCGATCAAACACCAATCAATCCAATCGATCCAACACCAATCGATCTGCAAAACGAATCGGTCCAATCGATCCAACACCAATCGATCTGCAACACCAATCGATCTGCAACACCAATCGATCAAACACCAATCGATCCAACACGAATCGATCTGCAAAACGAATCGATCCAACACCAATCGGAGAATCTTTGGCATAGAAACGCTCCTCCTCCTCCTCCACCGGCGCACGGCAACGAATCAGCGAAACGCTCCTCCTCCTCCTCCACCGGCAAGCGGCAACAAATCAGCGAAAGGCTCCTCCTCCTCTTCCACCGGCAAGCGGCAACGAATCAGCGAAACGCTCCTCCTCCTCCTCCTCCACCGGCAAGCGGCAACGAATCGTTGGCATTGAATCGCTCCTCCTACTCCTCCACCGGCAAGCAGCAACGAATCATTGGCATCGAATCGCTCCTCCTCCACCGGCAAGCGGCAACGAATCGTTGGCACCGAATCGCTCCGAAACGATCCAACACCAATCGATCCAACACCAATCGATCTGCAACACGAATCGATCTGCAAAACGAATCGAGCCAACACCAATCCAACACAAATCGATCTGCAAAACGAATCGATCCAACACGAATCGATCTGCAAAACGAATCGATCCAACACCAATCGATCCAACACCAATCGATCTGCAACACGAATCGCTCCAACACCAATTGATCTGCAACACGAATCGATCTGCAAAACGAATCGATCCAATCAATCCAACAAGAATCGATCTGCAAAACGAATCGATCCAGCACCAATTGATCCGATCAAATAGCTCCTCCACCGGTGATCCGGCATCAAATCGATCCTAATCCACAGGCGCTCAGCAACGAATCTTTGGCATAGAAACGCTCCTCCTCCTCCTCCTCCACCGGCGCTCGGCAACGAATCAGCGAAACGCTCCTCCTCCTCCTCCAACGGTAAGTGGCAACGAATCAGCGAAACGCTCCTCCTCCACCGGCGCTCGGCAACGAATCAGCGAAACGCTCCTCCTCCTCCTCCAACGGCAAGCGGCAACGAATCAGCGAAACGCTCCTCCTCCACCAGCACCGGCGCTCCAATTGATCTGCAAAACCAATCGATCTGCAACACCAATCGATCCGCAATACCAATCGATCTGCAACACCAATCGTCGGTAACACCAATCAATCTGCAACACCAATCGATCCAACACCAATCCATCGGCATCGTCGGCAACAGCAACGGCAATTGGTCTTCCACTCGTCCAACGGCAGATCGATTCGTCGTCATCTTACAACGGCAATTCATCTCCTCCAACAACAATGGGATTCGAAAGATCACCAGAGAACATTGCAGCAAGAGCCAAAAAACAAAGAGCAAAGAGACATCAGGAATACAGAAGTCAATGGAAAACGTCTTCAAATTTTCTTAAGGTTGCTGCACCGGTGTCAACAAGCCACAAAACTTATACAAATTTGTCTCTGATAAAACCGAGGAAGAAGGAAAAGAATAGGCGTTCAACTTGCAAAGATTGCGTGGGTACAATAGCGCTGAAAAAAAAATACCGAGCAACTGTGGTGGAAGGTAAATACATGGAGACAGATTGGGGTGGCAAGATAGGAGGAAAGAAGAAGTATCAACTGGAACAGGCTTTGTCAATCGAAAACTACAATACGTTGGATAGTACGAAGGATGAGCATATTCTTGCGTTTGATCATTCTAAACCATCATTGCAAATTTTTGCCAAAGTTTCACGCCATTTTGCGGAACGACACGTCGCTTCCAAGAATAATATTGAATTGTTGAGACAGTTTGCTCCTGCCATTGTTGGAGCAAAACCAACCGTTGGAAGAGGGGTGAAGCGGGGCAGTATCAATGATGATTGTGCTATCATTGGAATTCGACCAGAAAGATTGGATTCAAATATTGGTGAGTATGTTTTCAAAAGTCATGTCGATCCCAGCATCAAACTAGAGCTAGAAGAGACAACAGTTGAAATTGTGAAGCATATGCATCATAGTTTAATTGACGTGGAACCATTTGTTGAAGAGGAAATGGATGTGTTGTCTCAGATTCTGTCTCGTACAAAGCTAAATGCAATTGGGCAGCAGGCATTAGCATTTTCGATCGGTCGCAACTACCATTCTAGATGCCATGTGGACAATGACATGTACTACACTCGTTTGACAGTCATTGCTCCGGCAGAAGTGTCTGCTGACGAGGTGATTTATTATTTTGTCTTCCCCACTTTTGGAGTGAAAGTTCCATTGAGGCCGGGAGATACTCTATTGTTCAATCCATTAGTATTACATAGCTGTTCGAATCCCAAATTCGAAGGGTGTTATATTATGAGTGCATATGTATCTCACAAAACTGTGCTTAGAGCCAACCCTCTATAGTAATATTAAACAATAGTTTAAAGTTAGCCGTTACATTAACCCTTGCTACTCAATCGGAACTGCTGTCCGAGCTTTTGCTCTCTGAACTGGATAGAGAATCACTGGATTCGTTATCATTCAATGCCATCTCAAACGGTTCCAACTGGATGTCGTCCTGTAGTGTGCATGCATTGTACAAACATTCATAAGACAGTGGTGTAGCAGCATTTTTGCTTTCAAAGAAATCGAGCCACGATATACGATTTGATATCACTAGCCAATCACAATTGGTTATGCAGCCATCTTTTCCTTGCTCTGGGACAACTGCCAGCTCAGAATGAATAGTGTCGACATGAAATAGGTACAGTGAATTCATGAGGCGCCCACGTTGGACAAATTCAGAAGCTGTTTTCTTTGGCTCATCTTGAAACCGACGAGCCACAGCATACATTCCATTTGTATCAATTGGATAGCCACCAATACTACTGAATGGCTGCTTCAAATTCTGTACAGTTAAAAAGCATAGCAGATGGCACGGTATGAGCTTGGGGTTGTTATTTAAATCAAAGTCCAATTTCATCAAACACCAATCCATCCATACGGAGTTGAGCAGAGAACTGTCCGATCTATATGAAGGATGCGAGCGAAATATAAAATTAGAACCACAAACAACATCAAAACGATTGTGCTCTGTAACTCCACAAATGTGCAAAGGATTCTCCAATAAAGGCAGCACAGAATCACAAACAAAGTCGAGTATGTCAGAAGGAAAAAATGGTTTGCTTTTGTTCGTAGAACGAAGCCACTTCATTGTTGATCCCCCATTCTCGGTTCTCATTATTTGAAAATGAGAACCGCCACCATCAGGGCATTCAATTGGAGGAGGATCAGGTGGATTCAAGTTGAAGTGATATGTTGCCTGGCTTAGCATCATTTTCTCTGACTTTCGCTTCGCCGTTTGACCGATTAGTGATGCAGCATTACCTTGCGTGTTCTTGGAAGGAGCTTTAATCTCAGTTTTATGATGAGACTCATTCGGAGCACTATCCCAGCCTGCGGGGCTCCCCAATAAAGAGATATAATCTGGTAGGTGAAAGTACAGGTGATTCTTGATTAGTTTTGTTCCCATCCCTTTCCTGTGACATGTTGAGTTTATACAATTAATAAAGTGAACAATTGTTTTTGGGAGATTCTTTAAGGAAGCATTTTTCATTCAACCGTGTTTAAGAAATTCTTCCATTGATAGAATGAGCTGAATTACCTCTATCTGTTTCTTTACAAAACAATGGTCACCAATAATGTCAGATCCATGTTTGGAAACCATAGCAATCAGAAGAGAAATAAGCATTCCAGAGAAATCATGCCCTTCTTTCTTTGTAGTTGATAAAAGCTGAGTACCAAATTTGGTGCGAGGAAAATCTCTATCAGACTGGCGTGATAACAAACCACCGTACCGTTGTGCTAAATGGCCAATACTGTTAGCAACAGCCACACCGTGCTTCCAATTGGGGGCATAAACACATGGAACACTTCCGCGGAGCAACAATTCAATTGACTTGATGGCCCGTTTGGCAGTACCAAGCTGGTGCATGTGCAAACATTCACCGGGAGTTGCAAAATGAATGTTGTTCTGATTAGTACCAAAGCATAAATCATGAAATACATTCCTTATGTTATGATGAGAGTTGTTTTTGAAGTTCTTATTGATATCGTTTAGATCAGTGCCGGGAAAACAATGAAAATCGGCAGGTGACCACTTCTTTGTTGCAGGTTGAACAGAAGGAATGTTTATGTTTGGAGAATAACAGTTGCAGTGACGGCACATCCGCATGACACCCTCATTGAAGGAGCCATATTTTCCACACAATTTATCGTGAAGTTCTGTGTCGCCAATAACATAGGCAATGGCAAATTTCATTTTTACCTTCCACTGTTGATTTGCGTACGGAAGATAATTCCATTCGATACCACCGTCTTTGTTACACGCGGCTTTGAATGAACGAAACGCTACTTCCAAACCATTGTGAAGATTCTGAATTTTTTCCTTTGAAGTGGCAGGACGAGAGTGTCTGGTTGACTCCCATTCAGGGTCGGGATGGAAGTAAATAGTTGTCCATGCTTCAGGTTGAGAACGGGCCTCCACATTAAAGATACCAAGTGTCATGTTCAATGGTGTTAACGTAAGTCGTCCGTGCGCATCCAAAGATATGCCGTCCATGTATAATATAATAGGAACAAGAATTTCTTGGGAATTGGGATTGCAAATTTCTTTCCAAGAAGATTTCCACCACAAGCCGTGATGCAATTCTGAGATTACAGAATGAGGATTCAACTCAGGATTATTGTCGGGAGATAGAGGGGTGGAATAGTTGGGAAATGAGAGGTTTTCTTCTATCATTAGCTGCTGGTCAGAAAGAAGAGAATAAATGGCCTCCTTAAAAGAACGGACATACACCTGAGTGGGCTTATTATCAGGTAACCAATTCAGTATATGAGGATGAAATTTCATATCGGAGAGACCCAGATTGGATCGGAGATTGTCAAAAATTGCTTTCCGAGATCTAATTTTGGCATCGCAAAAATGAAAACCCGGTCTCATTTGACTTTTCTTTGCCCACTGGAAAATTGATTTGAATGTGTTCAGTGGCAATTTATGTCTGGCCATTAAATTCATGAGTTCCAATTCTGCAAGAAGATGATGGGGCGGCCGTAGTTTTGTGTGGCTTTGAAATGCCTCCTCTCTTTCGTTCAAATTAATGTTTTCATGAAAAGATAGTGGTGGAGGGGCTGGATGAGCAGTAGCGACGTTAACATCAGAACCATTAGTGTGATCTTCTTCGTTGTCTCCACAATCAATGTTGTTAATAGAATTGTTGTCGTTATTTTCATTTACGTCATCGACATAGTCATCCTCATCATTGGAATTGTCGATATCATTATTCAGCGGGAATGCATCTTCATCTTGAACAGCAGAAACAGCCATGTAAGATTCAATGGCGTTCCGATCCATTGGCGGTAAAAAGACATCATGGATAATCTGTTGGTTTAGAACAGAATGAAGACCCGTCGCTGATTGACTTGTGACGGTGTGGTGCTGGGAGAGATGGGAAGGGGGAACAGATGGACCGTTTTGTGTCATAGTCATCCCAAAATCTGACGGAGAATGTTGAACAGACGGCAAGGTAGGCTGCACTTTGATAGAGGTGGAGAGGTTATAGATCTTTTGTTTAATTAGACCCTGACTATGGTAAAAATGACGGCACTCATCAAGACAATAAAGATGTCTTCTTAGGCCAACAGAGACGTATTTCAAAGTACCCTGCTTGTTTGCTGTGGATTTATATCCTAAAAACTTGGAGTTTTTGCCATTCAGCGCGCAACAACGGCAGTAGAATAGAAGAGGGGTTTTGATAACAGGAGGCATGATATTGTGGAGTTGTTTGAAGAAAAATATCAGTAGAATGGGTCAAAAGGACGGAGGTCTGAAAGATGAATCGTTGAAAGGAAAAAATTACATGTGTTATTTTGTGTGTGATGTGTTTTCTTGTACGGTAGATTTCCTTACTACCATACTTCGATTGCAAAAATGGTCCGTAAAGTAAATGCATTACTACTTAGTGATGATTGCAACATTCCTCGTACAATATGTTTAGTAGTGAACAGTACGTACAGTCAACTCCTTAAGAGGGTTAATACACAGCGCCGGACGGGTCAATCCCATTAGTTATTCCAAACATTCGTTGGCAGGCGCGTCAGTTCTTCCATAAGGTGCACGGAAATGTGAATCGAAATGGAAATTGTGGACAATTGTGTTGTTGATTATCGAAATGGAAATCGTGGACAATTGTTTTGTTGATTGCGATCGAGTTGATTCCGACTTTCATGTACCGGCAAAACAAACTACGCTATTTTGCATGAGTTATTACTAGTAGATACTAGTAATACATTATTTTCACTAGTACTTCATCATTATAATTCATTATTTCATTTTCTTTCCGACGAGGAAAACAAATACCAACGTGTTAGGTGTTACTACTAACTAATCTTCGAATAGATAATCTACTCTACTGATACTACTAATACTAATCTTCCAATCGACAGTCGAACCAACCATGGAGGGAATTTACAAAATACAAAAGGTGGTTCAGGAACACCCAGCCGATCTCAAACAAGAACTCCGGAAAATGGTTGTTTATCACAAGAAAGAGACTGCTCGACTCCAAAAAATGATTCGTAAGATTCGTGCAGGAAAAAGCAATCATCCAAATGTTAAAAATGAAACCGTCGATCCTACTAGCAATCATCAAGTCGTTCGGAATGTAACCAGCAGCATCAATCCACCTTCCGGGTTATTTAAGAACGAATCAGATTTTGATGGCGATTCCGACAGTGTAGCTTCTGAAAATACAGCGGATCTTCCTGCCATTAAACAGGAACCAAACCCTTGAGTGCAATAGCCCGCCTGGGGTGGATTCGACTTGGAGTTGGAGTTGGGATTTGAGTTGGAGTTGGAAAATTTGGGTCGGAGCCCATTATACCGGTATGGTGGCAACATGTTGAGAAAATGAAATAAGTCATTCGTGCACAAGTTGTACACAAAATAGTGCTTGTCACGAAACGAATATGATATCCTTAACCCTAAAATAGTTATTTTATTTGAGGAGTGACGAGATATTGTCTCGAAAGTAAAGGTGTGCGACGCGCGAGGTTTTTTAGTAGACACGCGACCTAAAAAGATAGGAAATTTAAAAAATAGGGTCGAGAATTGTAAAAATACCGCGTGATAGCCTGCGGGGGGTTGAGAAACAGTTCTCGGACGATCGCCTTCGATGTCATCCAGGTAGCCAAAGGCCTTGCCCTTGTTGGTACTTGGCGCGGTTAAGGGCCCCGGGTACTTCCGGAGGCCGTGCACCAATCGGAGGCGCGCCCTTCCAAAGGTGTTGGTCAGGAATATTCCTAGGGTTCCCACAGCTTCTGGTTCGAAGAGGTCCAAGAGCCAGCCCAGGAGTATGGGGGTGGCTGTTTCCTCAGCAAAGTAGTCATAGATGGTTTGGTAGGCCAGGTCCCGGGCGGGTCCCACTCCAAGGGGACTGGGGGTGCTCTGGCAATACTCAGTGTAGGTCAGCATGTTGTCACTGCGCTTGGAGATGGATGGAAGCAGGGAAGCGACTGGCTACTTGGGCGGAAGCGTCCAAGTTGGCGTTCGGCTGGAGGTGAGGTGGTGAATCGATCCGAATCACTGTAGGAGCAACCCAAGAGGGGAGATTGCTGAAGTTCTGGCAGTCACTGGAAGCGTCGGAGTTGGCGTTCTGAGGTGCGGATTGTTGGGTGGCCGGTACGGGACACGCTTGGAGTGCAAATTCTCGGAGTTGAAATCAACTGGAGGTGCGAGGAGGTGCGTATCTGTGGGGACCAAATCGAGGTGCGGACTATCGGAGAAGTCGGTATGTTAGGGAGAATTGACTGGCCAATTGGAGGCGCGGATGAGGAGACTGGAGGTGCGCGTCGGCCGAATTGATCGGCTGGAGGTGCAGCCGGTGACCCAATCCAACCGGGGGTGCAACGTAGGAGAAGCTGAAGCGACTGGAGGAGCGCGTTTGCCGAGTAGGTTGACTGGTGACCAAATCGACTCGCGGACGCTTGGAGGTGCCGTATCTATCAAGGTCGGGCCTGCTGTAATGACACTAGGGAGCCGGGATGACAATGGGGAGCGGTTGGGCTGTGAGTGTGTTAGTAAGAGACTGACTGCTGTATGGTACACTAGGCCAGGCTAGGGGGCCAACCGGTAGACTGCTGTACGGGTACACTAGGCAAGGTTAGGGGACCAGGACAGATAGGCTTGTTGTACGGGTACAATAGGATAACTATTGGACCAGGACGCGTTACCTATTTATTTACTTATTCTACTACTAATCGGTTTAGGAGCAAAAGAGTGAGCTGTGGGCTTGGATCCTGCTGGGGGAATCCTCTACAGGCTTGTTAGCGCTTAGCCTGTATTTGCAGAGATTTCGCTTGCAGAATTTGCTTGCAGAATTTGCTTGCAGAATTCGATGCTTGCAGAATTCGACGCTTGTTCTGCTTACAGTGAGATTCGTACCTACAGGGAATGTTCCGGGGATATGGTACGCACGGATGTTCTGATTGCTGATACAGTGAGATCTTTCTCGAAGTACGTGCGCTGTATACTCAAGGTGGTTCCCCGGCTGGTCTGTACTTCACTACCATTCCCCTCATCCGGTTTGCTACATCAATTCCCAATATGCATTTGATGAGTCATGATAAATGTATTCCTGGCTTGGACCGGATATTTTTGGAGTCATTACCCAATAAGTTAGTTTGTGGCCTGTAATTGCACCCAAAATACCCTCATTTGTGCCATTTGGAGAGAAAAACCCCAACATTTCCGTCATTCTGTGTGACAAAGTTGTTCCCAATATGCATTTGATGAGTCAGCATGATAAATGTATTCCTGGCTTGGACCGGATACTTTTGGAGTCATTACCCAATAAGTCAGTTTGTGCCCTGGAATTGCACCCAAAATACCCTCATGTTTGTCATTTGGATAGACAAACCACAACATTTTCAGCATTCTGTGGGGCAAAGTTGTTCCCAATATGTATTTGATGAGTCATGATAAATGTATTCATGGCTTGGACTGGATACTTTGGAGTCATTACCCAATAAGTCAGTTTGTGCCCTGGAATTGCACCAAAAATACCCTCTGGTGGGCAAGGTGTAAAGAATTAATAAGCATTGTGGACTCCTCACAAATACATTACACCGCTGGTACTACCATGTACTACTGTAGATTATGTCAAGCGTAGAGTGGTACGCAATTTCACTACCAGAAATTATCTAGTACAAAAACTGTGTAGAAATCTATTCTAGTAGTAGGCTATGTAAATTCAATACCAGAAAGTATCTAGTACCAAAATTGCGAAGAAATATATTGGCATAGAAACCTACGCGGATTCAATACAAGTATGTATCTGGTATAAAAAGCGTGTAGTAATCTACTCACGTAGAAACCTACACGGATTCAATACCAGGAACTATCTAGTACAACAAGCGTGTACGAATCTTCTGGTGTAGAAACCTACGCAAATTCAATACCAGTAACTATCTGGTACAAAAATCGTGTACAAATCTACTGGCGTAGAAACCTACGCGTATTCAATACTAGGAACTATCTAGTACAAAATGGTATAGAATTCTACAGGAGTAGAAACCTACGCGAATTCAGTACTGGGAATTGTCTATTACAAAATTGTGTTGAATTCTACAGGAGTAGAAACCTATGTGAATTCAGTACCGGGAATTGTCTAGTACAAAAACATGTAGAATTCTACAGGAGTAGAAACCTACGTGAATTCAGTACCAGGAATTGTCTAGTACAAAAAACGTGTAGAATTCTACAGGAGTAGAAACCTACGCGAATTCAGTACCGGAAATTGTCTAGTACAAAATCGTGTATCATTCTACAGGAGTAGAAACCTACGCGAATTCAGTACCGGTAATTGTCTAGTACAAAAAACATGTAGAATTCTACAGGAGTAGAAACCTACATGAATTCAGTACCTGGAATTGTCTATTACAAAAAATGTGCAGAATTCTACAGGAGTAGAAACCTACGCGAATTCATTACCGGGAATTGTCTATTACAAAATCGTGTAGAATTATACAGGAGTAGAAACCTACGCAAATTCAGTACCGGGAGTTGTCTATTACAAAAAACATGTAGAATTCTACAGGAGTAGAAACCTACGCGAATTCATTACCGGGAATTGTCTAGTACAAAATCGTGTATATTTCTACTGGAGTAGAAACCTACGCGTATTCAATACCGGGAATTTATAGTACAAAAAATGTGTAGAAATCTACACTAGTACAAAAAACCTGTAGAATTCTACATAAGTTGAAGTATCCTCGATGGTATCGATTACTAAGTACCGTACGAAGTACGAATTTTTATTTTTTTTCCTACCTCGCGAAAAAAAATCTCTCTCACACACACACACACAGTAATTGTATTTCTACCTTGCGAAAAAAAAAATCACTTCATTATCTTACATCCAACTTATTTGACTAGGGTGTTGGTTCTTGCAACTTGCAATCAACACTCTGTCTGAGAACGTTTGATCTGAGACCTCTTTAACAGAGCCGGAGGATCTGTTGTCAGATATTTTAGTCCCAAATAACAGCCTTGTACTGGAAAAGAAGTAGTTAGCATTGGACGAGAAGGGGAATTGCTGGATAGATATTGTTGTTCAGATTCGCGACCCAAACATAGATGTCTTGAAAGAAGCAATAAACCTGCATCGTCCCTTGCCTCTATATCAACAGGAACAAGATACTGTTTTTCGTGACAGAGGAGTAAGAATTCTGCATATCTACGGCAGCAGCAACAACAACAATTTCATCGGGACGATTGTGGGAACAACGTCGGAACAACAAGCAAAGGTAAGAATGAGAGAGATAGGCATCGGCATCGGCATCGGCAACGGCAACGGCAACGGCAACGGCAACGGCAATTGGTTTTCCACTCCATCGGCATCGGCAACGGCAACGGCAATTGATTGGTCTTCCACTCCACCGGCATTACTGATAATGTATTTCCTCTCTGTTTTTCTTGTTCTTATTTTCATAGGACCGGATCGGAAGCAACGAATCGGAAGCAACCATCTAATCAGAAGCAACCATCTTATCGGAAGCAACCATCTTATCGGAAGCAACCATTGAGTCGGAAGCAACCATCGAATTGGAAGCAACCATCGATTCTTCCCTGTAGGTGCGGGGAATTTTTATTAAATTCCTTTCGTGCCCAGAAGTACCAAAGCTACCCGATGGTAGGTATTCTATTTGTACGAATCATTGAGTCCCGTATCAACCAAAGTAATCGGTTCCCACGGCATATCGATTCCCACGGTGCATCGATTCCCATCGCGCATTGACGGTGAGCAATCTCTGTTTTATAGTATTGCCATTGTTCTTTGGTGAGCAAACTCTGATTTCATAAAGTATCACACGAGCTACGGGAGCAATTCCTGATCTTAATGATAAACATATCATGAACTCTTCCTAACGGAACAAGAGAAGAAAACCATTGGCGTTTGATTCTCACACAATATATATATATACACACAGATATACATACGGTCAACGACCAATGCATGTACGGAAATAATCAGCAAGTAATATCATCACTACGCAACAGCAGTTGCAACGTATTTCATCTCAATAAAAGAGATATCTTGCATTTCGGCAAGATTTCACTTTATCTCATACTTTTAACATTCAACTGATTTATATCCCAAAATTCACACTAGTTGCTATCAACTACCTGTAATCTACATTACTAAGGTCTGTCTCGCTGTATCTGAATAAGTCACAGTAAGAAGAGATCTGGCGTTTCCATAGTCTCGCCTGTAGTCCAATTATCTGTTGCCAAAAGTATCCAAACACAATTGTCACGCGTAGAGTACAATCGTTTGTCTACTAACACACTAACGCAGCATTGCTGTTCTTCAGGAGCCTTTGAATCAGACCCTCAACGGACCGGATTCAGAAGGAAAATAATAATTTTCCCAGTTGGTGATAATTACGAATCAATTGGCATGTACATTATATTATTCTGTTGTTATTATTTACTCTATGTAGTACATCAATAGATACTCACCCATTTTGCTCAATTATCATATATTATTTGAATAGGATCGTTGGCAAAGCCACCGGGAACAATCGAACCAACCGGGAATGATCGAAGCAACCCAGAACGATCGAACCAACCGGGAACGATCAAAGCAACTGGGAACCATCGAAGCCACCGGGAACCATCAAAGCAGCTGGGAACCATCAAAGCAACAACAGCAGTAATTGGCAACAACGTCGGCAACAACGGCCACAGCGCGTCGGCATCGAATCGCTCCTCCTCCTTGTCCACCGGCGCTCCACCAACGTCGCTCCTCCTCCTCCACCGGCGCTCCACCAACATCGCTAGGCAACAACAACAACGAATCATTGGCAACGAATCGTCGGCAACAAATCGTCAGCATCAAATTGTCGGCATTGAATTGCTCCTCCTCCACCACCGGCGCTCCACCAACGTTGGGAACTCTATCGGCATCGGCAACGGCAATTGATTGGTCTTCTTGCTGCTGGCTTCCTGCTGCTCAAAACGCTGCTCGAAACGCCGCTCCAAAAGGTTCAATTCGATTGATTGGATGGTGGATATGGTGGGGGAATACAATTTACTCTCTCGCTGCTACACTTGGTCTTGGTCTTGCTAGTCGCTGTTGCTCTCGCTGTTGTTGCAAATCGATGTTGATCTTGGTAGCCGCTGTTGCTGTTCCTGTTGCTTTCGCTAGTCACTATTGCTGTTGCTGTTGCTCTTGGTAGCCGCTCTTGGTAGCCGCTGTTGCTCTCGCTAGTCGCTATTGCTGTTGCTCTCGCTAGTCTCTGTTGCTAGCCGCTATAGTCGCTTCAAACGCCGCTGCTCGCTGCTGACTTCCTGCTGTTCAAAACGCCGGTCGAAACACTGCTGCTGGCTGCTGGCTTCCTGCTACTCCAAAACGCCGCTGCTCGCTGCTCGCTGCTTGCTGCTTGCTGCTGGCTTCCTGCTGTTCAAAACGCCGGTCAAGACGCCGCTGCTGGCTGCTGGGTTCCCGCTGCTCCAAATCGCCACTCCTGCTTGGTTTCCTGCTGCTCGAAAGGCCGCTGGTTGCTGCTAGCTGCTTGCTTCCTACTGCTCCAAAACGCTGCTGCTCGCTGCTGTCTTCCTGCTGTTCGAAAAGCCGGTCAAAACGCTGCTACTGACTGCTGGCTTCCTGCTACTCCAAAACGCCGCTGCTTGCTGCTCTCTGCTAGCTTCCTGCTGTTCAAAACGCCGGGCAAAACGCCGCTGCTGGCTGCTGGGTTCCTGCTGCTCAAGAACGCCGCTGCTGCTTGGTTTCCTACTGCTCGAAAGGCCGCTCCAAAACGCCGCTCGAAAGGCCGCTGGTCGCTGCTAGCTGCTGGCTTCCTGCTGCTCCAAAATGCTGCTGCTCGCTGCTGGCTCTCTGCTGTTCAAAACGCCGGTCGAAACGCTGCTGCTGGCTGCTGGCTTCCTGCTGCTCCAAAATACCTCTGCTCGCTGCTGGCTTCCTGCTGCTCAAAAGGCTGCTCCAAAACGCCACTCAAAAGGCCGCTGCTCGCTGCTTGCTGCTGGCTTCCTGCTGCTCCAAAACGCTGCTGCTCGCTTCTGGCTTCCTGCTGTTCAAAACGCCGGTCAAAACGCCGCTGCTGGCTGCTGGCTGCTGGGTTCCTGCTGCTCAAGAACGCCGCTGCTGCTCGGTTTCCTGCTGCTCGAAAGGCCGCTCCAAAACGCCGCTCGAAAGACTGCTGGTCGCTGCTAGCTGCTGGCTTCCTGCTACTCCAAAACGCCGCTGCTTGCTGCTCGCTGCTAGCTTCCTGCTGTTCAAAACGCCGGGCAAAACGCCGCTACTGGCTGCTGGGTTCCTGCTGCTCAAGAACGCCGCTGCTGCTCGGTTTCCTGCTGCTCGAAAGGCCGCTCCAAAACGCCGCTCAAAAGGCCGCTGGTCGCTGCTAGCTGCTGGCTTCCTGCTGCTCCAAAACGCTGCTGCTCGCTGCTGGCTTTCTGCTGTTCAAAACGCCGGTCAAAACGCTGCTGCTGGCTGCTGGCTTCCTGCTGCTCCAAAACGCCTCTGCTCGCTGCTGGCTTCCTGCTGCTCAAAAGGCTGCTCCAAAACGCCGCTTTAAAGGCCGCTGGTTGCTGCTAGCTGCTGGCTTCCTGCTGCTCCAAAACGCCACTTGAAACGCCCTTGCTGGCTTCGTGCTGACTTCCTGCTGCTCCAAAATGCCGCTCCAAAATGCCGCTGCTGGCTGTTGGCTTCCTGCTGCTCCAAAACGCCGCTTGAAACAGCGCTGCTGGCTTCCTGCTGGGGAGCACACACATGTTCATTACCCGTAGACTTGTACATGGTTTTCGTACTGTGTATTTATTGTGGTATTTTGTACACAGTGTGTTACTAAGTGCAGTTAACAGCATGTTTCGAAGATGAGAGAAAATCATTCGTGCGTAAGAAGTTTGACATAAAATATTGTTCATCACGGCAACTTTATGATATCCCTAACCCTGAAATTGTTATTTAATTGATTATTTTTATTCCACTAAGTCAAGAGTGAGTTTTAGGTGATGATCCAGATAGGGATTGATGAGATATTGTCTGGAAAGGAGAAGCGCGCGACACGCGAGGTATTTTAGTAGACATGCGACCTAAAAAGATAGGAAATTTTAAAAATAGGGTCGAGAATTTTAAAAATACCACGCGATACCCCGGGGGTAGAGAAACAGTTCTCGGACGAGGGCCACACTTGGTACACCGCTACTAGTAGTGGCACTGAGTGCAGCACTGGGTGAAACGCTAGTGACCACACTTGGTACAGCGCCTGGGGAAACACCAGGAGCAGAACTTGGTGCAATGCTAGTAGTGTCACTGTGTGCAGCACTGGGTGAAAAACTAAGAGCCACACATGGTGCAGCGCAAGGATTGGGACGGAGTGCAGCACTGGGTGAAACACTGGGAGCCACACTTGGGGCTGCACTGGGTGAAACACTTGGAGCAGGACTGGGTGCAGGGCTAGGAGTGACACTGGGGGCAACACTTGATGAAACCACAGCCACGCTGGGAGCGGCACTGTGTGCAGCGCTTGGTGGAACACTAGGAACCACACTTGGTGCAGCACGTGGTGAAGAACAAGGCAAAGCACTTAGGGCAGTGCTAGGAGAAGCACTGGGTGCAACACTTGGGGATACACTGGGAAACACACTGGGTGCAGTGCGGGGTGAAACACTTGGAAGAGCACTTGGTGCCGTGCTAGGAGTGACACTGTGTGCAACACTTGGTGAAACACAAGGAGCAGCACTAGGTGCAGTGCTGGTAGAAGCACTAGGTGCAACACTTGGGGAAATACTAGGAACCACACTGAGCGTGGCGCCTGGTGAAACACTTGGAGCAGGACTGGGTGCAGTGCTAGGAGGGACACTATGGGAAACACTTGGTGAAACGCGAAGAGCCACACTTAGAACAGCACCAATAGTGGCATTGAGAGCAGCACTGGGTGGAACACTAGAAACCACAGTTGGTGCAGCGCTTGGTCAAACACTTGAAGCAGCACTTGGTGCAGTCCTAGGAGTGACACTGTTGGCAACACCAGCACTTGGAGCAGCACTAGAATTGGCCCAGGGCACAGCACTTGGTGAAACACTGAGTGAAACACTAAGAGGCACTTGGGGCAGCACTAGGAGTGGCAATGTGGGCTGCACTGAGGGAGACACTGGGAAAAGCACTGGGTACAGCGCTGGGTAAAATGTGTGGCCCATCCCTTAGGATCCATTCAGCGAAGCCCGCATCAAGGCAGCCTCCTGGCAATACGGCTGCTGGGACTAAAGAGGGACTGCATAGCGTCTTCTGGCAAGCTGGATGGTCGCAAGCCACTGTCACTTGGCAGTAAGAGTGTAGCCCCAAAGCACTTGGAGAGGAGTCTGAAGAAGGGAGTGGAATTGAGGCAGAGCACCGGCTAAGCCAATGGCTAGTTCAGACAAAATGGAGGCATTGATTGATTGGTGTTGTTCAGCCTCAAGCACCCCCCCCCCCCCCCCCCCCAGTGCCATGGAGCCGTTGGTTCCGATACGTCCAGAGATCCCAGCAAGTGAGGAAAAATTGGTGAATCACTGCAGTGGCCCATCTGCGAAGAGAACGCTTGCTATCAATCAAAGAATAGTAATCAGCGTGAATCTGATGCCAGAGGGGGGTCCACCTCCCAAGAAACCCTTACAGTAGAGGCAATAGCAGGGGAGTATGAGGAAGGGTGGATACGCCTACCTTGACGAACCCTAGTTGTAACATCCACAATGGCAAGAGCCAGAGAAGGTTCTGTAATCTCAGAGGTAAGGCGCTGTTGCAAAGGGCCCCGAAAGGAAGACAAGCTGTGCTGGACAGCCCCAGGGTCTGCACTTGAAAGTACATGGGAGACCTTCTCCGCGTCCTGGGCACACAGAGGGCATCTGGAATGATCCTGGTGCTGGTAATGGAGTAACTGAGTGCCAACACCAATGCAACCTGAAGCAAATTTGACAAACCACCTTTGCATACCAGGAGGGAGGCGCTTGAAAGCAGTTCAATGAGCACACCAAAGGATGGAATTTGAGACTTGTGGTGGAATGGAGATGTCATGGTGAGTGTGCCAATAGTGAAGAAGGGGAGGACCAGAAATAAGAATGTGCAAGGCATCTTGGTCAAAGCAAGAGCATTTGAGACCGTTCTGTGAGAGAGCCAAGGGCTCAAACACAAGCCGGGGATAGTGGTAGGGGGAGGAACAATTCAAGGAGAGAAATGCCTTGGCCATACCATCAACCTGATGATTGCAAAGGGCCTACCAGTCAAGAGAAATACCCTCTTGATGACCCTGAACCCACCTGAATGTGACAGTGATTGGAAGAGCAGAGAGCATATTGCGAATGACATATACATAGTCAAAAGATTTCTGAGAAATAGCCAAGGGCCAGGTGCCCTGAGCCTGTTGTAGAGCCGTATCCCCATCAAGGGCGATGGTGAGGGAGCCAGAGGCTGCATCATAGAGGTCCACCAGAGCCATACAGCAGGTGAGAACACCAATGATGCCAGCCAATTTGCTCCGGTAGGAAGACTGATCTGCGGGTGGGCCACTGATAAGGTTAGATCCAGTGAGGAACAAGGAGGGAGACTTTGTGGAGGTGGTGGGGGATAGGATAAATGCAGATGTGCCTCGGAGTAGAAGGGGGTCATAAGAGCCGTCACAGACAGCACTGTCAGAGCCACTCAGAATGGCATCAGCAAGAGTCTGGCATCCATCCTGGGGAAGGGAGTATTTATGGAGAAGGACTTGGGGAGAAGCGTCAAGAGCATCAAATGCATTCTCTGGGGTAGCCTGGAGACACTCAAAATGATCATAGGTCAAGGGATCCTCATCTGGTGGATGCGAGACAAAGGTAGATGGACCTACAAGCCGGAACACATTCCCACTGGACAGGAGGGAGACAAGAGTGTTGGCGTTGGCAGGTTTGGTGGAAACAATGCTAGGGATGAAGCTGTATCGGCCTCGGCCTTGCAAAGAACCAACCCTCCAGCCAGTAGGACATTTGGAGAAGACCCTCTCAGAAGATGGAGACAAAAACCAAGGCCACAAAGAGGAAGAGTTGGATGACAGCCAATGCCCCAGGTAGAAGGAGGGGTGAATGGCTCTATCAGAAGGCAAGGCCAACCGTGGTAAGAATGATTTCTGAAGGGCGCGTTGCCAAAGAAGCCAAGCTGGTGGAAGCCATGGGGGAGGACAACGAGGCCAGTCAAGATGATTGCGAAGATGGTTTGAGGACTGCAACTGGAAGGCCATTGGAGAAAGCCTTTTGCCATCCGCAGTGCAAATATCAGCAAGGGTTATAGCCTTGATGGACATCCGGATGAGATTCAGAAGGGACAGTTCGGCGCCCTGGAAGCCAGCAGTGACAAAAGCTTGCATGAGGTAACAATCATTCAATCAAAGCAGAGGAAGTGTAGGGAAGTCTTCAACCAAACTCACAGGGTGCATGGAGAAGAACTGCCACACATGCTTATACCAGCAAGGAGTGATATAAGATGTGTAAGGCTGGTAGGGGGTAATCCCAAGATGGAAAGGAATTCCCAGTTCAAGCCGAAGGGCTTCAGCTGTGAGCCAGAGAATACGGCCGGTCTGCAAGACACAGACAGATTCCTGAAACAGAGTAGCAATGTGACTGAATTCTTGGAGAAGAAAAGGGTGAATGAAGCCAAAGCCTTGATACAAAGATGGACCATAGAAGACCTTGCAAGGAAAGTTGTGAGACATGCCTGCCTTGTTAACCACTGGGACCAGAGTTGGTTGGAGAATTTGGGTCCAGATAGAAGCACTGAGCTGAGTGACTGGCATGGGATATTCAAAAGACTTCATAAAGGAATACTTGAAGGTGTAGATGGAGGTGTTCTTCTCACACTTGGAGGACCTCATTTGAGATCCAAAGGACTGGGACTGGGACTGCAGGTGAGCAACTTGAACTTCCTCATTGCCATCCATAGAGATGTAGACACCCAGAGTCTTGTCAGCATGATCAACCTCAAAACAATCAAGTGGTGACCAGACACCAGATTTGTCAGTGATGGTGAAAACACCTGGCATGTCATCGACAGAGCGATAGTCCCAACCAGAACCAGTCCACTTGAAATTAATCAAGTAGCAGAAGGACTTGGCAGGTTCAATAGCTCCACCAGTAGTAATGAGACCTCCAGCCCAACGATCTAAAGCTGCCTGGAAATCAGCAGCCAGAGCCTCACCAGAAGTAGTAGAGGGGGCACCAGCGCAGAAGAGATCAGTGTCATCCAGAAAGGCAACACCAACCAAAGAAACAAGCTGAAGGGATAGGGAGGTGAGAAGATGAACCCCATGGCCTGCATTCTGCATCATCCTGAAGATGATGGTAGAAACTAGAGCTCACAGAGTAGGGCCAAGACCGTTGCCTTGTCCAATGCCACTGAGAGGAACAGAGTCATCACCGTACACAGGACCAGACCGGCCAAAGCCAGTTTTAATGTAATGGGTGGCACACTGGAGAGTGGAGAGTAGAACCTTGCAAACATGAGCTGGAATCCCAAAGCTCTGAAGGGTGAGACTGACAATGGGATGGGAGATTTGATCATAGCAACCCTTGGCATCATTCATTGCAACCGCCCCAGAGCGTCGCTTCTGACAGAGGACATCACAGATGAGCTTCTTGTTGAGACAGGTGTTGATGGCTTTGTGATGCTTCCAGCTGCCGTGTTGGTCAACTGCCACCGCATTGGCAAGTTCTGTATGAGCGAGAATGCGTTTACCAATCATCTTGTTGTTGATCTGAAACTCAGGAGACATCAGTTGGATGAGTCTCATCTTGTCAACACGGTATTCACCAGGTTTCTTGAAGATTTGCACATCTGTGATGACCTGCCAAGCAGAGAGAGAGAACCCAACTGTCAGAGGGGCAGACCTCAAGAGGGTGTCAAAGGAATTCAGCTGAGGGTCCAATGCAAAGGATTTGTGGTGGGCAAAACTAAGACAAGAAGGCTCTCCAGCAGTGCGTTCCTTCTGACATTTCCAGGCAGCAGCATTGTCAGCAGGGCTGACAGAATAATCAAAGGGAGCCAGATGCTGAATGGAAGCAGGCACTTGAAGGCAGGTAAGAAATTTGGAGAGGTACTGGGCAGTCCCTGGATGAGGAATGTAGGTGCCAGCAAGGACCTCAGCTGATGCAGGTCCAATCCCCAAGTATCCGAAGGACTGGATGAAAGGGGAGGACATGAAGGGAGTGCCTAGGCATTGTTGCTGACAACAAACATTGGATGCAGCCATGGCTGGCACCATAGTGGACTGAGACTCCAGGACTTGTTCAGTGCCATCAGGTCCAACTGCAACAGCCTTCAGAACAGCAGTCTTATGAAGACGACTGCGGATAGAGCAAGCAGCCAGCCTAAGATCCCTTTGGAGCTGTTCACGGCGCATGCGTGCCCAAATCTGGGAGGCACTCTGGTTGTGGGGCTTGCCTTCAGCAAGAAGAGCATCCACCAAGCCTTGGTGGAAGGAGTCACGCCAAGAGGGGGCCAGAAGTTTGATGGCGCGGTATTGGTTGTAGGCTTGCTTCAAATAGAGGACAGCAGTGGCAAGATCACAGTGTTCACCCTTGTATAAGGAAAGCTTACATGCCAAGCGCTTCACAATTGTGTGACTGGTGGAGACACCTTGACGAAGCTGCACTATCCGCCTCTACAAATCAATGATGTCACAGTAGACTTGTAGCTAGGGAGACCAAGGGATCATGCCTGTGCGAAGACGGCAAAGATGTTGTTCAACAGACAGCCGGATGGAAGCAGTGGTGGCATGGAGAACATCATAGGTAGTTATGAGGGTGTCTCACACAGATGTATCACCAGATACATACTGAGCCACCAGATCCTCAAGCTTGGTTCGAAGGGCAAACACACCAGCAGTAGCAAAACCATGCTTCACACGCTCGAGATAGCGCTGCCTAAGGTGAGGGTGGGAAGAATTCAGGCGAGGCAAAGAAGAGTGCACAGGAGGTGGAAGGTGTTTTCCCATGATGCTGCCATTACAAACTTCTATCCAAAGCAAGTGATGATCAGAGGCCATACCCTGCTCACCACTAAATGCACAGTAACCAGCTCTGAAGACATCAGCATGCTCAGTAACCCAGATGGCATCAATGGGAGTCCGGGTGGTATTCCTATTGTAGGTGGCAGGGGGAGATGTGGAGGGATGGGTAGTCAAGATAGCATCCGTAAAGCCAAGTGCTGTGAGCTCAGAGGAAAGACCATCAGACCAGACATCAGAATTATGGTCAATCCCTAAAATGACTGAGTCACCAGCCTCTAAATACGCCTGAAGGGCAGCTGTGAGGTCACGGCGAAAGAGGATGCGGGGATTGGGACAGGGAAGATCCTCCTCAGCCTGGAAGTAGCAATAGTGTTGGTTCCAAACAGAGCCAAGGTCCCTGTCATTTGCTACAGGGCAGCAGGCAGAAAAGATTGTAACCGTAGCTTGAGCCCTGCCCTGAAACCTGACAAAGGTCCACCGTCCAAGCCCAGATGGATCAGCCCCATGGGTAAGCTTGTGAGAGTGAAAGAGCCAATCAATGGTAAAGCCCGTACCACCAGGGAGGCGCCAAGTACCAGTGGAGGCCTCATGCTTGTTGCTAGCAAGGTAGGACAAACTGGAAGGGCATTCCTGTTTGATGCGAGAGTGGAAAAGGTCACAGAGGAGAAGCTTGGGTTCATTCAGACAGTGCTCAGCGTAGAGAGCAACCCCAGCCTTGCTTTTAGCAAATCGCCGAGAGTTGTGACAAGAGCGAGACATGAAGGCTGACTTTCGCTTGGGACCAATGTTTTGGAAGGTAATGAGGGTGGAGTTGGAGGAAGGAGCATGGGGAAAGAGATGTCCAAAAGCATCGGAATCCTTAGCAACAAGGATGTCCCCATGAAGATCAGATTGAACAAGGCGGGAAACTGGAGGAGACGAGGAGGGGGAGGAAGGACTGGATGAATCCAGGGGGGATTGGAGTTGGGGGGCATCCCACCAGGCCCCAATGGAAATATCCTAATCATGATCAGAAGCAAACCATGTCTGTCGCACGGAGGAGGAAGATGGCAGCACTGGGGGAAGCGTCTGAGGCAGCACCTGGTGCAGTGCAAGTAGAAGCACTGGGTGCAGAACATAGGGAAACATTGGGATCCCCAGTTGGAGCCGCGCTGGGTGTGACACTGGATGGAGCCCTGGGTGAAGCACTGGGAAGCACGCCAAATGTAGGGCTGGGGGAAGTAGTTGGAGTAGCACCTGGTACAGTGCTAATAGAAACACTGGGTGCAGAACAAGGTGAAGCACTGGGAGACCTAGTTGAAGCCGCGCTGGGTGTGACACTGGATGCAAACCTGGGGGAAGCACTGGGAAACACGCCAAATGCATGGCTGAGGGAAACGCCTGGAGCAGCCCCTGGTGCAGTGCTAGTAGAAACACTGGGTGCAGAACCTGGTGAGACACTGGGATCCCCAGTTGGGGCCGCGCTGGGTGTGACACAGGATGGAGCCCTGGGAGAAGCACTGGGAAGCACGCCAAATGCAGTGCTGGGGGAAGCGCTGGAAGCAGCCCCTGGTGCAGTGCTAGTAGAAACACTGGGTGCAGAACATTGTGGAGCACTGGGATCCCCAGTTGGAGTAGCGCTGGGTGTGACACTGGATGCAAACCTGGGTGAAGCACTGGGAAGCACGCCAAATGCATTGCTGGGGGAAGCACGTGCAGTGCTAGTAGAAACACTGGGTGCAGAACATTGTGGAACACTGGGATCCCCAGTTGGAGCCGCGCTGGGTGTGACACTTGATGCAAACCTGGGGGAAGCACTGGGAAGCACGCCAAATGCATGGCTGAGGGGAGCGCTTGGAGCAGCAACTGGTGTAGGGTGAGTAGAAACACTGGGTGCAGAACCTGGTGAGACACTGGGATCCCCAGTTGGGGCCGCGCTGGGAGTGACACGGGATGCAAACCTGGGAGAAGCACTGGGAAGCACCGGGAAGCACGCCAAATGCATTGCTGGGGGAAGCGCTGGAAGCAGCCCCTGGTGCAGTGCTAGTAGAAACACTGGGTGCAGAACCTGGTGAGACACTGGGATCCCCAGTTGGAGCTGCGCTGGGTGTGACACTGGATGGAGCCCTGGGAGAAGCACTGGGAAGCACGCCAAATGCATTGCTGGGGGAAGCACTGGAAGCAGCCCCTGGTGCAGTGCTAGTAGAAACACTGGGTGCAGAACAAGGTGAAGCACTGGGATCCCCAGTTGGAGCCGCGCTGGGTGTGACACAGGATGCAAACCTGGGGGAAGCACTGGGAAGCACGCCAAATGCATTGCTGGGGGAAGCACATGCAGTGCTAGTAGAAACACTGGGTGCAGAACAAGGTGAGACACTGGGATCCCCAGTTGGAGCCGCGCTGGGTGTGACACTGGATGCAAACCTGGGGGAAGCACTGGGAAGCATACAAAATGCAATGCTGGGGGAAGCGCTGGAAGTAGCCCCTGGTGCAGTGCTAGTAGAAACACTGGGTGCAGAACATTGTGGAACACTGGGATCCCCAGTTGGAGCCGCGCTGGGTGTGACACAGGATGCAAACCTGGGGGAAGCACTGGGAAGCACGCCAAATGCAGTGCTAGGGGAAGCGCTGGAAGCAGCCCCTGGTGCAGTGCTAGTAGAAACACTGGGTGCAGAACATTGTGGAACACTGGGATCCCCAGTTGGAGCCGCGCTGGGTGTGACACTGGATGGAACCCTGGGTGAAGCACTGGGAAGCATGCCAAATGCATTGCTGGGGGAAGCGCTGGAAGCAGCCCCTGGTGCAGTGCTAGTAGAAACACTGGGTGCAGAACCTGGTGAAACACTGGGATTCCCAGTTGGAGCCGCGCTGGGTGTGACACTGGATGGAACCCTGGGTGAGGCACAGGGAAGCACACCAAATGCATTGCTGGGGAAAACGCTTAGAGCAGCAATTGTTATCCTGGTCAAAGCAAAAGCCCTTGCAACCGTTGAGCAAAAGTTCCCAGGGCTCAAACACAAGCTGGTGATATTGATATGAAGAATTTTTATTGGCAGAGAGAAAGGAAATCTACCTGATGATTACAAAGAGCCCACCAGTCAAGGGAGAGGCCCTCTTGATATCCCTCAACCTACCTGAACTGGAAAGAGATTGGAAGAGCAGAGATCATGTGCCGAATGACATAGTAGACATAATCAAAAGATTTCTGGGAAATAACCAAGGGCAGGGATCCCTGAGACTGCTGGAGAGCTGGGTCACCGTCAAGAGCAATGGTGATAGAGCCGGAGGCAATACCAAAGAGGTCCACCAGAGCAGTACAGCAGGTAAGAGCCCCAATGATGCCAGCAAGTTCACTCCGGTAGGAAGACTGAACGTCAGGAGAGCCACTGACAAAGTTGCAACCAGTGAGGAACAAAGAGGTAGACTTGGTGGAGGTATTTGGCGCCAGAATAAATGCTGACGTGCCTCAGAGAAGGATAGGGGCATATGAGCCATCACAGACAGCCCTGGCGGTTCCACACCAAGTGGCATCAGCAAGAGCGTGCCAGCCTGCCTGGGGAAGGGAGAACTTGTGGAGAAGGACTTATGGAGAGGCACAGAGATCATCAAAGGCATCCTTGGGGGAAGCTGGAAGACACTCAAACAGATCATAGGTGAAGGGATCAACATCAGGGGAATGCGATACAAAAGTAGCGGAACCAACAATCCAAAAGACTTGCCTATGTGCCACAAGGGAGACAAGGGTATGTGCACAGGCTGGTTTTGCAGGAAGGACTGTAGAGGTGAAGCTGTATTAGCCACGACCTTGAGAAGAGCCAACTGTCCATCCAGTAGAACATTTGGAAAAGATCCTCTCTGTGGAGGGAGATAAAAACCACGGCCAAGGAGAAACTGACACGGAAGAAAGCCAATGCCCCAGATAGAATGAAGGGTGAAGAGCCCTATCTGATGGTGATGGCAACAGAGGAAGAAAGAATTGCTGAAGGGTGCGAGTCCAAAGAAGCTTAGCTGAAGGAGGCCATGCAGGAGGATGGTGGGGCCAGTCAAGATGATCCCATAACTGGTTGGAGGAGTGCAACTGGAAAGCAATAGAAGAAAACCTTTTACAATCTGCAGTGCAAAGATCAGCAAGGGAGATAGCCTGGATGGACATCGGAATGAGGTTCAAGAGGGACAAGTCAGGGCCTCAGAAGCCCGCATTGACAAAAGCTTGCATACAGTAACAGGCATTGGAACAAAGAAGGGGAAGATTGGGGAAGTCTTCAACCAACCGCACGGGGTGCAAAGAGAAGAACTGCCACACGTTGTTATACCAGAAGGGAGTGATATAGGAAGCATAAGGCTGATAAGGTGTGATGCTAAGATGTAGAGGAAGACCCAGTTCAATCCAAAGTGCTTCAGCAGTGAGCCTGAGAATTCTGCCGGTTTGCGAGTCATGGACAGATTCCTGAACGAGAGTAGCAATGTAACTGGATTTCTGGAGAAGGAATGGGTGGATGAAGCCAAAGCCTTGATGCAGAGAGGGACCGTAGAAGACCTTTCTGGGGAACTGACAAGACATGTCAGCCTTATTCAACATGGGGACAAGGGTGGGGTGGAGAATCCGAGTCCAGGTATTGGCATCAAGCTGAGTGACTGGCATTGGATATTCAAAGGACTTCATGAAGAAGTACTTGAAGGTGTAAATGGAGGCATTCTTCTCACACTTGGAAGCCTTCAGTTGGGAACCAAGCGGCTGAGACTGGGACTTCAAGTGAGCAATCTGGCCCTCCTCATTGCCGTCCATGGAGATGTAGACACCCAGTGTTTTGTCAACATGATCAACTTCAAAATGGTCGAGGGCAAAAAGGAAGCCAAGTTTGTCCGTAAGCGTGAAGTCACCGGGCATGTCATCAATGGAGCAATAGTCCCAACCAGAACTAGTCCATTTGAAATCAATCAAAGAACAGAAAGATTTGATAGGTTCAATAACACCACCAGTAGTGACGATACCTCCAGCCCAGCAATCAAGAGCAGCCTGGAAATTAACAGCCGGAGTCTCACCAGAAGTATTGGGAGCAGCACCAGTGCAAAACAGATCAGTATCATCCAAAAAGGCAAAGCCCACCAGTGAGACAAGCTGTAGGGAAATGGATGTGAGAAGATGAACGCCATGGCCTGCCTGCTGCATCATCCTGAATATAATGGTAGAAACCAAGGCCCACAGAGTTGGACCAAGACCATTGTCTTGACCAATGTCACTAAGAGGAACAGATTCATCACCATACACAGGACCAGACCTGCCAAAACCAGTTTTAATATGATGATTTGCTTGCTGAAGTGTAGACAAGAGGGCCTTGCAAACATGGACGGGAATGCCAAAGCTCTGAAGAGTAAGGTTAGCAATGGGATGAGATTTGATCATAGCAACCCTTGACATCATGCATAGCAACAGCACCAGAGTGGCGCTTCTGAAAGAGGACATCACAGATGAGCTTCTTGTTCCGACAGGTGTTAATGGCTTTGTGATACTTCCAGCTGTCATGCTGGTCAAGTGCCACTGCATTGGCGTGTTCAGCATGTGCAAAAATGTGTTTGCCAATCATCTTGTTGTTTGATCTGGATTTCAGGAGACATCAGTTGGATAAGTCACATCTTGCAAACTTGATATTCACCAGGTTTCTTGAAGATATCCACATCAGTGATGCCCTGCCAAGCAGAAGGAGAGAACCCAACAGTCAAAGGAACAGACTGAAGGAGTGTGCCAAAGGAGTTCAACTGAGGATCCAACGCAAAGGATTTGTGATTGGCAAAGCTGAGATAGGAAGGCTCTCCAGCAGTACATCCCTTCTGACGCGAACAGAATAATCAAAGGGAGCCAGACACTGGAGGGAAGCTGACACTTGAAGACATGTAAGAAATTTGGATAGATACTTGTCAGTCCCAGGAGGAGGAGTGTAGGTTCCTGCAAGGACCGCAGCAGAGGCAGGAGCAGTTCCCAAGTAGCCAACAGCCTGGGTGAAAGAAGGGGACATAGAGGGATTACCAAGGCATTGTTGCTGGCAACAGACATTAGATTCAGCCATGGCAGGAACCATAGTAGACTGAGACTCCAAGACATGCTCAACGCCATCAGGTTCAACAGCAAGAGCCTTCAGAACAGCGGCCTTGTTGAGACGACCTCAGATGGAGCGAGCAGCAAGACCAAGATCATGTTGGAGACTTTCTTGGTGCATGCAAGCTCGAATCTGTGAGGCGCTCTGATTGTTGTATGGCTTGCCTTTGATGAGGAGGGCATCAACCAAGCCTTGATTAAAAGACTCACGCCAAGAAGGGGCCAGCGTTCAGCATGGTATTACTTGTAGGCCTGCTTCAAATATAGGAAAGCAGTAGGAAGAGCACAGTGTTCACCCTTGTATAAAGAAAGCTTGCATGCCAGGCGCTTCACAACTGTGTGGCTAGTAGAAACACCTTGGTGAAGCTTCACAACAAGCCACCAGAAATTGATTGTGTCACAGTAGACTTGGAGCTGGGGAGACCAAGGAATCATTCCAGCGTGAATATGGCAGAGGTGCTGGGCGACAGACAGCCGGGTGGAAGCTGAGGTGTTGTGGAGGACTTCATAAGTAGTGATGAGAGTATCACGCACAGACGTGTCACCAGAAACATACTGAGCTAGCAGGTGCTCAAGCTTAGCCTGGAGAGCAAACACTCCAGCATTGGCGAAACTGTGCTTCACCCACTTGAGATATTGCTGGCACAGATGGGGGTGGGAAGACTTCAGGCGGGGCAGAGAGGAACGCACAGGGGGTGGAAGATGTTTACCCATGATGCTGCCATTGCAGACTTCAATCCGCAGCATGCAATGATCAGAGTCCATGTCATGAACACCACCAAAGGGAGAGTAGCTAGCTCTGAAGACATCGACACCAGTAGTAACCCAGAGCGCAACAATGGGAGTTCTGGTGGTATTCCAATTGTAAGTACGTCACACAAACAAGATTCAGGATTCTTTTGGAATCACGCGCATATTTGGGCCGAACTCCATTGGTCCCCCTTTGTAATTTCACCCTACTTATTGAAATTAATGTCAAACTCCTAATATTTTGATGCAGAGTACATTTTCCTACCCCGCTGGCATCTATTTCTGAATTTGTGGCATTGATGCCTGAAACAAACAGTGCATGGCCTCAATTTCTCAATCTCAATCGGTTCATCATTTTTATTGTTATTACTGGCTATCATAAGACATTACTAGTAACGATGGTCCGCACTCCTTTATATCAGGTTTATTGTAAACATTGTGATTTGAATTCTCCTCCGATTACTAAAGGTGGGGGAAAGAAGAAGGTCACCAAGAAGATGAAACCAACCTTGTTTACAGCGCAACTCAGAAAGAAAACGGGAGTAGTTGTTTCTCCCGGCATTCTGGACCATACTTTGAATGACGCATTATGCTATTCTTATTACAAGCGATCTTTGGGTGTAGTTAATTTTGCATCTTGCGTATTCATAATAAAATCACAGAAGTCACAGGATGCTAGTGATAAATTAGGTCTAACGAACACCCATAACGGTCCACTAAGTAGTGGCCTAGTACCAGAGGTGCTCGACAAACAACTTATGTACGACCCTTCTGTTGAACCAATGGGGGGTGCCTTGATTGGTCGGGAATTAACCAACATAGAGGATGACGATGATACTGTATCCGATGACAATTTTTTCTTTCCTAACATTGACAATGAGGAAGAAGGAAGTGACAGCACAGAGGCCCCCCACTCTTTGAGTGTCAATGATGAAGAAGGCAACGGCATTTAGGTTGATGATTCACATCGTGATACCAACATGGCAATTATGACGCCCAGTGCCAGGAGGTATGTATCAGATGAACTGATGGTAAAGATCAAGCTAATGAAAATTATGCGGAATCATAGCATACCACTAGTTGCAGAGAAGGAATTGTATGAATGGGTTATCGAATTGGAGCATCTCCATTTATTTTCATGGACGAAATGCAACAACCTCGTACAGACGAGGTCAAGAGTTTTGAGGGAGATTTCCGCAACTGTGCCTGAAATAAAAGGTGATGGGTTTGAACCTCATCTTATTGACTGGTGTTCTAAGAAATCAATGACTAGTGGCGTTCCTGTTCATAAAGAAATCTACGTTTGGTCATTTCAAAAAAGCACTTCATTCCCTATTAGCAAAGGTCACGTTGGTAAAAGAAGAAAACCTGCCTTTCCCCCATGCTGAAGACCCAACGTCACCAGTCCGGTTTCCAGAACTACAAGGCAATATTGATATAGACAAACTCCACCACGGTGAATGGTGGATCAATACTTGGAGAAAGAGATGCAAATCCGAATCGAATGAAATTTTGGTGCCTATCATTCTCCACATGGATGGAATCGCAATTGACAATAGAGATCAAACCACTCTTACCCCACTGAACATGACACTTGACATATTCAACACCTTAACTCAGAACTCTTGGCCGGATGCTTGGGAAACTATATATTTCCATCCAACGGGTTCACGTGATATAGGTAACAAATCAATTGACAATGTGAGCAATCTTCACTCTGGCCTTCGTTGCGCTCTTTCATCTTTGAAAGAAGCCTGTAACCTAATGAATGGTATCGAGTGGTCTAATTTTCCTTGCAACAAGAAGAAGTGGCCCGTTTGAATGAAATTTGCGGTCACGTATTTCATAGGCGATACCCCCAGCACGACCAACTTTGTGGACATTATCAAACAGCAAATACAAAGATGATCTGTAGGCATTGCAATTGTCCAAGAGCACACAGTAACAACTCTCATGTGAATGTTCTGAAGGTTCCTGTTTCAATTAAAAGCGGGAACATGCAGGTTTTTGAATCACGAAAGTGGGGAAGAGTATCAATCTGCTAGGCTATGGAAGATGTCCAATTTTACTTCTCCGACAATGGAGGAAGGAGTGAATGTTGAACAGTATTTCAAGAATGTCTCCCAGCATTGTGTTCATAATGATAACGCGTTTTATGATCTTGATTTTGGAGAAAATCCACATAATATTAATCTAGCGTCACCAGGAGAGAGACTCCATATGCACCAACTTGGTTGCGCAAAGCAAGCAGCAGAGACTTTTCGTGAGGAATTTTTAGGGAATAACACACGGCTACTAGGTGACATGGACCGTATAGCAAATTACTATGGTGGTGCTGTTCAGAGGCAATCTGATCGTGATTTTCCGTGAACCAATTTTTCTGAGTCGATACATACAGCAAAGAAGGAGGGGAACCAGTAGATTGGCATGCTTTATATTCAGATGGTTGCACTTTTGTCTGCTGGAGGTTGTCAATTGTTGTTGTCACCAAGAACCACAACAAATCTTGAGAATAGGAGCAGAAAGTGTGAGGAAGAAATTGACAGACGTATTTACGCCCTTGAGTTGTTGTTGGGCATGGAAGAGTTCCTTAAATATGCTGGAACATTTGATGAGGTTTTCAAAGAAGACAACAAGGGTGTTTTAAATCATGACAAGATGGTTGTTCATTTCATTAACTGTATAAATAACTACCTACAACAAAGTAAGGGAGAGGGTAACAATCTGGTGAAGAATCACATGTATTTTCATTTATCACAGTACATGAAGATTATTTGGTCCTCCAACGGGATGGGACTCTGTAGCGAGTGAGAGCAACCATAAAACTGTCAAGAAGGCTCCCACAAAGAGAACCCAACGAATCAAATCCACCTTAATCAAGCAAACCTGCAAGCAAGTAATGGACTACCGCACTATTGATCAACTTGAGCGTGAATGTGATCTGTTTCATCACAAATTGTTTACAGGAGTAAGTCATCCTACAGAGGGCGGCCGGTCAGCCGGGTCTGAGTTTTTGATTTCAGTTAGGGATGGTTTGCCTTACATGAAGTGGGACAAAAAGAAAAACGCAAGTGTGCCATGGTTTCCATTGGATGTTCTCAAATTTTGTTGCATCGTGGTTCTTCTGGCTGTGGGGACCAACACGCTTTGTGGATCCACGGAGCACAAGAGGTATGACAATTCTTGTAGTATGGGGTTACTTTTTTGCGCTCATCCATCATTTAAGTCTGATTCTGGACAGTTGTCCAACGTATGGTATGACTGGGCAAATTTTCAACTAGATCTCCTTGACGGATGTGGTCTGCAAGTTTATCCATGTCAGATTCTGTGCCTGCTTCATCTTGAAGGCCCTTTCCCCCCTGGAAGTTCTGTCAGCGGGTTTGAATTAGTACACAATGGTTACTATGCCGTTGCTTGTTGCTTTCTTTCTGTTGACCCAATAACGAGCAAGAGGGCTCAAGGGAGAAGAGACCACCATGCATTGGTGATGCAAGGTGTGTTGTGCAACAAATTATATTTGTTTGACTGCAATATGATTGAGTCTGAAGGAGCCGTGGTCCGAAACCTTGGTAGGAAAGATCACTACTTTGTCCTTCAAAATAGGGAAGGATGGTTGTTTCATTTACGTGACACAATGGCTGGGTTAGAAACAAAAAGAATGGAGCTGATAGTGAAAGCCGGGGAAATCAGTAATGATTTGTAATCCTTCTTTCATTGGCGGTGCAGGTAAGTGACGGTGAGAATTCCATTTTAGAATTCTTCATTCGCAAGTTCATACACAACTTTCTTTATTGGTGCAACTCCAACACTGTTTATTTCAACATGGTTGATTGTCGTTTCATTTTTGTTTAATCCCCAAACGGTGTATGAGAAGCAATAAGCTCAATGTTTGGAACACCGTTGCAGGGTTAAGTGTCTTCAAACGGCGTTTTAGATTTAATTGCCTAAATGTATGCAATGGTGTTGCAGATTGAATTCCTGTGAGTGGCAAATGAGCACAAAGTCCGTAATGCCGTGGCAGGGTTAAGTGTCTGGAATGGCATTGCACATTGAAATCTGTAAAACCAAGAATAGTCACAATGTCTGGAATGCCGTTGCAGGGTTAAGTATTTTCAAAGCTGAGGCACATTGATGTGCCTGGAACAAAAGATAAGCACAATATATGGAATGACGTTGCAGTATTAAGTGTCTGGAACAGTGTTGGAGATAACAATTCTCTGTAAGGGAAAATCCGCACAACGTCTGGAACGGCGTTTCAGGGTTAAGTTTCTGGAACGGCGTTTTAGATTGATTGAGTTGTCTGGAACGGCAATGATGACTTCTTCATTTGTAACGAAAGTTTTCACAGTAGTTAATTTTTTATTTACGTTTTTAACAAGGACAGGAAGGTGTACGTATTTCTAAGTAGGGATGAGTTTCACCATAAAGCTTATTAGTACTATTTCACACGTCCCCATGCACCACAAGGAATGGGATAGTTGTTGTACTCCTCCAAATCTTTCGGTGATTTCCAAAGTTATTCATAAAGATGTAGCCAGTGCACAATGTTTCTCTTGTTTCCGTCTTCTTTCTCCCTTTTCTCTTTGTTTGCCAATTGTTTTAGTTTCCTTTTTTTCGTCTTAGACTATTTTGTCACTTTGTTCATGAATGAATTCCAATTGTCTTTAATCTTGTTTTTCTCCGTTTCTTTGTTTCGTTCCTTAACCTCATCAGCTTCTTCTATGAGCCTTCTATGATACTTTTGAATGATTGCCTCTTCAGTTGTTGTGCGACACTCGTTGAACCAAAGGCTTGTCAGACAGGGATGGTTACCCAGGTTAAAATGTATGCACTCCTTTATGTGTTTTGTGGCTTCCAGCGTCAGGTCACACCATTGCTTTGGTGGGAAAGTATGACCATCCAGTTCGAGCCTCTCTCATTCTCTGAATTGTACTTCTCATCCAATACCCACGTTATTGTAGCACTGTATGTCCTCCGTTTCTTTCAATGCAGGATAACCGCATAAAACGTATGCCATAATGATACCCATAGCCCACACGTGGTTAATGCCATCAGTGTCGCCTTCCTCAGAGAAAGGAAATACTACCTCCGTTACGTACTTTATGTTGTCGGCGAAAAAATACGGACTTTGTCGGCATCAAATTCTTTTTGAAAAGCCAATAACAAACAAAACAACGACCAAGGTGTGGAATACGAAATACGAACATTCCGCCGATCAAGACTTAGAATCAAACGTACCTCCACTACTTGAAAATCCCTAAGTGGTAAAAACGATATCACTTAGGACTACAAACAAAAGGGGTTAATCGGTTAGAAACAAGACATATCCAAAGACCTGATCAATAAGTGAACACTTGGAACTCTTAAGTAAATTCAGAAGAATATACTTCATATCCCGTGGGGAAATTACTTATTGCAATCAAGTAAATCAATACCAATTCCGAATGGGCCTCCTCATCTATCTCAAATACCACGAACAAGCATATGCCCCATTTGATAAAACACTTAACCTCGTAAAGACCAATACCATCAAATGACCGATACAGTAAGACCGACACGACGCTAATACAGCAACAGCAACAGCAATATCGGTACGATGAAATCCATACTAGTGAAAAGACCGGGGAAGATCTCTATCACGCAAAATACAGCAGAGAGCCCCAATACAGTACAAAATACATAGTGAAAATAAGAGCGTCTCTCTGAGCTCACATCTCTTTAAATTTAAACAATTCGTTATACCTATCCGGTTGATTTTTAGAGTAACAACAGGTTATAGAGCCCTTATAACTCACACAATTGCTGCCCATCCGTAGGATTGTGTATACCTTAAGCTATCTATCTCCGGCTGTTCAGCACCTCCACTGTCCGTTACATCCAGAGGAACTTGGTAGTGACGCCCATCCGTGTGCTACACTTCGGCCTCCCCCCTTCTCTCCTTCTTCTCCTCCTTACTCCCATATCAAGGGGTGTATACAGATCCTTCTACCAAGAATCTTCTTCTGTAATACACAACCAAGAAGCGTGCGTATCAAGGGGTGTATCCACAGAACATTCTACCACGAATCTCCTTCTGTAACTACATCGCAACATCGACATTGACGATTCGAGGATCAAAGGATTCCTCCGACAACGCCGGTTAATCGCATCACAAGAATGTTCCGAGGTTAAATTAAATCAACAGACCCACAACAATTGTTCCACCGACAATTGTTCTATGAGAATCTTCTCTCATCCCCCGCAACGCCGACATTGACGACAATTATTCGTTATTTTGACAACAACGACGAACGTTCATCTGTGACAGAACAATGATAAATATTGTCGTCGCCGCCATAACACCGATTTGACACCCATCATGGTTCCTCCACCAGAAGCATACGATTGTTCCAATGTCTATGGGATTGCATTCAAATTCCAAAGTGACAACAACCCCCAAGAAGTCCTTTCTCTCAATGGCTCTTATGCGGAGACTGTGCCACTTGCAGCACCCGAAATATCAACTCTCTTCACATCGGACGCTAATGACAAAGGCTCCAGAACCCTTGGTCCGGCCCCAGTCACTGCACTCAGGGAAGCCTTCTGCAACAGCATCACCTTGGACATGGCCAACATAAATGAACTAGCAAAGGGGCACATAGCCCAGCTCCTTGATTCATGCCCCTTACGATTTGTTAAACCTGGATCCCCAAACCAAAGGATCAGAAACCCACAGGAGTTCGACTCTGCAGTAAGAGAGGCTGTCAGACAAGCTGAAGCAACCAACAACCCAGAACCACTTGCAACAGTACTATTTAACATCAACCAATGGAAATTCAAAAGGAACTGGAAGACCAATGACCCCGGCAACTACTTCAATGACATCTACACAGGTGAACTCCAATCCGACATCGATGATGAAAATGAGGCCAACAATGAAGATGCCACAGCTACACCCGCCGTGCCCACTGTGGAAGGCGCCGACATGCAACAGTTGACAACCCTACTACAACAATTGGTCAACAACGGCAACAACAACAACAACAACAACAACAACACCGGTGCCAACCACCAAGCGACACTTGACCTACCATGGAATCCAGCAACCTTACCACCACCAGTTAAGGCGAGATACAATAGAAGAGATGAATTCCTCACCAGTGATGACATGAAAGACTTTCCAATCACCTACACGGACTCATCGGGAAATGAAACAATTGTCAGGCAAAACTACTATCTTCACAACCTAGGCAGTGGTAGAAACGACCAGCGCCTGATCACCAGAAGTGGCAACTGCTTTGATCTAACCAGGGCCTCTGATAAATCCAAGGAAGCCACTAGAGACAAATTGTTCCTCTCTGGTTTCCCACAACTCAAGGATTCAACCCATCCTCAAGTTAGAAAATGGTACAGGGAAATCACTGCTCATGCGCAACAACACCACATCTACATCCACCCATACTACCTCTATAGGCGCAAAGCCGATCATCTCCGAGGATTTACCATTGGAGACAGCCTCCCACATGACCTACCTACAAGATATGAACTGGCCATCAACGAATGGGGTAATCTCATTTACACTGCACTCAGAACTGACAAAATCATCCCGGACTCATGCAGAAGTATGAAGGCCACCATTCAAAGCTTTGAAGGGGGACAAGGATACGAAGCTCTATACACAGTCATTGCGCAGACACATCCCAACTCCAAAAGGCCATCCAATGCAGGTAGAATGGTCAGTAATCATCCAAATCAAGATGCAAATGAATCACTTGAAGAATACTACTTTCCTTACAAGGATTATCTGAGACTTAGAGTCTTCCTCCACAATCAACCCAGCACAATCAGTTCCACAGAAGAAGTCAGCAACCTTATTGAAGGAACCACTCTCTCGCAAGAACTCTTCAAGAAAACAGAAGATGAACGCGACTCAGATGACCAATTCAAACGAGACAAATACAAAGCAGGCAGGCTCCTACAAGCCCTGCAAACATATGAGCAAGAAATCAAGGCTGAGAAAAAGTAAAAGGACAAGACCTCCAAATCAAGTCTGCTCAAGCCATTGCCCACCACAGGAATCAGACCAGGCCCTCGCCGAAGTGATAGGTTTCAAAAGCGCGCTGGCAACAATACTGTTAGAACACCTTCTACTCTGACCTCTCACTCAATCAGTCTGATTGACTCCCTTGGATACCCTGAAATGGATGAAGCATCTGACAATCCCTTCCTCCATCAAGCATATTGTAATGCCATCACTGCATTCGACAAAGAGCCCAGTCTCTTTGACACCTCCAGGCAATGTATTGTTTGTCACACCTCTGGACACAACTTTGACAACTGCCCTGCCCTGCAAGACATTGAGTCGCTCAGGAAACACAGGATTGCAACTGCCGTTTACATCAGTAAAAACAAGAGAGAAACACAAAAACTTTTGGATTCTACTCAACACATCTCCCAAATCCACATTGAAGATGAGGAGCAGGATGAGACCTCCCCAAGTTATGAACCAGAAGACCATAATTTTTGCCAAGGCCAAGAATAGACAGTCTTTCTTGTAGCCATATGACATCACCACAAGATGATCCACAGGGATTTGACAATGCCACAGCCCCTTCGGTGGAAGACCCATGCCCTTCATTCACCTCCAGCAGTGTCAGCTCCTACAAATTGGTCCAGATTGGTGCTGTCAATCTTCTCCCTACGGACAGCCTTCAGCCCTCGATTCCAACTGATGTCTACTGTGATATGGAATCACTTGAAGTTACAGCCTCTGTATTGGAATCACATCTGGAAACCAATGGAGATCCCAACTTTGACAGAGACAATCCTATCTCAGTTGATACCAACCATGTCAAAAATCTTGTCCCTTCAGATCCTATTGCAGCTGCGGCATATTTCCAACAGGGTGTCAGAGCACAGATTGATACCGGTGCCAAAGTTTTATGCACAAGCCTACGGCATATCCTCCATGATTACAAACCTTACACCAAGCTGAGAAAATGTCCAGTCAGGCGCACAGCAGCAATTGGAAGCAAGGCAGTCAGCTCCATTCCTGAAGGATCAGGCTATGTGCATATACCAGCTCCCAACCACTTAGGGTATATTAGAGTCTTCTTCTATTATTCTCCCTCACTGTCAACAACATTACTGAGTGAGAATGACCTCTGTGGAATGACATCACGAATAAGACAACAATTCAGTGGACAGTCCATACACAAAGCCTTTGCTGACACCCATGACTCGTTGGTTCAACAGCATGGCAACCTCACGATTATTTGTCATCGCAAACATAGCACTGTTAAAAGCATTGTCCTCCATGGAAGCATCATTGATGGCCAGTGTTTCACGCACCCAGTATTGATACCAGATGTTGATTTTGCATCCCCATATGCCAATTGCGCAACTTCCTCAGCATATGCGTTAGCCACTGACATGAAGTTCAAGCAAGCTTGCAAACTAGCCTCCAAAGAAGCCATTAGCAACTTCAGGTATGATATATACACAAATCTTGTGACACTGCAAAAATACACTGAAGCTGCCAGAGCTCAGCCTGCTACCAGCAGCACACCACTGTTTGATGCAAAAATGTTCTTCACCAAGATTGTTGACAAAAATATCCCCATCCAAGCCATCAAAGCCAAAACATCAAAACTTCTCTGGCATCAGCGACTGGGACACCCATGTGACGACTTTCTATACAAGGCGCATCAGCACATCCTTGGAGTACCGAAGTTCAAGCGCCAAACAAGTATTCTTGACCAATGTCCAACTTGCATCCAGTGTAAACAGACCAAGAATCCTGCTGGGTCCCATTCCACACGAAAGGCTACACAGCCTTTTCAGGGTTTGTCTATTGCCTTTGCTTTTGCAGGAGCCCAATCCTCCAACAAGAAACAGCAGCGAGATTATGTGGGTATCCACGGTGAGACAGCTTGGATCCTCATCACAGATCACCACACCGGTATGAAGTATGGTGATACCAGAATCTCCAAGGCAGCACCACTCCATTGGCTCGAGCATTTCTTCTCCCAGCACAACCCAGCTTGTGCCAACAAGTATGTTTCAGTAGATCAAGGGGGGGAACTATACCACAATCCCGACATCAGGAACCTCTTCTCGGCTTTCGGATACTCCATTTTCCCCACTGGTGCTGATGCTTCACATCAAAATGGTACAGTTGAAAGAGCCCACCGAACTCTAGCTAACTCAATGAGGACCATGCTCAGTGGTGCAAACCTGCCCATTAAGTTCTGGCCTTTTGCATTCTACCATGCCCTGCGTTTGTCAAACAACTTTCCTGAAGGGAACCAGCAACATTCACCCTTAGAATTGGCCACTGGTCATAAGGAAAATCTTGCTGACTTCCGGACCTTTGGATGCAGAGTTTGGGTGAGACCTCCAGGCACGAGATCAATCAAACTCAAACCGAATGCTCGCAAAGGACTATTCCTCGGTTTCGTACCATGCACTACCAGAAACATTCTTTGACACAATACTGAAACGCACAGAGTCAAGATAGCCACCCATGTCCGGTTTGATGAAGGCATGAATGACTTACCACTTGCTGACCTTCCTACAAATGTCAAGCACCTGCTCAGGACTGATGAAAACCTTCCTCTCCCACCGGAGCCATATGAGGTGTAATCCAGTGATTTTCAATTCTCCATCTCGCCATTTGCAGATCTCACCAATCTCAGGCTCACTGTTTCCAGTTCCTGTACTGATCAAGACTTTGGTCTCCAATATGCAAATGATTCACTACTTGGCAGAGCTTATTTCACAGATATCCTTTTAAGAAGTCCTGCCTCCCAGCTTTATTCCTCTCATAAAAAAACACTTTCCAAACTTCGCGGCGCTTATATTGTATCTATCAATCACAACCGTGTGTTTACTGCTGCTGATGTTACCACAGCCTTGCATAAATCACACGCTCGAGGGTTGAGGAATCCCATAGATACACCCATTACCTTTGCACTTGAAGAGAAATTATCTATGAAAGAAGTCCGGAAACACTTGAATGAATATGGTTTATTCACCCCCAATACTTCATGGAAGGAACCCAATGATGAAGAAGACCCACCATTTTTGGACAGGATTTCATCCATCAAAACCATCAAGCGAATTGGCACCAAATACAAGAACATTATCCAATCCAGAATCAACCAGGTTGATAGCACTGAGACCCTCCATGCTTCCATCCAAAAGCACTTGGCACCAACTGAAGATGACATGGATGTTGCCATCCCCACTATTGACATTTCTTCGCTCAGAGCCATCACCAAGCTTCATAAGGCAGGGAATCATGCATTACCCCTAGATGCAGATTCACTACCAACCGAACAAATCGAGCTCTTAATCAAGGCCATCAATTCCAAAGCAACTACACCAGAAGAACAAGCACTAGGACACTTCACTCGCAGAAACCTCAAGTCATTATCCACATGGACTGAATGGGAAGCCGGAGAACGCAAACAACTTGATCAGTTTGAAGATTTAGAAATGTTTGGATCACCAATTCCATATCCCAAGGACCCAGAGGCCATTATTCTCAGGCCCCATTGGCAATATAGTGTCAAAAGGAATGGTTTCCGCCGCGCAAGACATTGCTGCAATGGAAGCAAGTATGCAGCCCCAACTCTGCATGCCATTGCAATGTCATATTCATCATGTGTTGAACACCCCATCCAAAGATTGTTTTTTGCCATTGCGGCTAGCCTCAACCTCAAAGTGTACGGAGGTGAAGCCCAAGATGCCTTCGGACACAGTCCTGGACCTGAAATCCCAACCTTCATGACTATAGATGATGCGTATGCAGACTGGTACAGGCACAAACACGGCGAAGATATAGACAGAAGGATGGTGCTCCCAGTTCTTCGAGCACTCCAAGGCCACCCTGAATCAGGTAGACTTTGAGAGACCCACATCAACAAGATCCTGAAAGGTCCTGATCTCAACTTCAAGACCACCACACATGACAGGACAATCTACACGACAGTCTTTGAGGGCAAAATAGTCTACATGCTGAGACAAGTTGATGATTTTGCACTGGCTTGCACGTCAGAATCCATATCTGACAAGATCTATGACATCATTGGTGAGAAACTGAAGCTGCCTAAAGAAGATGTAATTCCCTTCACAAAAATGGGATTGCTTGACAATTTCAATGGGATTGATGTCAAACAAACAGCTGATTACATTGAACTGTCCTGTGAAAATTACATTGACAGAATTATGACATCCCATGGTCGGGAAACCGGTTCTAAGATGAAGCCAAACTCCAAACCATCAGCGCCACTATCAACTGAAGTGCTGAGACAACTGCAATCACATACTGATGGACCATTAGAAGGCACCAAGGAACATGCTGAATTGCAATCCACATCTGGGTTCTCATACAGGACGCTCTTGGGTGAAATGATGTTCGCATACGTCAGCTGCCAGCCAGACATTGGGTATGCAGTGACTCTGATGTCAAAATACAGCTCCAATCCCACTGCTTTCCACTATTCCAGTCTGAAGAACATAGTTTGATACCTCAGAACAACCAGATCATGGGGTATTAGATTCTACAGACCAAATGCTGAACCATCTCTGCCTCCAGGGGTACCATACGACGATGCAGTCCAAGATGCATCACTTCCCAAATACCCTGAAGATATCAAGCAAGGCAAATTGATGTGTTTCGTTGATGCAGCATATGGGAATGATCCAAAACATCGCAGGTCCACGACAGGTTATGTCTTCACCTATGCTGGTGGAGCAATTGTTTACAGATCCAAAGTACAATCGCTCACTGCTCAGAGCTTTACGGAAGCCAAGTTCATTGTTGCAGTCACAGCAGCCAAAACAGCCAGATATCTCAGGTCTATACTCAAGGAATTAGGATTTGTACAAGTTGGTCCCACTCCGATCTATGAAGACAATGCATCAGCAATTGAAATCATAAATGGCCAGAAGCCAACTGAAAGAACCAGACATATTGAAATCAGGTTCTTTGCCATCCAAGCATGCAAAGAAAATGGTGACATTAAGATGATTCATATTCCTGGAGTTATCAACCCGGCTGATGATCTAACCAAACCATTGGGATAGATCTTGCATGCCCGACATGCAAGATACATCATGGGACACTACCCAGGTTGAATCATTTGATTACCCAATCGATTCAATTTTATCCGAACGTTCGATCTATCAATCGATAAAACTCAAGATGATATACTCCAACAGTAATCCAATACCACACGAGTAGAGTATTGGATCAAGGGGTGTGTTGTCCGCGAAAAAAATACGGACTTTGTCGGCATCAAATTCTTTTTGAAAAGCCAATAACAAACAAATCAACAACCAAGGTGCGGAATACGAAATACGAACATTCCGCCGATCAAGACTTAGAATCAAACGTACCTCCACTACTTGAAAATCCCTAAGTGGTAAAAACGATATCACTTAGGACTACAAACAAAAGGGGTTAATCGGTTAGAAACAAGACATATCCAAAGACCTGATCAATAAGTGAACACTTGGAACTCTTAAGTAAATTCAGAAGAATATACTTCATATCCCGTGGGGAAATTACTTATTGCAATCAAGTAAATCAATACCAATTCCGAATGGGCCTCCTCATCTATCTCAAATACCACGAACAAGCATATGCCCCATTTGATAAAACACTTAACCTCGTAAAGACCAATACCATCAAATGACCGATACAGTAAGACCGACACGACGCTAATACAGCAACAGCAACAGCAATATCGGTACGATGAAATCCATACTAGTGAAAAGACCGGGGAAGATCTCTATCACGCAAAATACAGCAGAGAGCCCCAATACAGTACAAAATACATAGTGAAAATAAGAGCGTCTCTCTGAGCTCACATCTCTTTAAATTTAAACAATTCGTTATACCTATCCGGTCGATTTTTAGAGTAACAACACTTTAAGCATTGTTCCCAAATCTCTGAACCTTCTTCTTCATTGAAAGGCCCTTTTTGGCTGTTGAGTCTTGCTCTCATATCATCGATCTTGTTGCATCCATTCAGAATTGTGAGTACCAAGTGGCCGTTTTGGGGACATAGCGCATTGAACCCAGTTTCAAAATGATATAAGAATGAGTTCCACTCCTTGTTTCCGTTGCCGTGATTGAGCTCATTACTTCTTTCACAGTACTCTGCAGAATCCAACAAAAACCTAGGCTTCAAAACCTTCCTCTTGTACACTGATTGGGGTGTTGTGTTCTCCATTTACGTCTTACTTCTAACATCATCCGACGTTTGGCAAATACTCTGGTATTTTAGTACAATTACTCATCGTAATCTGTTTACGACTCATCCTTACCATGGAGCGGGCGTACACTGCTGACTTTTGGCCTGTGTATTTGTAACACAGATTACACGTACACACCGGCATCTCCACTGTACACAGGAACTATTTCATACAAAAGTTGACTAACTATAAATAGTGTAATGGCCGCTGCTTGGTACAACTGGTTGATATCAATGACACCATGTGCGTTGGATCAAGTCCCCCAACACAAGTGGAATTAACCATCAAGAACATAACACTTTGGTGTCCTCCACATGGTACATTTTGTTCAGAGGTACACACACACAATTTTTTTGTCATCCTTCCCTATTCATACTAGTATCCAGGATCCTTCTTGATGAATTAAAAACAGTTACACATAGACCACTATCCGTGATTTTTTTGCTCATATTATGTATGAGGTAGACTATGAAACAAACTGTACATTTTTCAAGCTGATACTTTAGACAGTATGAATTTTGGGATACTTTTTGTCCCTGGACATCATGCATTTACCAAAATAGTGAGTCCTAATCAGTGCAGCTGTGTGTCATTGCCTGCAATTTCAGGTTGAATATTGCTCATACTATGGATGGGGTAGACTATGAAGCAAACTGGACAAGTGAGAAGCTGATACTTTAGACAGTATGAATTTTGGAATAATGTTTGCCCCTGGACATGCATTTACCAAAATAGTGAGTCCTAGTCAGTTTTTGAGTGCAATTGTGTGTCATTGCCTGCAATTTCATCATCAATATTGCTCATACTATGGATGGGGTTGACTTTATTGTTCAATGACAATGCATCCTGTTCTTGTGTTAATTTCCTTTTGAAACTGGCTGTTGAGCTGATTCAATCCAAAGGCAAAGAAGAGCAACAGGAGCAGTGGCTGCAGGCCGGTTGAGGTGCCAGTCTGTTGTGTTCTAATATTTCTCTGATATCCACTACGATTGGACGTTAATCCAACCAGATCTATTCTGACTATCGACAAACGACGCAATCAGTTAGATCTTAGGCTTGTAGTTCTACAGTAGGACTGCAAAGGGGCGTCCGGTGCAAGGTTTAAGGTTGAATAATCAAATAGTCTAAAAGTATGAGTGATTTATCTTGCTGGGGAGCAAGATAGCACTTCAACGACGTGCTGCCGCTAATACAGCACGTTACGAATATCATACACGGTAAAATACCGTGTTACGGGGAAATATTGTGTTGCCGCTAATACAACGCGTATTTTGTGCAGCAGACAAACAAGTTCGTGAGCAACCATCCAAACCTCTGCTGTCTTTTCTTGAAAACAGAACACTTAACAGAAGATAGCATATGCTAGTCTCTGGTATGTTCTTGCTTTTGGTCGCTAAGTACCAAAACTTCGATCGTACAAGTGACGATCGGTTCTCCATAATTTGTCAAGTATCAAAACTTCGATCGTACGAGTGACGATCGGTTCTCCATAATTTGTTAAGTATCGAATCTCAATTGTAAGAATGAATCAATCTATTCACAGATGAGCCATTCAGATCACGAAGATGAGCCTTGTATCATGTGTATGAATCATACATATCCTTCTGAGGTCTCATTATTCCAGAATCGTACCTCTGCTACACCGGACACGAAAGGAATTTAATATCTTGTGCATCATGATACGAACAGATTGGACAGTACTACTACTAATACTAGTAACTAGAAGAATCTGAAAACATTAAAGTAAGCACTACGAACAGGTTGGACAGCAGTACTACTACTCATAGTAGAATAATATGAAAACATTAAAGTAATACATTGTAGTAGTCTAGTAAATATGACTTATGATTCTTTGTTACGTCAACAACCATTTGTTGGTAAATATCAACCCAATGTGGAGAAGAAGAAGTACTACTACTATGATCACTTCTTTGACGCTTTGCCACTCTGCATTGTGTTCTATGGTGGTGCGTGGTCACAACTATGCATGTCTACCCAATACATCATTGTTTTGTTCTTTTAACAACTCGGACAACTTGGTGTACCGCGGTGTATTTGACCCGACAAGGCCATAAGGGTACCAGGTTGCGTGTTTCACTTTCGTACCATCCGGTAGTTTCTTGTACACCATGTATCCAGGGTAAAGAGGATAAGGGTCCTTCCTCTTTGATGCATAACTCTTCACTACACCAGTTCCAGGTGGTGGTATACCTGTGATTATAACCTCACTATCAATTGCAAATTTAGGATACAAGATCACGCGAATCAGGTTCTGCAAACAACACCTTCACGCTGCCGGAGGGTTTGTGCGTTACTACATTGTTGGGTCAGGGACAAGGAACTTGCAGAAGGTATCCAAGATCTTGAACATGGGCAAGATTTGGAGAAACCTTCTTCTCCTTGTACTTGGTCTCTCCATTTGATTCGTCTGATGCCAACTTCCTTTGTTTGGTACCTTGGCAAAGGAACGAATTCTTCTTTGCCTTTATCTTTGTGGATGGATTGTCTTGGACTGCATTGGGAATGGCGGGCTGTTGGTTGGCGCTTCCTTTGTCCTCTCCTTCTTCATCATTGTCTGCTTCACCTTCAACACCTTCAACAATTCCGGAGTCCCAGTCAACTGTTGATTTATCTTCCCAAGGAAATCAAAAGAATGATTCTACTCCATTGAGCCCTTTGTTAGTGAACACTAGCCATCAGACGGAATGTGCACTGTTTTCTTCCATGAAGGTCTCAAAGTTTTTCACGTGCTTCTTGAGGAAGTCCCACTTTGTAATGTTGACTGCATTGTAACGTTAAGTTGTTGGTACCTTCATTTTTTGGAATAGTTGGATCAAGAAGTCGCCATCAGATTGTAAAGTCTTTCATCCTCGCCTGACACAAAGCTTACTTCCAAGTTTGCTTCCGACACATATTTTTTCTTCTGGAAAACCACACACAGAAGTTCCTTTGTCAACAGAACGAACAATAGGCCCCCAACCGGTAGATAATTGTAAGTAGTGAGAAATCGCAGAGTCCTCTCAAAACACTTACAACCTTTGAGTAGTATTTCCGGTCACGTGATAAAAATATCACAGAATACGAATCTTGTATGTTCCCAGAACAATTGGTTAACCAGCGTGTACGTCCGAGAACTGTTTCTCTACCCCCCGCGGGCTATCGCGCGGTATTTTTAAAATTCTCGACCCTATTTTTAAAATTTCCTATCTTTTTAGGTCGCGTGCCTACTAAAAAACCTCGCGCGTCGCACACCTTTACTTTCGAGACAATATCTCGTCACTCCTCAAATCAAATAACTATTTTAGGGTTAAGGATATCATATTCTTTTCGTGACAAGCACTATTTTGTGTACAACTTGTGCACGAATGACTTATTTCATCTTCTCAACATGTTGCCACCATATAACGGGCTCCGTCCCAGATCCTCCCACTCCAACTCAAATCCCAACTCCAACGCCAAGTCGAATCCACCCCATGCGGGCTATTGCACTTAAGGGTTTGGTTCCTGTTTAATGGCAGGAAGATCTGTAGTAGTTTCAGAAGCTACACTGTCGGAATCGTCACCAAAATCTGAATCGTTCTTCAATAACCTGGAAGGGGGATTGATGGTTACATTCGGAACGACTAGATGATTGCTAGGTGGATCGACGATTCCATTGTTAACATTTCGATGATTGCTTTTTTGTGTACGAATCCGTGTACGAATCTTACGAATCTTTTTTGGTGTCGAGCAATCTCTTGCTTGCGATAAACAATCATTTTTCCTTGTTCTTGTTCGAGATCGGCTGGGTGTTCTCGTAGTACTTCGGCTAGAAGATCCTGAACCATCTTTTGTATTTTATAAATTCCCTCCATGGCTGGTTCGATTGGAAGATTGGAAGATTAGTATTAGTAGGATCAGTAGAGTAGATTGTCGATTCGAAGATTAGTTGGTAGTAACACCTAACACGTTGGTATTTGTTTTGCTGGTCGGAAAGAAAATGAAATAATGATTATAATGAAGAAGTACTAGTGAAAATAATGTATTACTAGTATCTACTAGTAATAACTCATGCAAAATAGCATAGTTGGTTTTACGGGTACATGAAAGTCGGAATCAACTCGATTGTAATCAACAACACAATTGTCCACGATTTCCATTTCGATAATCAACAACACAATTGTCCACGATTTCCATTTTGATTCACATTTTCGTGCACCGTATGAAAGAACTGACGTGCCTGCCAACGAATGTTTGGAATAACTGATGGGATTGACCCATCCGGCGCTGTGTATTAACCCTCTTAAGAAGTTGACTGTACTGTGCACTACTCAACATATTGTACGAGGAATGTTGCAATCATCACTAAGTAGTAATGCATTTACTGTACAGACCATTTTTGCAATCGAAGTACGGTAGTAAGGAAATCTACCGTACAAGAAAACACATCACACACAAAATAATGCATTTAATTTTTTCCTTTCAACGATTCATCTTTTCGACCTCCGTCCTTTTGACCCATTCTACTGATATTTTCCTTCAAACAACTCCGCAACATCATGCCTCCTGTTATCAAAACCCCTCTTCTATTCTACTGCCGTTGTTGCGCACAGAATGGCAAAAACTCCAAGTTTTTAGGATATAAATCCACAGCAAACAAGCAGGGTACTTTGAAATACGTCTCTATTGGCCTAAGAAGACATCTATATTGTCTTGATGAGTGCCGCAATTTTTACCATAGTCAGGGTCTAATTAAACAAAAGATCTATAACTTCTCCACCTCTATCAAAGTGCAGCCTACCTTGCCGTCTGTTCAACATTCTCCATCAGATTTTGGGATGACTATGACACAAAACAGTCCATCTGTTCCCCCTTCCCATCTCTCCCACAACACCGTCACAAGTCAATCAGCCACGGGTCTTCATTCTGTTCTAAACCAACAGATTGTACATGATGTCTTTTTACCGCCAATGGATCGGAACGCCATTGAATCTTACATGGCTGTTTCTGCTGTTTAAGATGAAGATGCATTCCCGCTGAATAATGATATCGACAATTCCAATGACGAGGATGACTATGTCGATGACGTAAATGAAAATAACAACAACAATTCTACCAACAACATAGATTGTGGAGACAACGAAGAAGATCACACTAATGGTTCTGATGTTAACATTGCTACTGCTCAGCCAGCCCCTCCACCACCATCTTTTCATGAATTCATTAATCTGAACGAAAGAGAGGAGGCATTTCAAAGCCACACAAAACTACCGCCACCCCATCATCTTCTTACAGAATTGGAACTCATGAATTTAATGGCCAGGCATAAATTGCCACTGAACACATTCAAATCAATTTTCCAGTGGGCAAAGAAAAGTCAAATGAGACCGGGTTTTCATTTTTGCGATGCCAAGATTAGATCTCAGAAAGCAATTTTTGACAATCTCCAATCCAATCTGGGTCTCTCCGATATGAAATTTCATCCTCATATACTGAATTGGTTACCTGATAATAAGCCCACTCAAGTGTATGTCCGTTCTTTTAAGGAGGCCATTTATTCTCTTCTTTCTGACCAGCAGCTAATGATAGAAGAAAACCTCTCATTTCCCCACTATTCCACCCCTCTATCTCCTGACAATAATCCTGAGTTGAATCCTCATTCTGTAATCTCAGAATTGCATCACGGCTTGTGGTGGAAATCTTCTTGGAAAGAAATTTGCAATCCCAATTCCCAAGAAATTCTTGTTCCTATTATATTTTACATGGATGGCATCTCTTTGGATGCGCACAGACGACTTACGTTAACACCATTGAACATGACACTTGGTATCTTTAATGTGGAGGCCCGTTCTCGACCTGAAGCATGGACAACTATTTACTTCCATCCGGACCCCGAATGGGAGTCAACCAGACACTCTCGTCCTGCCACTTCAAAGGAAAAAATTCAGAATCTTCACAATGGTTTGGAAGTAGCGTTTCGTTCATTCAAAGCCGCGTGTAACGAAGACGGTGGTATCGAATGGAATTATCTTCGGTACGCAAATCAACAGTGGAAGGTAAAAATGAAATTTGCCATTGCCTATGTTATTGGCGACACAGAACTTCATGATAAATTGTGTGGAAAATACGGGTCCTTCAATGAGGGTGTCATGCGGATGTGCCATCACTGCAACTGTTATTCTCCAAACATAAACATTCCTGCTGTTCAACCTGCAACAAAGAATTGGTCGCCTGTCAATTTTCCTTGTTTTCCCGGCACAGATCTAAACAATATCAATAAGAACTTCAAAAACAACTCTCATCACAACATAAGGAATGTATTTCATGATTTATGCTTTGGTACAAATCAGAACAACATTCATTTTGCAACTCCCGGTGAATGTTTGCACATGCACCAGCTTGGCACTACCAAACGGGCCGTAGAGTCAATTGAATTGTTCCTCCGCGGAAGTGTCCCATGTGTTTATGTCCCCAATTTGAATCACGGTGTGGCAGTTGCTAACAGTATTGGCCATATAGCACAATGGTATGGTGGTTTGTTATCACGCCAGTCTGATAGAGATTTTCCTCGCACCAAATTTGGTACTCAGCTTTTATCAACCACAAAGAAAGAAGGGCATGATTTCTCTGGAATGCTTATTTCTCTTCTGATTGCTATGGTCTCCAAACATGGATCTGACATTATTGGTGACCATTGTTTTGTAAAGAAACAGATAGAGGTAACTCAGCTCATTCTATCAATGGAAGAATTTCTTAAACACGGTTGAATGAAAAATGCTTCCTTAAAGAATCTCCCAAAAACAATCGTTCACTTTATCAATTGTATAAACTCAACATGTCACAGGAAAGGGATGGGAACAAAACTAATCAAGAATCACCTGTACTTTCACCTACCAGATTATATCTCTTTATGGGGAAGTCCTGCAGGCTGGGATAGTGCTCCCAATGAGTCTCATCATAAAACTGAGATCAAAGCTCCTTCCAAGAACACGCAAGGTAATGCTGCATCACTAATCAATCAAACGGCCAAGCGAAAGTCAGAGAAAATGATGCTAAGCCAGGCAACATATCACTTCAACTTGAATCTGCCTGACCCTCCTCCAATTGAACGTCCTGATGGTGGCGGTTCTCATTTTCAAATAATGAGAACCGAGAATGGGGAATCAGCAATGAAGTGGCTTCGTTCTACTAACAAAACCAAACCATTTTTTCTTCTGACATACTTGACTTTGTTTGTGATTCTGTGCTACCTTTATTGGAGAATCCTTTGCACATTTGTGGAGTTACAGAGCACAATCGTTTCGATGTTGCTTCGATGTTGCTTGTGGGTCTAATTTTATATTTTGCTCGCATCCTTCATATAGATCAGACAGTTCTCTGCTCAACTCCGTATGGATGGATTGGTGTTTGATGAAATTGGACTTTGATTTAAATAACAATCCAAAGCTCATACCGTGCCATCTGCTATGCTTTTTAACTGTACAGAATTTGAAACAGCCATACAGTAGTATTGGTGGCTATCCAATTGATACAAATGGAATATATGCTGTGGCTCATCGGTTTCAAGATGAGCCAAAGAAAACAGCTTCTGAATTTGTCAAACGTGGGCACCTGATGAATTCTCTCTACCTATTTAATGTAGACACTATCCATTCTGAGCTGGCAGTTGTCCCAGAGCAAGGAAAAGATGGCTGCATAACCAATTGTGATTGGCTCGTGATATCGAATCGTATCTCGTGGCTTGATTTCTTTGAAAGCAAAAATGCTGCTACACCACCGTCTTACGAATGTTTGTACAATGGATGCACACTACAGGACGGCATCCAGTTGGAACCGTTTGAGATGGCATTGAATGATAACAAATCCAGTGATTATGTATCCAGTTCAGACAACGATAGTAGTTCTGACAGCAGTTCCAATTGAGTAGCGATGGGGAATGTAACGGCTAACTTTAAATTATTGTTTAATATTATTATAGAGGCTTAGCTCTAAGCACAGTTTTGTGAGATACATATGCACTCATAATATAACACCCTTCGAATTTGGGATTCGAACAGCTATGTAATACTAATGGATTGAATAATAGAGTATCTCCCGGCCTCAATGGAACTTTCACTCCAAAAGTGGGGAAGACAAAATAATAAATCACCTCGTCAGCAGACACTTCCGCTGGAGCAATGACTGTCAAACGAGTGTATGAAAAGAATTCACCGTGTAAGTACGTACTTACGTACTGAGCGGGCGTATCGTACGAAGAGTCATGAAGGCAATAACCTTATTCGTAAGGTTATTTAACCTGAGTGAATAATCGTCGGCGCTCCAATCATGTGGATTGCCTCTTAGCGAGTTTTCCCATCAGCTCACTCTTTGAAGAATTAACAACTCTAAAACACTATCATGCCCTAAATTTACATACAACCTAGTACTAATTCTACATGATAAGATACGATTTAACATGTGATATTCCGATAAGAATATCACGGCGAATTACGGTAAAAGACCGACCCAAGATGGCCGGTTTTTCGTGTGTTTTGTGTCTTAAGATTACGAACGATTATTGTGGCAAATTACGCAGTAATATGCCAATAATCGATACTGACGATGACGAGAATAATTAACCTATTCTACTCACTAAATCGATTGACCGTAAGGCCGATCGCGTTTTGTTTTATTACTGTTACGACGCAGTTTCTTTAGTTTATCAGACCCAGCGTCTACGAGCTGTGGCCAGCATCCTACAATGCTGAGAACCGAATGGCGTTTCCTGAGAGAAACGCAGTTGAGCTCGAAGACAAAGAATCTGGATTAGCCTGATCAGCAACTGGCATCAACCCTCAAAGATGTAAAAGGGGCAATTGCTTGTGGAGCCCTGGAACAGACCAACGCCAGGGCGGTCTCCCTGAAAGAAGAGACCAAAGACCCGAACCAAGATGGTAGGCTCCATCGGTTTTCGAGATCCAGCAAAACAAGCAAGGGAAAAGGGCTGGAAGATTCATCCAAAAGAATCGCCCAGGTTGGCATCAGCTGAAAGGAATCAATCCGAGAACACTGATCTTTCACTGAAAACAAGAATGACGTGAGCCAGAAGATTGAGCCTCAAGTATTCTGATGATGGTGAAACAGAATGGATCGAACAGATTGCAAGCATCTGCTCGCAAGAAAATCCAAAGATATGGAAACGAGAACACTAAATCTCGAAGATCCAAAATAAAAAGAGAACACTAAATTCTCAGGAAACAATACGATGAATATTCATCGATCTTTCGCCACAGAAATACAGAATGAGCACACCCCGAGACTGGATAGAAAAGCTCACAATCTTAAGTTGCGACAAAAGCAAAAAGCTCACACAAGTACAAAATAACCGGAACGAAAAATTCGATCCGGATATACAAATACATAAACAGATAAGCAAATCACACGGCAGTCACCAACATTGAACCAGTCATCTCACATCCAACCCTTCGATTCTATTATACTCCCTCTTCATATACCACCTTCGATTAAATATTCGATCGAAACTTCCATCGAATTCTCCGAAACGATCATTTGGTTACGCCAATAAAATATTCGAAATCTTGTCACCATCATGGCTCCAGCAAAAAGAAAAACAAGAACAAAAGCAAAGCCAAAAGATGATGATGACTATGACCCCAGCAATGATGAGGAATCAAAAATGGACGCGGGACAGAATCCACCAGATTTTGATAGCGACGATCAGAGTCAGAAGGACATGGATTTAGAGAATGAGGACGACAAATTTGATGAAAGAATCATGCGTGTAATGGAAAAGGCTATAACTGATCCAGAAAAGAACTCAACTATGAAGAGAATCATTGACCAAGAAGTAAATGAAAAGGATCAGAGCATTACATGACGCTGCAAGAAGGGGTAGGAATCCAGATGATGTTAGCAGTGATGAAATCAGCAGCAATGATGGTGAAAACCAACAAGACAACACGGTTTCTTTATTGAGGTCATTCCAACTCAAAATAACAATCAGGGGATTCAACAATGGAAGATTACTGGATCCAGAACAGCTCGCTTTCAGAAGCAGCTTGATGGATTTTGGTATCAACTATGAATCAGCTGAAGAAATTATGAGAGGAGGAATGTCTAATATTCGTGAAATTACGGACCTCAACAAGGAAAGCATCAAATCATTCATGCATGGATTGAAATCAATCAGCCCAGACTGTCCTAATCCTAAAAGCATCCATTATGGTAACAGGCTGTCTTCAAGGCTTCTCACATGGGCAAATTGGGCACGCTACCAACCATTGATTGGAGTCAAACCTCGAGCTATTGACTGGATCGCAAACCCAAACAACTTAGAACTGCAACAATTCAGAATCAAGATGATGGAATCGAGTGTGAAATCACAAGAAAAAGCAACCCCACCTGAATTAAAGGACCTTACAAAATTCAGAGAATGGGAGGAAGGATTTTGTCAAAACTTGAGATACAGATTCAACTCTGAAGGATTCCCAATCTTGTATGTCATAAGACCCCAAGAAAAGGAAGATGTTACTGATGAAGCCAGGTCTGGCACAGTCGGACAAAGTCCAACAGATGCCTATCCAACTTGGAGTGACTACAATGAACGGTGTGGTGTTTTGTCGGGCCATCAGTACGATGAAGACAACAATGTTGTATGGAGGTTGTGATGCAACAAGGAAAGGGCCGGGTTGGGAATATGTGGCACATTTCCAAAATACCGAATTGAACTCAGGGCATGCAAGAAACGCGTTCATTTCGTTGATGCAACATGCTTATACTGATACCAATATCACTATGGTCCTGAACAAAACCTACCAGGAAATGAAAGAATCACATTACACCGGTAACCATAAGAATTATGATTGGAACAAGCACAAAAGAAATTGGACTGCATTCCATGGAACAATTCTGAGATTTGAAAAGAATCACAACGAAAGGAGATTTGTTTGGGACTTTATCAATTCAATCAGTGATGAGCGACTTGATGCTGCCAAAGCCGGCGCGATTGATGAGAGCAAAGACTATCGAGACAACTTCAATGAATGTTTGATTTTATTCACCAATCGACTTGGATTGAAGAAGCTTGCAAATGGAAAGCATAAAAGGGGTTCCAGAGGTGTATATTCAGTAGGCACATCAAGCAATAAAAGGCAGAAAACAACTGGAGCATTCACAGGAAAACTTGAGAATAAGACCTATCCAACAAGCGTTTATAAAACAATGTCAAAAGAACAGTGTCAGGAACTTTACCAGATGAGACAGGCAAGTACGAAAAAGAGGGGTCTCAAGGCTGCTGAGACCAAGAAGGCAAAGGAAGCTGAAAAGGAAGGTGCAGGTGACAGCTTTGGCTCAAAATCTAAGAAATGACATCATAACCGGACACTAGAAAACAAATGTTTAACAATGGTGAGCCGGTCATTATATAAGATGAATATTTCACTAGATTTTGATGATGGAGAAAATGAAGATGGATACTGTGAGTTAGACTCACATGCTGACACCACGGCAGCTGGAAGCAACATGATATTGCTTAATCCTGATCAGATCACAACACATGTTGATGTTGCCCCTTTTTCTGAAGAGTACAAGCCAATCAAGAAAAGCCCAATTGGAAGCTGCGCAACTGCTTGGACAAGTCCAACATCAGTTCAAGTCTACATTATTGTGTTCCACCAAGCGATGTACGTTGGAAACAAATTGAAGAACAGCTTGATATGCCCAAATCAGGTGAGGGATTGCAATTTCAATTCTGTTGAAGAAACACCTCGCCAATTTGATCCCAGGTCCAAGCATAGAATTACAATCCAAACACCAATGGAGGATGATGATCTGAAGAAAGTTTTCATAAATTAATTAATATACGTATTTAAGTAACTTTAACCACGGAAGGTGGATCTAAACTACTCAGTCTGTATCCAGACTTTAACGTCGCCTCAATCAAAGAGAGTTTAAGCCCCCAGTTGTAGAACGACAAATTTGTCAAGCGAATTCTGAAAGCAAGCAGGGAAGGTACAAGTAAAAACTGTTGAAGGATACCGGTAGCGTAATCCGAACTGGGAGCAGCTACCAACAAACAGACAGAAGGAAGGGAAAATACTAGGAGCAGGACGGTGTGCAAAGGTGGGTGACTTGGTGAAGAACTAGGAAGGGCACCGAGTGCAAAACTTGGTGAGACACCGGGAGCAGCACTGGGTGCAGAACCGGGTGAGACACTAGGAGAAGCACCGGGGTGCAGAAGGTGGTGATATACGTTGGTGAAAGACTGGGATCAGCACTGGGTGCCGAACCTGGTGAGGTACTGGGAGCAGCACAGGGTGCAGCTCCAGGAGCCACACTTGATGCAGCGCTAGAAGCAACACTGGGTGCAGAACTTGGTGAAACACAAGGAGCAGCACTGAGGGCAGAAGGTAGTGATATACTGGGAGCAGCACTGGGTGCAGCGCCGGGAGCCATACTTGGTGCAGCTCTAGGAGCATCACTGGGTGCAGAACTTGGTGAGAGACTGGGATCAGCACGGGGGGCAGAACCTAGTGAGATACTGGGAGCAGCACGTGGTGAAACACTAAGAGTCACACGTGGGCAGGGCGAAAAGCAGCGCAGAAGGTGGTGATATACTGGGAGCAGCACTGAGTGCAACGCCAGGAGCCAAACTTGGTGCAGCGCAAGGAGCAGCACTGGGTGCATCATTGGGAACACCACTGTGTGCAAAGGACGGTGATAAAGTGCAAGCAGCACTGGGTGAAGAACTAGAACGGGCTCTGGAGTCCGCGCTTGGTGAAACACTAGGAGCAGCACTGAGTGCAGAAGGTGGTGATATACTGGGAGCAACACTGGGTGCAGCGCCAGGAGCCACACTTGGGGCAGCGCTAGGAGTGGCACTGGGTGCAGACCTTGGTGAGAGAAGGGGATCAGCACTGGGTGCAGAACCTGGTGAGGTACTGGGAGCAGCACAGGGTGCAGCTCCAGGAGCCACACTTGATGCAGCGCTAGAAGCAACACTGGGTGCAGAACTTGGTGAAACACAAGGAGCAGCACTGAGGGCAGAAGGTGGTGATATACTGGGAGCAGCACTGGGTGCAGCGCCGGGAGCCATACTTGGTGCAGCTCTAGGAGCATCACTGGGTGCAAAACTTGGTGAGAGTCTGGGATCAGCACTGGGGGCGGAACCTGCGGAGATACTGGGAGCAGCACTTGGTGAAACACTACGAGCCACACATCGGGCTGGTGCAGCGCCAAGAACCAAACTTGGAGCAGCTCCAGGAGCAGCACTGGGTGTAGAACTTTGTGAAACACGAGCAACGCTAGGTGCAGAAGGTGGTGAAATACTGGAAACAGCACTGGGTGCAGCGCCAGGAGCCACACGGGGGATTACTTGGGGCAGCACTTGGTGCAGGGCTAGGAGGAGCTCTGGGGCCAACACTTGGTGAAACATTAGGAACCACAATTGGTGCAGCGATAGGATTGGCACTGAGTGCAGCACTAGGGAATCAAGGAGCCACACTTGGTGCTATGCTTGGGCACACACTGAAAGCAGGACTGGGGGCAGCACGTGGTGAGACCCTAGGGACCACACTAGGAGCTACACTTGGTGCAGCAAATTGAGGGCGCCATAATGGCACACAGGGCTAGGCACCTTGCAGCCAAGCCCGCATCAAGGCAGCCTCCTGGCGATACGGCTGCTGGGACAGGAGAGGGACTGAATAGTGTCTCCTGGCAAGCTGGATGGTTGCAAGCCATTAACGCTTGGCAGTAAGAGTGTAACCACGGAGCACTTGGAGGGGAAGCTCGAGGAGGGAGTGAGATTGAGGCAGAGCACCAGCTAAGCCAATGGCCAATTCAGATGAAATGGAATCATTGAGAGATTGGTGTTGTTCTGACTCAAGCGAACCCCCCAGTGCCATGGAGCTGTTGGTTCCGGTACGTCCAGAGATCCCAACAGGTGAGGAAAAATTGATGAATCACTGCAGTGGCCCATTGACGAGGAGATCGTTTGCTACCAATCGAAGAATAGTAATCAGCTTGAATCTGATGCCAGAGGGGGGTCCACCTCCCAAGGAACCAGTTGTGCCATCCAATCCGACGCTGAGCCCTTATAGCCGATGCAATATCAGGGGAGTAGGAGGAAGGGTGGATACGCCTACCTTGACAAACCCTAGTGGATAACATCCACAATGGCGAGAGCCAGTGAAGGGTCTGTAAGCTCAGAAGTAAGACGCTGTTTCAGAGGGCCCCGAAAGGAAGACAAGCAGTGCTGGACAGCTCCGGGGTCGGCACATGAAAGAACATGGGAAACCTTTTCCTCATCTTGGGCACACAGAGGGCATCGGGAGTGATCCTGGTGCTGGTAATGAAGTAACTGATTACCAACTCCAATACATCCCAAAGCAAACTTGACAAACCACCCTTGCATACCAGGAGGGAGGCGCTTGAAAGCAGAGTGATGGGCACACCAATGAATGGAATCGGAGACTTGTGGTGGAATGGAGACGTCGTGGTGAGTGTGCCAATAGTGAAGAAGTGGAGGACCCGAAATAAGAATGTGCAAGGCATCTCTGTCAAAGCGAGAGCATTTGAGACCCTTCTGTGAGAGAGCCCAGGGCTCAAACACAAGTCGGGGATAGTGGTAAGGAGATGAACGATTCATGGAGAGAAATGCCTTGGCCATGCCATCAACTTGATGATTGCGAAGCGCCCACCAGTCAAGAGAAAGACCCTCTTGATGACCCTGAACCCACTTGAAGGTGACAGTGATTGGAAGAGCAGAGATCATATTGCGAATGACATAGACATAGTCAAAAGATTTCTGAGAAATAGACAAGGGCCAGGTTCCCTGAGCCTGTTGAAGAGCCGTATCCCCATCAAGAGCAATGGTGAGTGAGCCGGAGGCTACATCATAGAGGTCCACCAGAGCCATACAGCAGGTGAGGACACCAATGATGCCAGCCAATTTGCTCCGGTAGGAAGACTGATCGTCAGGAGAACCACTGACAAGGTTAGATCCAGTGAGGAACACCGTGTGAGACTTGGTGGAGGTGTTGGGGGAGAGGATGAAGGAAGATGTACCTTGGAGGAGAACGGGATCATAAGAGCCGTCACAGACAGCGCTGGCAGAGCCACTCAGAATGGCATCGGCAAGGGCCTGGCATCCATCCTGGGGAAGGGAGTATTGATGGAGAAGGACTCGGGGAGAAGCGCAGAGAGCATCAAATGCATCCTCTGGGGTGGCAGGGAGCCCCGTAAAAGGATCGTACGTCAAGGGATCCTCGTCTGGTGGATGGGAAATAAAGGTGGATGGACCGATGATCCGGAACACATTCCCACTGGAAAGGAGAGAGACAAGAGTGTCGGCACAGGCAGGTTTGGCGCAAAGGATGGTAGTGTTGAAGCTGTATCGGCCTCGGCCTTGCGAAGAACCGGCCTTCCAACCAGTGGGGCATTTGGAGAAGATCCGGTCAGTAGAACGACACAAAAACCAGGGCCACACAGAGGAAGATTCGGAGGACAGCCAATGCCCCAGGTGGAAGGAGGGGTGGAGAGCTCTGTCCGAAGGCAAGGCCAACGGGGATAAGAAGGATTTCTGAAGGGCACGTTGCCAAAGCTGAAGTGCTGGGAGAAGCCACAGAGGGGGGCATCAAGGCCAGTCAAGATGGGCGCAAAGATGGTTGGAGGACTGCAACTGGAAGGCCATAGGAGAAAGCCGTGTGCCATCTGCAGTGCAGATATCAGCAAGGGAGATAGCCTGGAGAGACATCCTGATGAGATTCAGAAGAGACAGTTTGGCGCTCTGAAAGCCAGCAGTGACAAAAGCTTGCATGAGGTAGCAGTCATTCACTTGAAGCAGAAGAAGTGTAGGAAAGTCTTCAACCATACTCACAGGGTGCAAAGAAAAGAAATGCCACACATGCTTATACCAGCAAGGAGTGATATATGATGCATAAGGCTGGTAGGGGGTAATACCGAGATGAAAAGGGATCCCCAGTTCAAGCCGAAAGGCTTCAGCGGTAAGCCTGAGAATATGGCCCGTCTGGGAAGCACGGACAGATTCCTGAAACAGAGTAGCAATGTGGCTGAATTCTTGGAGAAGAAATGGGTGAATGAAACCAATGCCTTGATACAAAGATGGACCATAGAAGACCTTGCGAGGAAAGTTGCAAGACATGCCGGCCTTGTTGAGCACTGGGACCAGAGTTGGTTGGAGAATTTGGGTCCAGGTAGAAGCGCTTAGCTGAGTGACGGGCATGGGGTATTCAAAAGACTTCATAAATGAGTACCTGAAGGTGTAGAGGGAGGTGTTCTTCTCACACTTGGTGGACCTCATTTGAGATCCAAAGGACTGGGATTGGGTCTACAGGTGATCAACTTGAGCTTCCTCATTTCCGTCCATGGAAATGTAGACACCCAAAGTCTTGTCAGCGTGATCAACCTCAAAACGGTCAAGAGGGGACTGGGCACCAGATTTGTCAGTGATGGTGAAAACACCGGGCATTTCATCAACAGAGCGATAGTCCCAACCAGAACCAGTCCACTTGAAATCAATCAAGTAGCAGAAGGACTTAGCAGGTTCAATAGCGCCACCAGTAGCAATGAGACCGCCAGCCCAGCGGTCTAAAGCTGCCTGAAAATCAACAGCCAGAGCCTCACCAGAGGTAGTAGAGGAGGCACCGACACAGAAAAGATCAGTATCATCCACAAAAACAAAACCAACCAAGGAAACCAGTTGAAGGGAGAGGGAGGTGAGTAGGTGGACCCCATGTCCTGCATTCTGCATCATCCAGAAAAGAATGGTAGAGACCAGAGCCCACAGAGTAGGGCCAAGACCGTTTCTTTGTCCAATCCCACTTAGAGGAATAGATGCATCACCATACATAGGACCGGACCTGCCAAATCCAGTTTTAATGTGATGGGTGGCACGCTGGAGAGTGGAGAGTAGAACCTCGCAAACATGAGCCGGAATCCCAAAGCTTTGAAGGGTGAGACTGGCAATGGGATGGGAGATTCGGCCATAGCAGCCCTTGGCATCATTCATTGCAACCGCCCCGGAGCGGCGCTTCTGACAAAGAACATCACAAATAAGCTTCTTGTTGAGACAAGTGTTGATGGCTTTGTAATGCTTCCGGCTGCCATACTGGTCAACTGCCACCACGTTGGCTTGTTCGGCATGAGCGAGAATGCGTTTACCAATCATCTTGTTGTTGATCTGAAACTCAGGAGACATCAGTTGGATGAGTCTCATCTTGTCAACACGGTATTCACCAGGTTTCTTGAAGATTTCAACATCGGTGATAACCTGCCAAGCAGAGGGCGAGAAGCCAGCAAGCAGAGGAGCAGTCCGCATCAAAGTATCAAAGGAATTCAGCTGTGTGTCCAAAGCAAAGGATTTATGGTGGGCAAAACTGAGGCAAGAAGGCTCGCCAGCAGTGCGTTCCTTCTGACATTGCCAGGCAGCAGCATTGTCAGCAGGGCTAACAGAATAGTCAAAGGGAGCCAAAGACTGGATAGCCGCAGGCACCTGAAGGCAAGTAAGAAATTCAGTCAGGTACCGGTCAGTTCCTGAAGGAGAAACATAGGTGCCAGCAAGGACCGCAGCTGAGGAAGGTCAAGTACCCAAGTAGCCGAAGGCCTGGATGAAAGAGGGAGACATGGAGGGAGTGTCTAGGCATTGTTGCTGACGGCAAACATTGGAGGCAGCCATGGCTGGCACCATGGCAGACTGAGACTCCAAGACTTGTTCAGTGCCATCAGATCCAACTGCAACAGCTTTCAGAACAGCAGGCTTGGAGAGACTACCACGGATAGCGCGAGCAGCGAGCCCTAGATCCCGTTGGAGCCGTTCACGGCGCATGCGTGCCCGGATCTTGGAGGCGCTCTGGTTGTAGGGCTTGCCTTCAGTAAGAAGGGCGTCAACCATTCCCTGGTTGAAGGAGCCACACCACGAAGGAGCCAGAACTTTGACAGCGCGGTATTGCTTGTAGGCTTGCTTCAAATGGAGGACAGCAGTGGCAAGATCACAGTGTTCACCCTTGTATAAGGAAAGCTTACATGCCAAGCGCTTCACCATGGTGTGACTGGTGGAGACACCCTGACGAAGCTGCACGATCCGCCTCCAAAAATCAATGGTGTCACGGTAAACCTGGAGCTTGGGAGACCAAGGAATCATGCCGGTGCAAAGCCGGCAAAGATGTTGTTCAACAGACAGCCGGATGGAAGCAGAGGTAGCATGGAGGACATCATAGGTAGTGATGAGAGTGTCGCGCACAGTGGTATCACCAGATAAATACAGTGTCACCAGGTGCTCAAGCTTAGTCTGAAGGGGGAACACACCAGCAGTAGCAAAGGTATGTTTGACCTGCTTGAGATAGCGCTGTCGAAGGTGAGGGTGGGAAGATTTCAGGCGAGGAATAGAGGAGCGCACAGGAGGTGGAAGATATTTGCCCAAGATACTGCCATTACAAACTTCGATCCAGAGCAAGCGATGGTCAGAAACCATGCTGTGCTCACCATCAAAAGCACAGTAACCAGCTCGGAAGACATCGACATGCTCAGTAGTCCAGATGGCATCAATGGGAGTCCTGGTAGTATTCTGATTGTGGGTGGCGGGCGGGGAAGTTGAAGGGTGGGTCGTCAAGATGGCATCCTTGAAGCCGAGTGCTTGGAGCTCAGAGGAAAGACCGTCAGACCGGACATCAGAATTATGGTCAATCCCTAAGACGGCGGAGTCACCAGCCTCTAAACAAGCCTGAAGGGCAGCTGTGAGGTCACGTCAAAAGAGAATGCGTGGGTTGGGACAGCGAAGATCCTCCTCAGCCTGGAAGTAACAACAGTGTTGGTTCCAAACAGAGCCAAGGTCCCTGTCATTTTCGACAGGGCAGTAGGCAGAAAAGATGGTAACCGTAGCTTGAGCCCTACCCTGAAACCGGACAAAGGTCCACCGGCCAAGCCCTGATGGATCAGCACCATGGGCAAGCTTGTGAGAATGAAAGAGCCGGTCAATGGTGAACCCCGTACCACCAGGGATGCGCCAAGTTCCGGTGGATGCCTCATGTGTGTTGCTAGCAAGGAAGGTGAAACTGGAAGGGTAGGCCTGTTTGATGCGAGAGTGGAAGAGATCACAGAGGGGGAGCTGAGGCTCATTCAGACAATGCTCTGCGTAGAGGGCAACCCCAGCTTTACTTTGAGCAACACGCCGAGAGCTGTGACGGGAGCGAGACATGAAGGCTGACTTCCGCTGGGGACCAATATTTTGGAAGGTAATGAGAGTAGAGTTTGAGGACGGAGACTGGGGAAAGGGATGGCCAAAATCATCAGCATCCTTAGCCACAAGGATGTCCCCATGAAGATCGGATTGTACAAGGCTGGAAACAGAAGGAGGCGAGGAATGGGAAGAAGGACTGGAGGAATCCAGGTGGGGATTTGAGTTGGAGGGCATCCCACAAGGCCCCGTATGAGATATCCTAACCATGATCAGACGCATACCGTGTCTGTTGCACGGAAGAGGAAGCTGGTGAGGCATAGGTGTGGAACACGGAAGGCCACAGCAGGTGCTGTGCCAGGAGTGGCAGCACAGGAGGCAACACGAGGAGAAGAATTGGCACTGGATGCAACCTTGGGTGAAGCACTGGGAAGCAGGCCAAGGGCATTGCTGGGGGAAGCACTGGGAGTGAAGCCTGGTGCAGTGCTAGGAGAAACACTGTGTGCAGATCAGGGTGAAACACTGGGATAACCTGGTGATGCAGCCCTAAGCTCAGCACTGAGTGCAGTCCTGGGTGAAGCACTGGAGGACAAACAAAGTGCTTTGCTGGAGGAAGCACTTGGAGTGACGCCTGGTGCAGCCCAAGTTGGAGCCGCGCTGGGTGTAACACTGGAGGCAACCTTGGGTGAAGCACTGGGAAGCAGGCCAAGGGCATTGCTGGGGGAAGCACTTGGAGTGATGCCTGGTGCAGTGCGCAGAGAAACACTGTGTGCAGATCAGGGTGAAACACTGGGGACACCAGTTGATGCAGCACTAGCTGGAACACTGGAGGCAACCCTGGGTGAGGCACAGGAAGGCAAGCTAAATGCATTGCTGGGGGAATCACTTGGAGTGACGCCTGGTGCATCCCAAGGCGGAGCCGCGCTGGGTGTAACACAGGAGGCAACCTTGGGTGAAGCACTGGGAAGCAGGACAAATGCATTGCTGGGGGAAGAACTTGGAATGACGCCTGGTGCAGTACTAGGAGAAACACTGTGTGCAGATCAGGGTGAATCACTGGGATCACCTGGTGATGCAGCACTAAGCGCAGCACTGAGTGCAGTCCTGGGTGAAGCACTGGAGGGCAAACCAAATGCATTGCTGGAGGAAGCACTTGGAGGGCCGCCTGGTGCAGTGCTAGGAGAAACACTGTGTGCAGATCAGGGTGAAACACTGGGGGCACCAGGTAATGCAGCACTAGGTGGAACACTGGAGGCAACCATGGGTGAAGCACGGGAAGGCAAGCTAGATGCATGGCTGGGGGAATCACCTGGAATGACGCCTGGTGCATCCCAAGTTGGAGCCGCACTGGGTGTAACACTGGAGGCAACCTTGGGGGAAGCACTGGGAAGCAGGCCAAATGCATTGCTGGGGGAAGCACTGGGAATGACGCCTGGTGCAGTGTTAGGAGATAAACTGTGTGCAGATCAGGGTGAAACACTGGAATCACCTGGTGATGCAGCACTATGCGCAGCACTGAGTGCAGTCCTGGGTGAAGCACTGGAGGACAAACCAAATGCATTGCTGGAGGAAGCACTTGGAGTGACACCTGGTGCATCCCAAGTTGGAGCCGCGCTGGGCGTAACACAGGAGGCAACCTTGGGTGAAGCACTGGGAAGCAGGCCAAATGCATTGCTGGGGGAAGCACGGGGAATGACACCTGGTGCAGTACTAGGAGAAACACTGTGTGCAGATCAGGGTGAAACACTGGGATCACCTGGTGAGGCAGCACTAAGCGCAGCACTGAGTGCAGTCCTGGGTGAAGCACTGGAGGACAAACCAAATGCATTGCTGGAGGAAGCACTGGGAGTGACGCCTGGTACATCCCAAGTTGGAGCCGCGCTGGGTGTAACACTGGGTGCAACCCTGGGTGAAGCACTGGAGGGCAAGCCAAACTCATTGCTGGGGAAAGCACTGGGAGTGATGCCTGGTGCAGTGCTGGGAGAAACGCTGTGTGCAGATCAGGGTGAAACACTAAGATCACCAGGTGATGCAGCACTAGGGGGAACACTGGAGGCAACCCTGTGCGAAGCACTGGAGGGCAAGCCAAATCCATTGCTGGTGGAAGCACGTGGAGTCGCGCCTGGTGCAGTGTGCAGAGAAACACTGTGGGCAGATCGGCAGGAAGCACTAGGAGCACCAGTTGATGCAGCACTAGGTGGAACACTGGATGCAACCCTGGGTGAAGCACTGGGAAGCAGGCCAAATGCAATGCTGTGAGAAGCACTTGGAGTGACGCCTGGTGCAGTGCTAGGAGAAACACTGGGTGCAGATCAGGGTGAAATGGTGGGATCCCAAGGTGGAGCTACGCTGGGTGTAACAGTGGATGCAACCCTGGGTGAAGCACTGGGAAGCACTCCAAAGGCGTTGCGGGGGAGAGCACCTGACGGAACACCCGGTGCAGGGCTAGGAGAAACAAGGTGGGGGAGACAAGTCGGGACACGGGAGGAGCGGAAGAAGAGGAAGGGTGACTGAGGGATGCAGAGGTGGAATTTGGAGAAGTAGGCATTCCACCAGGCCAGAAGCAAGGGTTCCTAACCATGATCAGAGGCATACCGTGTTTGTCGCACGGAGAGGAGAGAAGCTGGAGCAGAGCTGGTGGAGGCATTGGGATGGCTCAGCTCGCTGATACTGGCATCGGTGCCGGGAGAAAAAGCTATAGAGATAAGACCAGAGCGTAGAGGAGAGTTGAGGGCGGTGGGGCGTGTGGCAGCAGGAGACAAAATTTCAGCCATGGCAGTGCCACCGGGGAGGGCAGCAGTCGGAGTGGCACCCAGAACAGAAGTGATGTTGGAAGTACCGGTAGCAAGAGTAGACATGGACTGGCCATCATCAAAGCCACACCCACCGCTGTCCTCACGAACCTGAAAAGAGAAGTGCATATCCAGGTCAAAAGTAACAGCGTTGGAAGTGGAGTCAATGGACAGATCATCATCAACAAGTTCCCAATCATAGACGTCACCACTACCAAAGAAGGGAAGAGCATCCTCTGGCTCCTGGTCCGGCGCAGGGGCATTTTCAACAACCCGTCCTTCAGTGGGATCCCAATGAAAATCCTCCAACTCAGTGAGACACTCAGTAGAAAACCATTGGCGAACACAAGAGCCATACCGGGCCTCCAGGAAGATGGGGAGAAATGACAGCATGGTTTGAGCTTCAGCCAAGGTAGTAGTGTTGTACAGGGCCAGGATTTCACCACAATAAGAGCTGGTGTCAACAGAGAGAAACAGTGGCCATGACCAGTTGTCCCTAGTACGGATTCCCAGAAGAACACGGCGCAAGGTGGTAGCACCCAGTCCCTGACCCAAATCTACAGGAGGATCCAGGTCAACAACACCTAGAACAGAAGCAGTTTCATGGGTCTGGATGAACTTGGCTTACCGGTGCTTAGCTTGACGAAGGGTCTTCAGCTTGGAAGGGGAAAGGCATAAGTCAGAGGGATTGGTAGCAGTCTCAATAAACTTGTAGAATTTGCCATCAGGAAGGGATGCTATATCAGAAGCAGAGCAGCGATTGAACTGGGCCTTCAAAAGCTTGACAGTCTGACAACGCTTGGTAGAATCACACAAAATATGTGCAGCTGGGACAGGGGAGGGATTGGGAGTGCGTGAATTGTCTAGCCGAATGTTCTTCCGGATGACAGCAATAGGGAAGGCTTGAAACTGAGGATGGGTCTGGAGCAGTGCATTGTAATGATCAAGATCAAAACTCTGCATATAGTACCCTAGCAGAAAACCACAGGTGACAGTAGTAGAGGCTTGAATATGATCGTACTTGAAGTCCATTTCACGGTCCTGGAGGCGCTGAAGGAGAGTGTCAGACAGCAGAGTATCCACGGGGACACTGTGGCCAATGTAGAACCGTAGGTGGGGTGCAGCTCTAACCCTGAGCCAGAGGGAAGCAACGTAAAGTTCAAGAGCTTGCCGGTCAGGCAGGGTAGACCAGAGCTTGGGGACGGGCTTAGCCTTGGGGTTGATGCTGGCGCGGGAAGGAAAAACATAGAGGACCAGCTTTTGGTCTACAGACCAGAGCAAGCTGAGTGCATTAGTCAGGAACTCCAGCATTTCATCGTACAAGTCACTAGGGCAAGGTGACATCAGCCTGGGGAGAGACAGAGTGAAGTAGGAGCTGTAGGAGCACTTGGTACCTTCAGTGACATCAACCGGAGCCCTGGAATCACTGGAGCAAACCCCACGCCGTTGAAGAAAGTGACCGACAGAAGAGGAAATAACCGAAGCAGCACCAACAGAAGGAAAAAAGGAGACAGACCAAGAGCCTGACACCTGGGTGGAAGAGGCGGAGGCGGCTGTAGGAGCTGGAGCAGGAGGCTTGGTCTTGAAGAACCAGTGAGAGCCAAGGACCCTGTTGGCAGACAGCCAAACCTGCCCTTCAGTGCTAGGCATAAGGTTGCCTTCACAGTACAGGTCATCAAAGCATTCAGGATACATCTTGGCAAGACCAATGAGACATTTCCGGAGGGCTTGGCCAGGAGGGGACTAGGTCCACTCGGCAGAGCCTTGGAAGCAAGCCGAAGCCAGGGAAACCAGAGACTCCACAGTAGCAGACCTCCAAGCAGGAGCATCAGGATTGACCGAGGCATACACCGGAGTAACCGATAGGCTGCAAACATCGTGAATGGATTTCTTGTCACATCCATCCTTCTTGCTAAAGAAGTGGGTAGGACTAGGGGAGGCATTCCAGACCCGGGTCTGAGCTGGTGACTTCTGGAGGTGTTGGATGGAAGAGGGAGTAGGGCAATGACCATCACCATAATAACGCCAAATAAAAGAGGCAGAGTGGGCCTGGTTAGCAGCAGCAAGAGCCTGCTTCCGAAGTGCTTGACGATCCAAGCCAGGGGAGGGAGTCAGGGAGGGGGACGGCTGAAGGAGAGACTGCTTAAGAGCTGGGGGCAGAAGGGCAGGCGCAGGAAGGGGCGCAGGAGGGGCTGGCTGCTGAAGAGCTGAGGGAGTGAGGACAAGCTGCTTGAGAGCGGGTGGCTGAAGGGGGGGAGGCTTAAGGGCGGGCTGGTTAAAGTCCCGATGAGGAGCAGGCTTCTTAGCAGACCGAGTAGAGGAGGCCACAGAGGAATCAGAGGAAGAGAGACAGACATGGAGGTAACAGAAGACTGGCTTGCAGAGGAAGAGGAAGCAGACAAAGATGCGTCTTTCCTTGGACGAAGTGAGGAAGGAGAGGGGGTGGCGCGGGGGGGAGAGGGGGCAGACTTCTTCAGGTGCGCGCGCTTGGGGTAGCGAGAGCCGGAGGAGCGGGCAGACAAAGAAGACAGGGAAGGGGTAGCCTGGAGTGTCTTCTTAGGGGAAGGAGCAGAAGAGCCGCCCGCAGTGGGCTTAGTAGGAGTTGTGGGGGTAGGCATGCTGGGAATTGTAGTAGGGGTGGTACCGGCGTGTCCGCAAGAGCGAGGGGAAGCCGTTGACAAGAAGATAAGGCAGGGAGGGGACAAATCGAAGCAACAAAAATGTGATGACGGAGACGCAAAGAAAATTCGAAAATTCGGTGACTGATTGATGCGAAAGCTTTTGTTGGATGGATTGAGCGAGGGAGTGGCTGCTGTGTGACGGATCAGAGGCGGTGTTGCAATTGAGTCAATGGAGAGGGAGTTGGAGCGACAGAGCGGCTGTACGATGGTAGAGGGTGCAATCGATCCAATGAGTGGGGAGTCAAAGCAGGCGATCAAAGTAGCGGCGAGTAAAGCGATGGGGGAGAGAAGCGGGGGGAAACGGTTGATCGAAGTGTACTGGATATTGTGGATAGAGTAAAGCGGGCGGAAGGTGAGCGTTTGGAGAAAACGGATCGGAGAAGGCGATGGAGGAAGCACCAAGCGATGGAAGAGCGGAAAGGCAACGGAGCGTTGAGGTGGTGTCACCAGGTTGTTATTTTGATGCAGGGAGACAGTGCGAGCGAGTGTGGCGTGTCGTCGTGGGGAGGATGGGTCTGCTGTTGGATGGTTTGGCTGTGGCTGCGTAGAAACTGTACTGGAGCCAGCGTAGAAAATTATGTGTTGTGACCGGGAGCGCCGACCGACGACACCGGAAGTAGATCCAACAAAGCAACCAAAGGAGGCAATAATCAACCAAACGAAGCTAGAACAGAAGGAGCAGGTCTTAGAAGGTAGAGGTGGGACCTGGTGTCGGTAGAAACAGAGGGAAGGGGAGAAGATATTATAAAGGAGTTCCGTGTAGAATCCTACGTGTTTTGAGTACTGGAAATTCGGAACGTCGGACAACATTGCGAGACGCGAAGTTGTGGCATGGGGTATTCAACAGACTTCATAAAGGAATACTTGAAGGTGTAGATGGAGGTGTTCTTCTCACACTTGGTGGACTTCAGTTGCGAGCCAAAAGACTGAGACTGGGACTTCAGGTAAGCAATTTGGGCCTCCTCATTGCCATCCATAGAAATGTAAACCCCCAGGGTCTTATCAGCATGATCAACCTCAAAAACGATCAAGGGGTGACCGGACACCAGATTTGTCAGTGATGGTGAAAGCGCCAGGCATGTCATCAACCACAACCGGTCCACTTGAAATCAATCAAGTAGCAGAAGGATTTGACAGGTTCAATAGCCCCACCAGTAGCAATGAGACCTCCAGCCCAACGATCTAAAGCCGCCTGGAAATCAAGAGCCAGGGTCTCACCAGAAGTAGTGGAAGAAGCACCAGCACAGAAAAGATCCGTATCATCCACAAAGGCAAAACCAACCAATGAAACAAGCAGGAGGGATAGGGACGTGAGAAGATGAACCCCATGGCCTGCTTGCCGCATCATCCTGAACACAATGGTAGAAACCAGAGCCCACAAGGTAGGCCCCAGGCCATTGCCTTGGCCAATCCCACTGAGAGGAACAGGTTCATCACCGTACACAGAACCGGACCTGTCAAAACCAGTTTTAATGTGATGCGTGGCATGCTGGAGTGTAGATAGTAGAACCTCACAAATATGAGCTGGAATCCCAAAGCTCTGAAGGGTGAGACTGGCAATGGGATGTGAAATGCGATCATAGCAGCCCTTGGCATCATTCATGGCAACCGCCCCACAGCGTTGCTTTGGACGGAGGACATCCCAGATGAGCTTCTTGTTGAGACAGGTGTTAATGGTTTTATGATGCTTCCGGCTGCAGTGTTGATCAGCTGCCACCACATTGGCACGTTCAGCATGAGCAAGAATGTGTTTACCAATCATTTAGTTGTTGATCTGGAACTCAGGAGACATCAGTTGGATGAGTCTCATCTTGTTGTCAACTCGGTATTTACCAGGTTTCTTGAAGATTTGCACATCTGTGATGACCTGCCAAGCAGAGGGAGAGAACCCAACTGTCAGAGGGGCAGACCTCAAGAGGGTGTCAAAGGAATTCAGCTGAGGGTCCAATGCAAAGGATTTGAGGTGGGCAATACTAAGACAAGAAGGCTCTCCAGCAGTGCGTTCCTTCTGACATTTCCAGGCAGCAGCATTTTCAGCCGGGCTGACAGAATAATCAAAGGGAGCCAGATGCTGAATGGAAGCAGGCACTTGAAGGCAGGTAAGAAATTTGGAGAGGTACTGGGCAGTCCCTGGAGGAGGAGTGTAGGTTCCAGCAACGACCTCAGCTGAGGCAGGGCCAGTTCCCAAATATTCAAAGGCCTGGATGAAAGCGAGAGACATAGAAGGAGTGCCAAGGCATTGTTGCTGGCGACGAACATTAGATGCAGCCATGGCAGGAACCATAGTAGACTGAGATTCCAAGCCATAATGAAAGAGAGCCAGATGCTGAATGGAAGCAGACATTTGAAGGCAGGTAAGAAATTTTGAGAGATACCGGTCAGTCCCTGGGAGAGGAACATAGGTTCCAGCAATGACCTCAGCTGAGGCAGGACCAGTTCCCAAGTACACAAAGGCCTGGATATGGAGTGCCAAAGCATTGTTGCTGATGCCGAACATTAGAGGCAGCCATAGCAGGAACCATAGTAGACTGAGACTCCAAGACCTGTTCAGTGCCATCAGGTCCAGCAGCAGCAAGAGACTTCAGAACAGCAGCCTTGTGGAGGCGACAGCGGATGGAGCGAGCAGCATGCTCAGATCACACTGGAGTCGTTCACGGCGCATGCGAGCTCAATCTGTGAGGCACTCTGGTTGTGAGGCTTGCCTTCAGCAAGAAAAGCATCCACGAGGCCTTGGTTGAATGAGTCGTGTCAAGAGGGGGCCAGAATTTTGACAGCACGGTATTGCTTGTAGGCCTGCTTCAGATGGAGGATAGCAGTGGGAAGATCACAGTGTTTGCCCTTGTATGAGGAAAGCTTGCATGCCAGGTGCTTCACAATGGTGTGGCTAGTAAGACACCTTGCCGAAGCTGTACTACCCGCCGCCAGAAATCAATTGTATCACGGTAGACTTGCAAACTGAGGAGATCAAGGGATCATGCCCGCGCAAATACAACACAGGTGCTCTTCAACAGACAGCCGGATGGAAACGGAGGTTTCATAGAGAACGTTATAGGTAGTGATCAGAGTGTCCACGCTCAGATTTATCACCAGAAACATACTGAGCCAACAGGTGCTGAAGCTTGGTCTGGAGAGCCAACACTCTAGCAGTAGCAAAACCATGCTTCGCCCTCTTGTTATAGTGCTGAAGGAGTTGTAGATGTCACATTCTTCCTAGCTACGTTGACAGGAGGTCCTCTGGATTGAACACTTTTCGTACCCTTTTCATTACCCCCTTATTCCTTATTTGGTCGGGCGCATTGCACCAGGCCCAATTTTGGTTTTACGAAGATCACGATACCGGAGTGTTGTACATTGTTGTTTGGTGATTGATAGAGTTCGAGCAAATATTGATCACTTGAGGAGGCGAGAGGTTGGCAACTGCTCGGATTCGCAGACTATGAATCATGTCATCTTTGAATTTCGAGAATCTTTTGTTGAACTGGACAACATAGATAATCTGAAAACCCTTCGAAAGCATTTGTAGATATTGATCAAAGAATTTGCTTATTCTGGAGATTTGTACGTGTAAAGACAGCGTTGTGATCAAACAGAGCCATTCACTTCGGAATTCTCTAAAGCTCATTTGTTTCAGATATTATGTTCATTGACGATGCGAGCCAGTGCGGCGTCCCCAAGATCTTTGACATAGCGGAGGTAGCCGAGCAGTGGATTGGAAGAAAATGGCTCTTTTTGTTAAACAGCGTTCTGGGTTGCTACAGCCAACGACCTTTACTCTTCGGAGCTTAAGCTGTGGATCTACTCGAGTTCACGATCGAATTATTCCTTCTTCTAATCGATATCGAAAACAAAAGCGCTCATCTTTTGGCAAAAAAATCGAAAGAGGCTGGTATTCCTCCCTGATAAAATGGCGGAAGTGGAAAAGCAGGAAGTGATCTTTCAGATGTTGCCACGACTCATCTGAAGTTTGGATCCAATTCCCAAAGGAAGCCAAACGCATGTAGTGTTCCCAATTTCCGCTTCTTTCCCCAGGACCTCGGTGCTGGTTGAAGTCGTATCATTCCTTGAGAATGTTCTTCACATAAACAACGTTTCCCAGACACAACCCTATTTTCTTGTCCTTTCTTTCTTTGTCATTCTACAATGCCCTCGGATTGTTCTTCTCATACAACAGGTCAAAACTGATGTTTTTGTAGTTCAGGAGGACATCGAGTACATTATACAACGTTGTCCATGATTTATGTCTTATACGCAAATATAAGAAAAGAATTTGGAACCATTCAATCCACCATCCATGAATAACCAAATGAGTGTGACTGATAAGAGACGTGGGGAAAAACAAGAACAACCACTTTCTTGCGAGACATACACGTCATTTACGTAAGATACTCAATTATCAAATTTGGCCTCGGTGAACCATGGTGAACCAGATTTCTGTGGTGAACGGCTGGTCAAATGTCTTGTGTGCTCATCGTATTACATTGCTACCCTTTGAAATTTTTCAAGAGCACCCAAAAGACAGGTAGTAACTTTTGAACATTTCATCTGTCATCAAGTCGAACGTTTCTCAGTTCAAACTCAGAAATGAACTCTTGAAAAAAGAGACTGAGTATTTAAACTCGAAGGAGCCAATAACCAGGGTTTCCCTGCGTAAGGAGAAATTCCCTATTTTTGGACGAATTTTCTTTGAGTTACCAGGGGAAACAGAGGTGTGTACATGTGACGACTCCATCATTCTGCATTTTATTTCAATTGACGTTTGGAGAGCAGTCTTTGAGTCAGAAACCTCGTTTTTCTTATTTGCTGTAAAGAAAAATATACATCATCTTCTCATTCTTACTTAGTCACCGTTCGACGAATTACGAGGAATCTTCCAACCACTTTGTCGGTCGGTGTAACGTAGTTCCCAAGTAATCAGTTGTCTGATCTCGACTGATTATGACAGCAAACCGATCGTTGACCAGGTTCATGGCCAGCGGGACGGCAGAATTGGAAAGCGTAGCAGTTTTGACGGTGGTGAACGTAATCTCTCATCTTTACAAACTTCACGTTAAGCATTGCGCTATTGATTCACTTCAAGCTTGAAAACATTGAAGCATCCAGTACTTTCAGGTGATTAGGACGTAAAAATGCTCTACGGGATCTAGCTAGCTCCAGAGCTGCGCGGAATTTCAACACGTCCTATACCAAACATCTTTTACTGAACAATCCTTTCTGTCAAAAGAGTTAAACGCATCGTGGTCGACAGAAGCGAGAGCTTCTATGATTCTGCTTGGAAACCAAAACAATTTGCATTATAATAGTTACTGCTGAAAGTTTTGCAGATCGGCCTTGCTCAGTTCCAATTTTAATTAGATTCCGCGGAAATGCTTGATCATTGAACGAAAGAAGCTCGCAACCTTATTAAGGCTGAAAGTTTAGTATTCGAACAGACAATTTTCGTCGCTTGCTGATAGTTGACAGCAAAAACGGATAGTTCCGTCGGACCTGAAGCAAGCGACCTGTGACCTTCCAAAGTATTCAATACTTTGATGAAATGCAATGCTACGCACAAGGTATGTCTCATTCTTTACCGGATTCACCAACGTGCTTTCTGGTAGTACCAGGCCTATCGGTTTTGATGTGGACCGATTTCAGCCGAGCCCGTCAGCTTTTAAAGATCGCCGAGGCATCGAGACTACGACTAGTCTGAAAAACGGGGTAAATCCTATTCCAGATTTTTCTCGACCGAAGTTCTCAGGTTTTATGACGAAAAAATGGTGGATCAATCCACTTGTGTACAATGTGAGGATTTCTTTGCCTCGCTTGGGACCACAACCAAGAGCCACAGTCAGATGTTGTTTTCGGGAGTTTTTTCGCTGCTATGATGGGACAGGCGTCGATGACGTTTGGGATCTCGTTTGTTTATTACGATCGACGTATTGCAATAATGAGCCACAGCAATGGATCAATGATTGACTTTTCAGTCAACTTTACTCTTTTCAAAATCAAAAGTGAAAATCCGAAATATGCTTGTGCGTATAATCACGGTGGTTAATGATGACTCTCTTCTGTTTCATCATCATTAGTTTTCTTCACGGAACAACGCGTTCATAAAGATTGATGCATGTCATACCATCGAAATTCAGGAGCACTTCAATGAGTCATCATCGATGGCTTAAACCGTGTTTGTCTCTTTGCACTCATTTGTACAGCTCATTTCGATCCAGCAGTGTCTATCACTACCATAGGTCCAACAATTTTGCTACGAGCAATGAAGGTAAGTAGAAACTTTGAGCCCCTTCCCAAATTTAGCTCATGTCCAAATCATCAAGGAAAAATGCACTTGATGAAGATCCTGACTTCTCAATTGGAAAAAGGAATTGGCTCCAAAGAGCAATATTTGCATATAATTTCACATCAGGATAATCGAGCGCCTGTCTGGGAAGTTTGCTGTACTCTGGAAATGGGTTGCGCGAAACCAATGATCGAGATCACACCCAAACATTATCCGCAATGTTTTCTCATGGAAGTGAATACGACCACCATTTTTGAATGTCAAAAAGAGGAAAGAAGGAAAAATAAATACTCCCGAGCTGGTCATGGGCATTTTATCACGCCTCAGGCGCCGGGAAAATTTTGAATTCCAATTTTTTGAGCTGAGAAGCCGGTGACGAATAAATCATTAATGATATTCATCTGAGCAAAAGTTACATTGTGGGTTGCTTTATATCTTCCTAAGTATCCAGGTAAATTACCGTTAGATGCAAGCCCGTTGAGAAAGTCGTATTGAGGTCGACAATAAGCTGGACAGCATTGCTCGTGGGACGATGAGCAAAGTTTTCTCCCTGTACAACATTGAAAGGCACAGTGTTTGCTCAATAATTCTATGAACAAAAAAACTTTTGCCAAGAGAAAGGCTCAAAAATAAACATCGCAAAATGCACGTCATCGAAACTGGGATGTGCATCATGATTTGATGCGATTCTGTTCTGGGTTTTTCGGCTTTTTGCTTACGCACATTCAATCATGTAGGAAGAACTGTTACAAGAACTATCTATCCATAATTTCGTTCTTTTTCTTTGCTGTTCTGAGAAGGATACTCTATGTGTAAGTCAGGCCGAGTTTGAAGCAATAGTACAGGATGATTCTTCTTAGCAATGTTCGTATTGCCTATCCAGACTCTATTACTGATATAGCTGATGTGATGTGAATCGTCGCATTATGGCAAATATGGCATTGGGTGTCGGGAAGAGCAGCAGTAATTGCTGATGAAGGCGCGCACCCTAACTGATTCCTGAATGGTTGTTTGTCATATTAGATCAGTCACCAAAGACATGCCCCATTCGTGATTTGGAAAATTGAGCTGAATGCTTTGGAGAGCATTGTTTGTCTGATGTAGGTGCTCTTCAGGATAATTTTTGGGCAAAGTAAGAACAGCAAAGAGGGTTCATTGTATGTTCCTCATCATATTGTTAAGAACATGACAAGTTCTGAAGATGCGAGAGATCACAAACCAGGCCTTCAGAATATTTTTGACAGATGGAAACAAACGACAAAGAGAATCCGGAGAAATAGACTGATCACTCACATATGTCAAAGCTATTGCAGAAGAAGAACAAGTCAAGGGCTCTCCATTGATGAAGCATTATTGAGCAACAAAGAGTAGCATGGTGGAGAGAGCGAAAGCAATGGAAAATATAATTAAAGGAAAGGACATGAGACCATAGCTACTTCTCATTATTCTGCTGAATTGATGTAGTGGGCCGGGTGAAAGGAATGGTACTGCCACGCGGAACCCGTACTAAGTATGATCCGGAGAGCTCCCTTGAGTAAACATGTGCACATACGATAAGAAAGATCTCAATGCATCAGCAATATTGGTATGATACCACGTCCTTTGTAGGTATGGTACGATACAGAACAAAGCAGCAATTTCTGTAAGCAATGAATTATAGGCTAAGCGCGAACAAGCCTCTAAGGGATTTGCCCAGTAGAATCCAAGCCTGCAGTTCAATCTTTTGCTTCTAAACCGTTTAGTAGTAGAATAAATAGGTAACACGTCCTGGTCCAATAGCCTCCTTGTTGTTACTCTAAAAATCGACCAAAAGGTATATGATGTTAAAATTTAAAGAGAAGTGAGCTCAGAGAGACGCTCTTCTTTTACTGTGTATTTTCGCTGTGGCGGGGCTCTCTGCTGTATTTTACATGATAGAAATCTTCCCTGGTTATTTGTTACCATTCTCGTACCAATACTTTCGCTGCTGTTTCTGTGTTAGTGTCGCGTGTTGGTCTTTCTGTATCGGTCATTTGATGGTATTGGTTCTTTACGAGGTTAAGCATTTTTATTCGGCGGGGCGTATGCTTGTTCATGGTTATATATGCTAGATGAGGCCCATCTGGAATCGGTATTGATTTTCATGATCGAGATAAGTAATTTCCTCACAGGATATCAAGTATATTCGTTTGAATATACTTAAGGGTTCCAAGTGTTCACTTACCGGTCAGATCTTTGGAGATGTCTTGTTTCTAACCGATTAACCTCTTTTTTTTGTAGCCTTAGGTGATATTGTTTTTACCACTTCAGGATTTTCGAGTAGTTGAGCTGCGTTTGATTCTAAGGTTTGATCAGCGGAATATTGGTGTCTCGTATTTTGCACCTCGGTTGTCATCAGCTTTTTTGATTGAATTCGCTGCCGACAAGTGTCCGTATTTTTTTTGGCCGGCAACACAGCCCTTGATCCAACATGCCATAATGTTGATGTTGGATTACCGTCGGATTGCGTTAACCTTGTCCATGTCGTATTGTGATCGATCAGGTTGACGCGATTGTAATATGAAGTCATTCCCCCTAATCAATTCGAATGGTGTTGAGTCGTCGAATGGAAACATTTCATCGTCTTTGTCTTCGTCCGAATCGAATCATAGTATGTTGATGATTTAACCTGGGTAGTGTCCCATGATGTATCTTGCATGTCGGGCGTGTGATCCATCTCAATGGTTTGGTTAGATCATCAGCAGGGTTGATAACTCCAGGAATATGAATCATCTTGATTTCACCATTTTCTTTCCAAGCTTGAATTGCAAAGAACCTGATTTCAATATGCCTGGTTCTTTCAGTGGGCTTTTGAGCATTGATGATTTCAATTGCTGACACATTGTCCTCATAAATTGGAGTTGGCTCAACTTGAATAAAGCCTAGTTCCTTGAGTATGGATCTGAGATATCTGGCTGTCTTGGCTGTTGTGACTGCAGTAATGAACTCAGCTTCTGTAGAGCTCTGTGCAGTGAGTGACTGAGCTTTGGATTGATAAACAATTGCTCCACCAGCATAAGTGAAATCGTATCCTGTGGTGGATCTGTGGTGTTTTGGATCATTTCCATATGCTGCATCAACAAAGCACATCAACTTGCTTTCTTTTATATCTTCAGGGTACTTTGGAAGTGATGCATCCTGGGCCGCGTCATCGTATGGTATCCCTGGAGGCAGAGATGGTTCAGCATTTGGCCTGTAGAATGTAATACCCCAAGATCTGGTTGTTTGGAGGTATCGAGCTATGTTCTTGAGACTGGAATAGTGGAATGCAGAGGGATCGGAACTGTATTTTGACATCAGGGTCACTGCATATCCAATATCTGGTCAGCAGCTGACATATGCAAACATCATTTCACCCAAGAGTGTCCTGTAGGAGAAACCAGATGTGGATTGTAGTTCAGCATGTTCCTTGGTGCCTTCTAATGGTCCATTCGTATGTGACTGTAGCTGGCTCAGTACTTCAGTTGATATTGGCGCTGATGGCTTTGAGTGCAGCTTCATTTTAGAATCTGTTTCCCAACCATGGGATCTCATAATTCAGTCCATGTAATTGGCACAGGACAGTTCAATGTAATCAGCTGTTTGTTTGACATCGATTCCATTGAAGTCTTCAAGCAATCCCATTTTCATGAAGGGAACAACATCTTGTTTCGGTAGCTTCAGTTTCTCACCAATGATGTCATAGATCTTGTCAGATATGGATTCTGATGTGCATGCTAGCACAAAATCATCAACTTGTCTCAGCATGTAGACTGTTTCTCCTTCAAAAACCGTCATGTAGATTGTTCTGTCATGTGTGGTAGTTTTGAAGTTGAGATCAGGGCCCTTCAGGATCTTGTTGATGTGGGTCTCCCATAGGCAACCAGATTCTGGATGGCGTTGGAGTGCTCGTAGAACTGGGAGCACCATCCTTCTGTTTATATCTATGCTATGCTTGTGTTTGTACCAGTCTGCATATGCATCATCTATAGTTATGAAGGTTGGGATTTCAGGCGCAGGACTGTGTCCGAACGCATCTTGGGCATCTGCGCCATACACTTTGAGGTTGAGGCTTGCAGCAATGGCAAAGAACAAACGCTGGATGGGATGTTCAACACATGATGAATATGACAAGGCGATGGCATGCAGAGTTGGAGCAGCATATTTGCTTCCATTGCAACACTGTCTTGCTTGGCGGACACCATTCCTTTTGACACTGTATTGCCAATGGGGCTTGAGAATGATGGCATTGGGATTTTTAGGATATGGGATTGGTGATCCAAACATTTCTAAGTCTTCAAACTGATCAAGTGGTTTTCGCTCTCCAGCTTCCCATTCAGTCCATGTGGGTAATGACTTGAGGTTCTTTTGAGTGAAATGACCTAGTGCTTGTTCTTCAGGTGTGGTTTCCTTTGAGTTGATGGCCTTGATTAAGAGTTCAATTTGTTCAGTTGGTAGTGAATCTGCATCAAGGGGCAATGCATGATTGCCTGCCTTATGAAGCTTGGTGATGGCTCTGAGTGACGCGATATCAATAGTGGGAATGACAACATCCATGTCATCTTCAGTTGGTGCCAATTGTTTTTGGATGGAGGCATGGAGTGTTTCAGTGCTATCAACCTGGTTGATTCTTGATTGGATGATTTGCTTGTATTTGGTGCCAATGCGCTTGATGGTTTTAATGGAGGAAATCCGGTCCAAGAATGGTGGATCTTCTTCATCAGTGGGTTCCTTCCAGGAAGTATTGGGGGCGAACAGGCCAAATTCATTAGCATGTTTCCTGACTTCCTTCATAGATAATTTTTCTTCAAGTGCAAAGGTAATAGGTGTATCTATGGAATCCCTCACCCCTCGATGGTGTGATTTGTGCAGGGCTGTAGTGACATCAGCAGCAGTGAACACATGATTGTGATTGATAGATACAATATAAGCGTCTCAAAGCTTGGAAAGGGACTTCTTATGAGAGGAGTAGAGCTTGGATGCAGGGCTTTTGGGAAGGATGTCAGTGACATAAGCGCCTCCAAGGAGTGAGTCATTGGCATACCTGAGACCAAATTCTTGATCGGTACAGGGACTGAAAACAGTGAGCCGGAGATTGGTGAAAGCCGCAAATGGTGAGATGGAGAATTGGAAATTGCTGAAGGAGACTTCAGTGGGTTCTGGTGGAAGAGGTAAATTGTCATCAGTCCAGAGGAGGTGCTTGACGTTGGTGGGTAGGTCAGCAAGTAGGTAGGTCATTCATGCCTTCATCAAACCTGACATGGGTGGCAATTTTGACATGATGTGTTTCTGTATCATACCAAAGAATGTTTCTGGTAGTGTATGGTACAAAACCCAGAAATATACCTTTCCTTGCATTGGGTTTGAGCTTGACGGGTCTTCCTGGAGGTCTCACCCAAACTCTGCACCCAAAGGTTCGAAACTCAGTGAGATTTTCCTTTTGACCAGTAGCCAATTCCAATGGGGAATGGTGTTGGTTGCCTTCAGGGAAAGCATTTGCCAAGCGCAGTGCATGGTAGAAGGCAAAAGGCCAGAACTTGACTGGGAGATTGGCACCACTGAGCATGGTTTTCATGGAGTTTGCAAGGGTTCTGTGAGCTCGTTCAACAGCACCATTTTGGTGAGAAGCCTCAGCCCCAGTTGGGAAAATGGAGTATCCAAAAGCAGAGAATAGGTTGCGGATATCCGGATTGTGATATAGCTCCCCACCTTGGTCAACTGTGACATACTTGTTGGCACAAGTTGGGTTGTGCTGGGAGAAGAAATGTTCTAGCCAATGAAGAGGTGCAGCTCTGGAGATCCTTGTGTCACCATATTTCATACCAGTGTAGTGATCCGTGATAAGGATCCAAGCTGTCTCACCATGAATGCCTTCATAGTCACGCTGCTGTTTACTGTTGGATGATTTGGCTCCTGAGAAAGCAAAGTCAATAGACAAACCTTGGAAAGGTTGAGTTGCTTTCCTTGTAGAATGGGAGCCAGCAGGCGTCTTGGTTTGCTTGCATTGGATGCATGTGGGGCATTGATCAAGAATGCTCGTTTGGCGCTTGAATTTTGGAACACCAAGAATGTGTATATGGGCCTTGTACAAGAAGTCATCACAGGGATGGCCAAGTCTTTGGTGCCAGAGGAGCTTGGAGGTCTTCGCTTTGATAGCTTGAACAGGGATGTCTTTGTCAGCAATATTTTGCATCAAACCAGGGCTTGTCACTGGAGTCAGGTTGTCTTCCAGCAGCTTCAGTGAATTTTTGGAGTGTGACAAGGTTTGTGTAGATGTCATACCTGCAATTGCTGATTGCTTCCTTGGAGGCTAGTTCACAAGCTTGTTTAAACTCCATGTCAGTTGCTAAGGCATATGCTGAGGAGGTAACACAATTGGCATATGGTGATTCCAGATCTACATCTGGGATCAACAATGGATGGGTATAACATTGACCATCAATGATAGCTCCATGAAGGACGACGCTTTTGGCAGTGCTGTGTTTGTTGTGGCAAATAATGGTGAGGTTACCATTCTTTTGAGTGGACAAGTCATGGGTGTCAGTGAAGGCTTTGTGTATGGACTGCCCAGTGAATTGGTCTCTCATGCGAGATGTGGTGCCACATAGATTGTTCTCACTCAGCAATGTTGAGGAGAGCTGTGGAGAATAGTAGAAGAAGATCCTAATATACCCTCTGTGGTTGGGGGCTGGTATATGGACGTAGCCGAACCCTTCAGGGATGCAGCTGGAAGCCTTGCCTCCAATTGCTGCTGTTAGCCTAACTGGACATTTTCTCAGCTTGGAGTAAGGTTTGTAATCATGCAGGATATGCAGTAGGTTTGTGCAAGAAACTTTAGCACCTGTGTCAATTTGTGCCCGTTTGCCCTGTTGAAAATATGATGCAGCTGCTAGTGGATCTGCTGGTACAAGATTCTGGACATTGTTGGTATTGAAGGGGTTGTCACGGTCAAAGTTTGGATCCCCATTGGTTTCCAAATGTGATTCCAATGCAGGGGCTGTAACCTCAAGTGTTTCCATATCACAATACACATCAGTTGTTATGGATGGTTGAAGATTATCCCTAGGGATCAGATTGACCGCACCAATTTGAATGGATTCATAGGAACTGACACTGCTGGAGTCCAAGGAGGGGCATGAGCCTTGTTCCACTGATGATGCTGGGGCATTGTCAAATCCTTGAGGATCATCTTGAGGTGACGTGGTCTGGCAGCAAGAAAGTCGGTTTATTCCTGGCCCTGAATTTTTTTTGGTCTCCTAGAGCATCCTCTGTTGATTGCTCATCTTGGTCCTCATCTTCAATATTGATTTTAGAGATGCGTTGAGTAGAATCCAAGAGCTGCTGGGTTTCTCTATTGCATTTGCTTAGAAAAACAGCTGTTGCAATCTGATGTTTCCTGAGAGACTCAACATCTTGTAAGGCAGGACAATTATCAAAGCTATGACCAGCGGTATGACAAACAATGCATTTTCTGGATGTGTCAAAGAGACTGGGTTGCTTATCAAAGGCAGAGATGGCATTGCAGTAGGCTTGGTGGAGGAATGGGTTGTCAGACGCTTCATCTATTTCAGGGTATCCAAATGATTCAATCAGACTGATGGAGTGAGAAGTTAGGGTGGATGGAGTTTTGACAGTGTTGTTGCTGCCCGCCTGGTGTTTGAATCTGTCATTTTGGCAAGGACCTGGTCTGGTTCCAGTCGCGAATGCTGGTTTGGGTAGGCTGGCTTTGGAGACCTTGTCCTTGTACTTCATCTCTGCCTTGATTTCCTGCTCATATGTTTGAAGGGTTTGGAGAAGTCTTCCTGTCTTGTATTTGTCTCACTTGAATTAGTCATCTGACTTGCGCTCATCCTCTGTCTTCTTGCGCAATTTATAAGAGAGATTAGCTCCTTCAATGATGTTGCTTACCTCTTCCATTGAGCTGATTGTGCTGGGTTGATTGTGTAGAAATACTTGGAAGCCGGAGATAATCTTTGTACCGGAAGAAGTATTCTTCAAGTGACTCATCTTGTTCCTGGTTTGGTGGGCTCCTAACCATCCTTCCTTTATAGGATGGTCTTTCTGAGTTGGGATGTGTTTTGGCAATCACACTGTAGAGGGCCTCGTACCCTTGTCCACCTTCAAAGCTCTGAATTGCAGCTTTCACACTCTTGGATGATTCAGGGATGACTTTATCTGTTCTGAGGGCAGTGTAGATAAGATTTCCCCATTCATGGATGGCCAATTCATACCTTGCCGGGAGGTCATCCACATAGGTGTCCCCAATTGTGAATCCTCTGAGATGATCAGCTTCTTTTCTGTGGAGGTAATATGGATGGACATAGATATGATGTTGCTGTGCATGAGCAGTGACTTCCCTGTACCACTTTTGTACCTGAGGCGCTGTAGAGTTCTTTAATTGTGGAAAGCCTGTGAGAAATAATTTGTCTCGTGCTGCCTCTTTGGATTTATCAGAAGCTCTGGTTAGATCAAAGCAATTGCCACTTCTTGTGACTAAGCGTTGGTCATTTCAACCACTACCTAGGTTATGCAGGTAGTAGTTTTGTCTGACAGTCACTTCATCTCCTGCTGCATCTGTAGAGGTGATTTCAAAATATTTCATTTCATCGCTGGTAAGGAACTCTTCTCTTCTGTTGTATCTTTCCTGGACCATAGGAGGTAAGGTTCCTGGATTCCATGGAAGGTCAAGTGCCGCTTGGTGGTTGGCGCCGGTGTTGTTGGTGTTGTTGTTGCCATTGTTGACCAATTGTTGTAGTAGGTTAGTCAGTTGTCTCATTTCTGTGGGAGGCACGGCTTCCACAGGTGTATCCGCATTGGTGACGTCATCTGTATTAGCGTTATCTTCATCATCGGATGGTGGGTCCCCGGTGTAGGCTTCCATGAATAGGTCAGGTCGCCATTTTTCGTTGAATCTCCAATGGGTAATAGTGAGTTCAATTACAATGGTAGGTTCTTCATCGGTGTTGGTTCGAATGGCATGCTTTGTGGCGGCATCAAATTCTGTCTTGTATCTCATGCGTTTGGTAGATCCATTGTTCCTGACATGTTTGATAACACATTTGCTGAGAAGATTGGAAATGTGGCCTTTCGTGACTTTGTCTGGGTCTATTAGACTGATCGCAATTGCTTTGGCAACGCAATTTAGGATGTGGAGCTGTGGGTCCGGAGCTATTTCTAGTGGTCCTTCTTCTTCTTCTGCATCTTCGCGGGTTACAAAGAATTCTGAGAGGAGTTCATCTTTGCCAATGATTTCAGAGTAGGCTTTGTTAAGGGATGTGGCCGCGGCTGGGTTGCTAGCGCTTGCAAAATGGAATTCGATTCCGAAGATTGGGGTCCAGTCAAATGGAGTCGGCATGGTCGTTGTCGTCGTAATTAACCGGTGTTGTATGTGTTCCGTGTTTGTCGGCAATCTAGTTTCGTTGTAATTAATCGGATGGATTGTTGGTCGGCGTGTCATCGTCAGTTGATGGTGTTATTAACCGGCAATTAATCACTGTTACGGTGTTGGTTGGAATGAACCGGAAGAACCTTGTCCGTCAATTGCGGTCACAGATGTGTCCAATCAGTATCGTTGGCGTTATGGCGACGAGAGCGATGACAATGAGGGCGATGACAATGATTAACCAAACAATCTGTGCTGTCGGCGTCGTCAATATCGATCCAATTAAACGGTCTTGGTCATGGATTACTAAAGAAGATTCCTGTAGAAGGATCGGTATTACACCCCCTGATTCACGAGCAGGGAGAGGAAAAAGGAGAGAGAAAGAATGAGACGGGGGGAGGCCGAGAATGTGCCGCACAGGGAGCTAAGCACAAAATTTCCTCTGGATTTAACCGACAGTGGAGGTGCTGAGCGGCTGGAGATAGGAGCATAGCTTAAGGTATACACGAGTCCTCTTGCGGGACACAAGTGTGAGTTAGAAGGGCTCTATAACCTGTTGTTACTCTAAAAATCGACCAAAAGGTATATGATGTTAAAATTTAAAGAGAAGTGAGCTCAGAGAGACGCTCTTATTCTTACTGTGTATTTTTGCTGTGGCGGGGCTCTCTGCTGTATTTTACATGATAGAAATCTTCCCTGGTTATTTGTTACCATTCTCGTACCAATACTTTCGCTGCTGTTTCTGTGTTAGTGTCGCGTGTTGGTCTTTCTGTATCGGTCATTTGATGGTATTGGTTCTTTACGAGGTTAAGCATTTTTATTCGGCGGGGCGTATGCTTGTTCATGGTATATATGCTAGATGAGGCCCATCTGGAATCGGTATTGATTTTCATGATCGAGATAAGTAATTTCCTCACAGGATATCAAGTATATTCGTTTGAATATACTTAAGGGTTCCAAGTGTTCACTTACCGGTCAGATCTTTGGAGATGTCTTGTTTCTAACCAATTAACCTCTTTTGTTTGTAGCCTTAGGTGACATCAATTTTACCACTTAGAGATTTTCGAGTAGTGGAGGTGTGGTTGATTCTAAGGTTTGATCAGCGGAATATTGGTGTCTCGTATTTTGCACCTCGGTTGGCATCGGCTTTTTTTTATTGAATTTGCCGCCAACAAGTGTCCGTATTTTTTTGGCCGACAACACTCCTATTGTACCCGTACGACAGCCTACCTGTCCTGGTCCCCTAGCTTCTGTCTAGTGTTCCACCTGTACTTGACGCCTTCCTGGTGGTACTGGCTTCACCATTGACCATCGCTTTCACTCTCACAAGCTTGCCCATGGGGCTGATCCATCTGGGCTTGGACGGTGGATCTTTGTCAGGTTTCAAGGCAGGGCTCAAGCTACGGTTGCCATCTTCTCTGCCTACTGCCCTGTTGAAAATGACAGAGACCTTGGCTCTGTTTGGAACCAACACTGTTGCTACTTCCAGGCTGAGGAGGATCTTCCCTGTCCCAATCCACGCATCCTCTTTTGCCGTGATCTCACAGCTGCCCTTCAGACGTGTTTAGAGGCTGGTGACTCCGTCATTTTAGGGATTGACCATAATTCTGATGTCCGTTCTGATGGTCGGTCTTCCAAGCTCCAAGCACTTGGCTTCAAGGATGCTATCTTGACTACACACCCCTCAACCTCCCCCCCTGCCACCTACAACAGGAATACCACCAGGACTCCCATTGATGCCATCTGGGTTACTGAGCATGTTGATGTCTTCAGAGCTGGCTACTGTGCATTTGGTGGTGAGCAGGGCATGGCCTCTGACCATCAATTGCTTTGGATAGAAGTTTGTAATGGCAGCATCATGGGAAAACACCTTCCACCTCCTGTGCACTCTTCTTTGCCTCGCCTGAATTCTTCCCACCCTCACCTTAGGCAGCGCTATCTTGAGCGTGTGAAGCTTGGTTTTGCTACTGCCGGAGTGTTTGCCCTTCAGACCAAGCTTGAGTACCTGATGGCTCAGTATGTCTCTGGTGATAAGTCTGTGCGTGACACTCTTATCGCTACCTATGATGTTCTCCATGAAACCTCTGCTTCCATCCGGCTGTCTGTTGAACACCATCTTTGTCGTCTTCGCGCGGGCATGATTTCTTGGTCTCCCAAGCTGCAAGTCTACCGTGACAAAATTTAATTCTGGCGGCAAATAGTACAGCTTTGGCAAGGTGTTTCCACTAGTCACACCATTGTGAAGCGCTTGGCATGTAAGCTTTCTTTATACAAGGGTGAACACTGTGATCTTGCCACCGCTACCCTCCATTTGAAGCAGGCTTATAAGCAATACCCCACCATCAAACTTCTGGCCCCCTTTTGGCGCGACTCCTTCAACCAAGGCTTGGTGGATGCTCTTCTTGCTGAAGGCAAGTCTCACAACCAGAGTGCCTCCCAGATTTGGGCAAGCATGCGCCGTGAACAACTCCAAAGGGATCTCGGGCTTGCTGCTTGCTCCATTTGCAGTTGTCTTCATAAGACTGCTGTTCTGAAGGCTGTTGCAGTTGGACCTGATGGCACTGAACAAGTCCTGGAGTCTCAGTCCACCATGGTTTCTCCTTCAGGAACAGACCCATACCTTACTGAATTTCTTACTTGCCTTCAGGTGCCTGCGGCCATTCAGTCTTTGGCTCCCTTTGACTATTCTGTTAGCCCTGCTAACAATGCTGCTGCCTGGAAACGCCAGAAGGAACGCACTGCTGGTGAGCCTTCTTGCCTCAGTTTTGCCCACCATAAATCCTTTGCTTTGGACACACAACTGAATTCCTTTGACACCTTGATGCGGACTGCTCCTCTGCTTGCTTGCTTCTCGCCTTCTGCTTGGCAGGTTATCACCGATGTTGAAATCTTCAAGAAACCTGGTGAATACCGTGTTGACAACAAGATGAGACTCATCCAACTGATGTCTCCTGAGTTTCAGATCAACAACAAGATGATTGGTAAACGTATTCTAGCTCATGCCGAACAAGCCAATGCGGTGGCAGTTGACCAGCATGGCAGCCGGAAGCATCACAAAAGCCATCAACACCTGTCTCAACAAGAAGCTCATCTGTGATGTCCTCCGTCAGAAGCGCCGCTCTGGGGCGGTTGCAATGAATGATGCCAAGGGCTGCTATGATCAAATCTCCCATCCCATTGCCAGTCTCACCCTTCAGAGCTTTGGGATTCCGGCTCATGTTTGCGAGGTTCTACTCTCCACTCTCCAGCGTGCCACCGATCGCATTAAAACTGGCTTTGGCCGGTCCGGTCCTGTGTACGGTGATGAACCTATTCCTCTCAGTGGGATTGGCCAGGGCAACGGTCTGGGCCCTACTCTGTGGGCTCTGGTTTCTACCATCATCTTCAGGATGATGCAGAACACAGGCCATGGGGTTCATCTCCTCACATCCCTATCCCTCCAGCTTCTTTCCTTGGTTGATTTTGCCTTTCTGGATGAACTGATCTTTTCTGTGCTGGTGCCTCCTCCACTACTTCTGGTGAGGCCCTGGCTGCTGCTTTCCAGGCAGCTTTAGATCATTGGGCTGGAGGTCTCATTGCTACTGGTGGAGCTATTGAACCTGCCAAGTCCTTCTGCTACTTGATTGATTTCAAGTGGACCGGTTCTGGTTGGGACTATTGCTTTGTTGATGGCATGCCAGGTGTTTTCACCATCACTGACAAATCTGGTGTCTGGTCACCACTTGATTGTTTTGAGGTTGATCATGCTGACAAGACTCTGGGTGTCTACATTTCTATGGATGGCAATGAGGAAGCTCAAGTTGCAGTCCCAGTCCCAGTCCTTTGGATCTCAAATGAGGTCCTCCAAGTGTGAGAAGAACACCTCCATCTACACCTTCAAGTATTCCTTTATGAAGTCTTTTGAATATCCCATGCCAGTCATTCAGCCCAGTGCTTCTACCTGGACCCGAATTCTCCAACCAACTCTGGTCCCAGTGCTTAACAAGGCAGGCATGTCTCACAACTTTCCTTGCAAGGTCTTTTTCACACCTACAGCCCCTTGGCTCCTAAGTGGTTTCGATTAGAGGCCGATTCTACATAGGACCCTTCTTCCAGTGTACCACCCGGTTCTTCAAGTCTCCTGTGAGAGATAAGAGAGGTCTCACAGGTCGAACTTCAAGTTCCCTTCTGTTCCTTCCCTGACCTTTAAGTGTGAATTCACTTATGGCCCTTGTCGTTAAGTGTTTTCCCCTAAGGCCCTACTTCCTCCCTATCCAATCAGGTGTGCCCTACAGCTGGCATCTGTTTTCACACCTAGAGCTCCTTGGCTCCTAAGTGGTTTCGATTAGAGGCCGATTCTACATAGGACCCTCCTTTAGTGTTCCCCCTGGTTCTTCAAGTCCCTTCCCTGTGAGATACGAGAGGTCTTACAGGTCGACCTTCAAGTTCCCTTCTGTTCCTTCACTGACCTTTAAGTACGAATCCTCGTATGGCCCCTGGTATTTAAGTGTTTTCACTTATGGCCCTACCTCCTCCATGCATCATCAGGTATGCCCAACATCTGGCATCTGTTTCCACACCTACAGCCCATTGGCTTATAAGTGGTTTCGATTAGAGCCCGTTTCTACATAGGAACCTCCTTCAAGTGTTCCACCGGTTCTTCAAGTGTTCCCTGCGAGATAAGAGAGGTCTCACAGGTCGATCTTCAAGTTCTAGCCTACATACCATGTGCCCCTAAGTGTTGTTCTTTTATGGTTCCCATCCCACATAGGACCCCTCCAGTGTACAGCCTGCCTTGTTCTTCTTCCTCCAAGACTATGGCCCCTGTGCCCCCACTAACTGAATTCCACTTAGGGGCTTCCATTCACTTACCGTAGGCTCTCTTGCTTCTTCCACCAAGCAAGCAGTGCGGCGCTATGCCCTTCCTATGTGTATCCCTTCCTAGCTCCACTTCGATCGAAAAACTCGCTTGATCGAAAAACCCGACAGCAACCTTCGACCGCATTTCTACATATGACCCTTCCAGTGTCCCACCCGGTTCTTCCCGTCTCTTGCGAGATAAGAGAGGTCTCACCGGTCGAACTTCAAGTTCCAGCCTACATACCATGTGCCTTTAAGTGTTGTTCTTTTATGGTTCCCATCCTACATAGGACCCCTTCAGTGTACAGCCTGCCTTGTTCTTCTTCCTCCAAGACTATGGCCCCTGTGCCCCCACTAACTGAATTCCACTTAGGGGCTTCCATTCACTTACCGTAGGCTCTCTTGCTTCTTCCACCAAGCAAGCAGTGCGGCGCTATGCCCTTCCTATGTGTATCCCTTCCTAGCTCTACTTTGATCGAAAAACTTGCTCCTGTTGTCGGCGGCAAATTTGATCAAAAAACTCAGCGTCAAATTCGATAGAAAAACCCGACAACCCTTCCTACTGTTGTCGGCGGCAAACTTGACGACCGAGGTGCGGTAGACTTGACCTAGTACCTTGTCGGCGGCAAATCCGATCAAAAAGACTCGGATCCCTTCTTCGGCTGTGGGCGCAAAATACGGACCGAAAATTTGATCGAGTTGTCGACGACACGCACCTCCACTACTCAAATTCCCTACCCTTGTTCTTCTTCCTCCAAGACTATGGCCCCTGTCTTTTCCATCCCACATACTGTGGGACCAGCCCGCCTGAGTGCAGCCATGCGGCGCTGCTCCTCATATGTGTCTCCCTTCCTACTGTATGATTGTTGGCAGCTGCTTTCTGTTAGGCTTCTGCTTGGGGCAGCATTCATCAGTTTGTTCTTTGTACCCTCCCTGCTTGCTTTCAGGATTCGTTTGAAAAATTTGTCGTTCTACAACTTGGGGCTTAAACTCTCTTCGATTGAGGCGACGTTAAAGTCTGGATACAGACTGAGTAGCTTAGATCCACCTTTGGTGGTTAAGGTTACTTAAATAAGTATATTATTATTATTATTATTACGGTGATGAACCTATTCCTCTCAGTGGGATTGGCCAGGGCAACGGTCTGGGCCCTACTCTGTGGGCTCTGGTTTCTACCATCATCTTCAGGATGATGCAGAACACAGGCCATGGGGTTCATCTCCTCACATCCCTATCCCTCCAGCTTGTTTCCTTGGTTGATTTTGCCTTTCTGGATGACACTGATCTTTTCTGTGCTGGTGCCTCCTCCACTACTTCTGGTGAGGCCCTGGCTGCTGCTTTCCAGGCAGCTTTAGATCATTGGGCTGGAGGTCTCATTGCTACTGGTGGAGCTATTGAACCTGCCAAGTCCTTCTGCTACTTGATTGATTTCAAGTGGACCGGTTCTGGTTGGGACTATTGCTTTGTTGATGGCATGCCAGGTGTTTTCACCATCACTGACAAATCTGGTGTCTGGTCACCACTTGATTGTTTTGAGGTTGATCATGCTGACAAGACTCTGGGTGTCTACATTTCTATGGATGGCAATGAGGAAGCTCAAGTTGCAGTCCCAGTCCCAGTCCTTTGGATCTCAAATGAGGTCCTCCAAGTGTGAGAAGAACACCTCCATCTACACCTTCAAGTATTCCTTTATGAAGTCTTTTGAATATCCCATGCCAGTCATTCAGCCCAGTGCTTCTACCTGGACCCGAATTCTCCAACCAACTCTGGTCCCAGTGCTTAACAAGGCAGGCATGTCTCACAACTTTCCTTGCAAGGTCTTCTATGGTCCATTTTTGTATCAAGGCTTTGGCTTCATTCACCCTTTTCTTCTCCAAGAATTCAGTCACATTGCTACTCTGTTTCAGGAATCTGTCCGTAACTTGCAGACCGACCGTATTCTCTGGCTCACAGCTGAAGCCCTTCGGCTTGAACTGGGAATTCCTTTCCATCTTGGGATTACCCCCTACCAGCCTTACGCATCTTATATCACTCCTTGCTGGTATAAGCATGTGTGGCAGTTCTTCTCCATGCACCCTGTGAATTTGGTTGAAGACTTCCCTACACTTCCTCTGCTTCGATTGAATGACTGCTACCTCATGCAAGCTTTTGTCACTGCTGGCTTCCAAGGCGCAGACCTGTCCCTTCTGAATCTCATCCGGATGTCCATCAAGGCTATAACCCTTGCTGATATTTGCACTGCGGATGGCAAAAGGCTTTCTCCAATGGCCTTCCAGTTGCAGTCCTCAAACCATCTTCGCAATCATCTTGACTGGCCTCATTGTCCTCCCCCATGGCTTCCACCAACTTGGCTTCTTTGGCAACGCGCCCTTCAGAAATCATTCTTACCACGGTTGGCCTTGCCTTCTGATAGAGCCATTCACCCCTCCTTCTACCTGGGGCATTGGCTGTCATCCAACTCTTCCTCTTTGTGGCCTTGGTTTTTGTCTCCATCTTCTGAGAGGGTCTTCTCCAAATGTCCTACTGGCTGGAGGGTTGGTTCTTTGCAAGGCCAAGGCCGATACAGCTTCATCCCTAGCATTGTTTCCACCAAACCTGCCAACGCCAACACAATTGTCTCCCTCCTGTCCAGTGGGAATGTGTTCCGGCTTGTAGGTCCATCTACCTTTGTCTCGCATCCACCAGATGAGAATCCCTTGACCTATGATCCGTTTGAGTGTCTCCCAGCCACCCCAGAGAATGCATTTGATGCTCTCTGCGCTTCTCCCTGAGTCCTTCTCCATCAATACTCCCTTCCCCAGGATGGATGTCACGCTCTTGCCCATGCCTTTCTGAGTGGCACTGCCAGTGCCATCTGTGATGGCTCTTCTGATCCTATTCTACTCCGAGGCACAACTGCATTTATACTATCCCCCACCACCTCCACCAAGTCTCCCTCCTTGTTCCTCACTGGATCTAACCTTGTCAGTGGCTCACCTGAAGATCAGTCTTCCTACCGTAGCAAATTGGCTGGCATCATTGGTGTTCTCACCTGCTGTATGGCTCTGGTAGATCTCTATGATGTTGCCTCTGGCTCCCTCACCATTGCCCTTGATGGCAATACGGCTCTTCAACAGGCTCAGGGAACCTGGCCCTTGGCTATTTCCCAGAAATCTTTTGATTATGTCTATGTCATTCGCAATATGCTCTCTGCTCTTCCAATCACTGTCACATTCAGGTGGGTTCAGAGTCATCAAGAGGGTCTCTCTCTGGACTGGTGGGCTCTTTGCAATCATCAGGTTGATGGTATGGCCAAGGCATTTCTCTCCTTGAATTGTTCCTCCCCCTACCATTATCCCCGGCTTGTGTTTGAGCCCTTGGCTCTCTCGCAGAACGGTCTCAAATGCTCTCGCTTTGACAGAGATGTCTTGCACATTCTTATTTCTGGTCCTCCCCTGCTTCACTATTGGCACACTCACCATGACATCTCCATTCCACCACAAGTTCCCACTTCCATCCACTGGTGTGCTCATTGATCTGCTTTCAAGCGCCTCCCTCCTGGTATGCAACAGTGGTTTGTCAAGTTTGCTTCGGGTTGCATTGGTGTTGGCAACCAGTTACTCCATTACCAGCACCAGGATCATTCCAGATGCCCTCTGTGTGCCCAGGATGAGGAGAAGGTTTCCCATGTGCTTTCATGTGGAGACCCAGGAGCTGTCACGCACAGCTTGTCTTCCTTTAGGGGTCCTTTGTAGCAGCACCTTACCACTGAGCTTACAGAGCCCTCCCTGGCTCTTGCCATTGTGGATGATACCACTAGAGCTCGTCAAGGTCGGCGTATTCACCCTTCATCCTACCCCCGTGCTATTGCCTCTGCTGTCAGGGCTCAGCGTCACATTGGATGGCACAACTGGTTTCTTGGGAGATGGTCCACCCTCTGGCATAAGGTTCAAGCTGACTACTATTCCATGATTGGTAGCAAACGATCTCCTCGTCGATGGGCTACTGCAGTTATTCACCAATTTTTCCTCACTTGCTGGGATCTCTGGACGTATCGGAACCAACGGCTCCATGGCACTGGAGGAGTGCTTGAGGCCGCCCACCACCAATCTCTCAATCCTTCCATTTTGTCTGAATTGGCCATTGGCTTAGCTGGTGCTCTGCGTCAATCCCACTCCCTTCTCCAGACTCCCCTCCAAGTGCTTCGTGGCTACACTCTCACTGCCAAGCGTCAATGGCTTTTGACCATCCAGCTTGCCAGAAGACACTATGCAGTCCTTCCCCAACCCCAGCAGCCGTATCACCAGGAGGCTGCCTTGATGAGGGCATGGCTGAATGGTGCATAGCCCTGCGTGCCATTCTGGTGTTTCACCCAGTGAGGATCTCAGTGTGTCACCACATGGTTCCTCCCGTGCACCATCAACGTGTTACCCCACTGCACCGTGTGTGGTTCCTAGTGTTACACCAAGGGTTGCATCCAGTGTCACACCTCGCGCTGCACCACGTGGGGCTCCAAGTGTTTCACCATCTTCTGCACCCAGTGTCAGTGTCACTACTAGCACTGCACCCAGTCCTGCTCCAAGTACTTCACCAAGCGCAGCCCCCAAGTGTGGCTCCTAGTGTTTCTCCCAGTGCTGCACTCCGTGCCAATCCTGGCGCCGCACGAAGTGTGGCTCTTAGTGCTTCCCCAAGTGTTGCTCCCACTGTCACTACTAGCACTGCACCAAGTTTTGCTCCAAGTGTTTCACTACACGCTGCACCAAGTGTGGTTCCTAGTGTTTCCCCTAGTGTTGAACCCAGTGTCACTACTAGCCCCGCACCAAGCGCTTCCCCAGGTGTTTCACCAAGTGCAGCTCCAAGTGTCATTCTTAGTGTCTCCCCAGGTGCTGCACTTAGGGTCAATCCTGGAACTGCTCCAAGTGTGGCTCTTGGTGTTTCCCCAAGTGTTACACACAGGGTCATTACTAGCACTGCCCCCAGTCCTGCTCCAAGTGTTTCACCTCACGCAGCCCCCACGTGTGGCCCATAGTGTTTCTCCCAGTGCTGCACTCAGTGCCCATCCTGGCGCTGAACCAAGTGTGGCTCTTAGTGCTTCCCCAAGGGTTGCTCCGAGTGCCACTACTTGCACTGCACCAAGTGTGGCTCCAAGTGTTTCACCAAGCCCAGCCCCAAGTGCGGCTCCCAGTGTTTCACCCAGTGATGCCCTCAGTACTAATCCTAGCGTTGCCCCAAGTGTGTCTCTTAGTGTTTCCCCAAGTGCTACACACAGCGTCACTACTAGCCCTGCACCAAGTGCTGCTCCAAGTGTCTCACCACCTGCTGCACTGTGTGTGGTTCCTAGTGTTTCACCCAGTGATGCACTCAGTGCCAATCCTAGCACTGCACCAAGTGTGGCTCTTAGTGTTTCACCAAGTGTTGCACACAGTGTCAGTACTAGCCCTGCACCAAGTGCTGCTCCAAGTGTCTCACCAAGTGCTGCATCTTGTGTGGTTCCTCGTGTTTCCCCATGTGCTGCACAGACTGTCACACCTAGCGACTCCTAGCGCTGCACGAAGTGTGGCTCCCAGGGTTTCACCAAGTGTTGCACCCAATGTCACTTCTAGCCCTGCACAAAGTGCTGTTCCAAATGCTTCACCAAGCGCAGCCCCAAGTGTGGCTCCTGTGTTCCACCCAGTGATGCACTCAGTGCCAATCCTAGCATTGCATCAACCGTGCCTCTTTGTGTCCCACCAAGTGCTGCACCCTGTGCCGCTCCTTGTGCTGCACCAAGTGCTGCTCCAGGTGTTTTGCCACATGCAGCTCCAAATGTGGCTCCTAGTGTTCCACCCAGTGATACACTCAGTGCCAATCCTAGCGCTGCACCAAATGTGGCTCTTAGTGTTTCACCAAGTGTTGCACACAGTGTCACTACTTGCACTGCATCAAGTGTTGCTCCAAGTGTTTCACCACACCCAGCCCTAAGTGTTTCACCACACCCAGCCCCAAGTGTGGTTCCCAGTGTTCCACCCTGTGATGCACTCAGTGCCAATCCTAGCGCTGCACCAAATGTGGCTCTTAGTGTTTCACCAAGTGTTGCACACAGTGTCACTACTTGCACTGCACCAAGTGTTGCTCCAAGTGTTTCACCACGCCCAGCCCTAAGTGTTTCACCACACCCAGCCCCAAGTGTGGCTCCCAGTGTTTCACCCAGTGATGCACTCAGTGCCAATCCTAGCGTTGTCCCAAGTGTGGCTCTTAGCGTTTCACCAAGTGTTGCACACAGTGTTACGACTAGCCCTGCACCACGTGCTGCTCCAAGTGTCTCACCAAGCGCAGCCCCAAGTGTGGCTCCTAGTGTTTCGCCCAGTAATGCACTCAGTGCCAATCCTAGCGCTGCACCAAATGTGGCTCTTAGTGTTTCTCCAAGTGTTGCACCTTGTGCTGCTCCTTGTGCTGCACCAAGTGTGGCTCCTAGTGTTTCCTCCAGTGCTGTACCCAATGCCACTCCTAGGCTGTGCACCCAGTGCTTCTTCCCCGTGCTTCTCCAAGCTCTGCTCCCAGTGTCTCACCACGCTCTGCACCCAGTGCTGCTCCCAGTGTTCCCCCCAGTGCTGCACCCAGTGCCACTCCTTGCGCTGCGCCCAGTATGTCCCCTAGTGTTTCACCACGAAGCACCCTCTGCCACTCCTAGTGCTGCACCACGTTCTGCTCCCAGTGTCTCACTCCGCTCTGTACCCAGTGCTGCTCCCAGTGCATCTCCAAGCCCTACCCCACATCTATAACCAAGCTCCGCACCCAGTGTTGCTCCCAGTGTTTCCCCCATTGCTGTACCCAGTGCAACTCCCAGTGCTGCACCAAGTGTTGCTCCTAGTGTTTCACCAAGTGCCGCACCTAATGGTACTTCTAGTGCTGCACCAAGTGCTGCTCCCAGTGTATCACTAGGCTCTGCATCTGGTGCTGCTCCCAGTGCACCTCCCAGCTCTGCTCCACGTCTATCACCAAGCTCTGCACCCCGTGCTGCTCCCAGTGTTTCCCCCATTGATGCACCCAGTGCCGCTTTCGCGATGCACCATATGTGGCTCCTAGGTTTCCCCACGTGCTGCCTCCATTGTCACTCCTAGTGCTGCACCGAGTGCTGCTCCCAGTGTATCACCAGGCTCTGCACCCAGTGCTGCTCCCAGTGTATCTCCAAGCTCTGTTCCTAGTATATCCCCAAGCACCGCCCCAGTGCTGCTCCCAGTGTTTCCCCAATGCTGCACCCAGTGCCGCTCCTACTACCCTTCCTACTGTATGATTGCCATGCTAGGCTCTTGCTTAGGGCATCATTATCAGTTTGTTCTTTGTCCCCTTCCCGCTTGCTTTCAGGATCCGTTTGACAAATTTGTTGTTCTACAACTTATGGCTTAAACTCTCTTCGATTGAGGTGACGTTAAAGTCTGGATACAGACTGAGTAGTTTAGATCCACCTTCAGTGGTTAAAGTTACTTAAATACGTATATTATTATTATTATTCCATCCTCTTTCTGACAATTGCTTTGTTGATGTTTTGAATCCCATTGCACCGGTTGCTGTTATTGTACAACAATTCATTGCCGGAAGAGTACCGTTGTTGTTGGAGGAGGAGGAGATGAATCGCTGTTGTTGTTGTTGTTGGAGGAGGAGGAGGAGGAGGAGACGAATCGCCGTTGTTGTTGTTGTTGTTGTTGTTGGATGTGTCGCTGCTCGCTGTTGCTGTTGCTTGCTCGCTGTCGTCGTTCGCTGTTGTTTGCTCACTGTTGCCACTAGGTGTTGCTTGCTTGCTGTGGCCGTTGTTGCTGTTGCTGTTGCTGTTGCTGTTGCTTGCTCGCTGTAGCCGCTAGCTGTTGCTCTCGCTGTGGAGGATCGCCGTGTCGGATCGATGTGTCAAATCGATGTGTCAGATTGATGCTCGATTCGTGTTGATTCCGAATATTTTGCTCACCCAATCATTACTGTGCCGATTGCCCTTACTTTTGTTCTTGCGGCTCGGTTGCTGTTGTTGGTGTGGCTGTTGTTGGTGTGGCTGTTGTTGCTGCTGCCCTTGCGGTTCGATCGCTGTTCTTGTTGATTCGTTGCCGATGTTGCCGTTGATTCGTCGATTTGTTGATTCGTTGCCGTTGATTCGCCGATTCGTCCTGTGGATTCGTTGCCGGACGATTTGTCCACTACCGCTCGCTGTGGCGGATTGCTGTGGCGGATTGCTGTGGCGGATTGCTGTTTCTGTGGATGCCGTTGTCCTCAATGTTGCTGTTGCCCTGGCTGTTGCGGTGCCAACGATTGCAGTTGCAGTTGCAGTTGCTGTTGCTGTTGCTCTCGCTTTTGCTGCGTCGATGAATCCATGGTGCCAACGATTGCCGTTGCTCTGGCTGTGGCGGATTGCTCTCGCTGTTGCCGTGTCGACCGGATCAGAGCCGTTGTTGCCGGCGACGCTGTTGCCATTTGCAATTCAATCGTTGTGGCTGTTGCAGATCTATAACAAACAAAATGGGTGAGTATCTATTGATGTAGTAGAGTAAATAATAACAACAGACTAATATAAGTTTTTTCCAAACCTACTTGTTGTTGCTGACAAGGAAGAATCGCCTGCCACACATCCACAGAAGATTCATTGCCGATGTTGCTGTCTAGTATTTGTTGATTCGTTTCCAAGGAATCGTTGCCGTGGTTGTGGTTGTTGCCAACGATTGGTTGCAATTTATGTTCAAGGCCCTTGATTGGTTGCTCTAGCTGTTGCGACTCGATCGCTGTGGTGCCGATGGTTGTTGTTGTTGTTGTTTGCTATCGTCAGTTCACCTTGTTGTCGTGCCTGAAATAGTGAGAAGAAAAGCCCAAGTTAGAAAATACATCATCTGTAATTTGGTTGGCAGAGCATCATTGTTTATTTATCTCACATTTTTTACATTTGTTTTCGCCCTTTTGCTGTCAAATCATTGTTGCCCATACATTGTTCTGATAATTGTTGTTCCAACAATCGTCCCAATGAAATTGTTGTTGTTGCTGCTGTTGTAGTTTTGAAGATTTCTAAATAATAATAATAATAATATACGTATTTAAGTAACTTTAACCACTGGAGGTGGATCTAAACTACTCAGTCTGTATCCAGACTTTAACGTCGCCTCAATCGAAGAGAGTTTAAGCCCCAAGTTGTAGAACGACAAATTTGTCAGACGAATCCTGAAAGCAAGCAGGGAGAGTACAAGTGAAAACTGTTGAAGGATACCGGTAGCATAATCCAAACTGGGAGCAGCTACCAACAAACAGGCAGGAGGAAGGGTAAAATACTGGGAGCCGCAGGGTGTGCAGAGGTGGGTAACTGGGGGAAGAACTAGGAAGGGCACCGGGTGGAGCAACCCTGGGAGACAGTGGGAGCAGTGCTGGGGACAGCGCCAGGAACCACACTGGATGCAGCATAATGAGCAGCACTGGTGGGTGCAGAACCGGGTCATACACTGGGAGAAGCACTGGGGTGCAGAAGATGGTGATATATTGGAAGCATCGCCAGAAGCCAAACTTGACGCAGCTCGAGGAGTAGCACAAGGAGCAGAACCTGGTGAGACTGGAATCAGCTCGGGGTGCAGAACCTGGTGAGACACTGGGAGCAGCACTTGGTGAAACTCTGTAGCAATGTGGGGTGCACTGGGGGAGACACTGGGAAAAGCACTGGGGAAAGCGCTGGGTGAAAAGTTTGGCCCATCCTTTAGGATCCATTCAGCCAAGCCCTCAGCAAGGCAGCCTCCTGGCGATACGGCTGCTGGGAAGGGAGAGGGACTGCAAAGTGTCTCCTGGCAAGCTGGATGGTCGCAAGCCATTGACGCTTGGCAGTAAGAGTGTAAACACAGAGCACTTGGAGGGGAATCTGGAGGAGGGAGTGAGATTGAGGCAGGGCACCAGCTAAGCCAATGGCCAATTCAGATGAAATGGAATCATTGAGGGATTGGTGTTGTTCTGACTCAAGCAACCCCCCAGTGCCATGGAGCTGTTGGTTCCGGTACGTCCAGAGATCCCAACAGGTGAGGAAAAATTGATGAATCACTGCAGTGGCCCATCGACGAGGAGATCGTTTGCTACCAATCGAAGAATAATAGTCAGCCTGAATCTGATGCCAGAGGGGTGTCCACCTTCCAAGGAACCAGTTGTGCCATCCAATCCGACGCTGAGCCCTTATAGCCGATGCAATAGCTGGAGAGTATGATGAAGGGTGGATACGCCTACCTTGACAAACCCTAGTGGTAACATCCACAATGGCGAGAGCCAGTGAAGGGTCTGTAAGCTCAGAAGTAAGGCGCTGTTTCAGAGGGCCCCGAAAGGAAGACAAGCAGTGCTGGACAGCTCCGGGGTCGGCACATGAAAGAACATGGGAAACCTTTTCCTCATCTTGGGCACACAGAGGGCATCGAGAGTGATCCTGGTGCTGGTAATGAAGTAACTGATTACCAACACCAATACAACCCAAAGCAAACTTGACAAACCACCGTTGCATACCAGGAGGGAGGCGCTTGAAAGCAGAGTGATGGGCACACCAATGGATAGAATCGGAGACTTGTGGTGGAATGGAGACGTCGTGGTGAGTGTGCCAATAGTGAAGAAGTGGAGGACCCGAAATAAGAATGTGCAAGGCATCTCTGTCAAAGCGAGAGCATTTGAGACCCTTCTGTGAGAGAGCCCAGGGCTCAAACACAAGTCAGGGGATAGTGGTAAGGAGATGAACGATTCATGGAGAGAAATGCCTTGGCCATGCCATCAACTTGATGATTGCGAAGCGCCCACCAGTCAAGAGAAAGACCCTCTTGATGACCCTGAACCCACTTGAAGGTGACAGTGATTGGAAGAGCAGAGATCATATTGCGAATGACATAGACATAGTCAAAAGATTTCTGAGAGATAGCCAAGGGCCAGGTTCCCTGAGCCTGTTGAAGAGCCGTATCCCCATCAAGGGCAATGGTGAGGGAGCCGGAGGCTACATCATAGAGGTCCACCAGAGCCATACAGCAGGTGAGGACACCAATGATGCCAGCCAATTTGCTCCGGTAGGAAGACTGATCTTCAGGGGAGCCACTGACAAGGTTAGATCCAGTGAGGAACACCGTGGGAGACTTGGTGGAGGTGTTGGGGGAGAGGATGAAGGAAGATGTACCTGCGGAGGAGAACAGGATCATAAGAGCCATCACAGATGGCACTGGCAGAGCCACGCAGAATGGCATGGGCAAGAGCGTGACATCCATCCTGGGGAAGGGAGTATTGATGGAGAAGGACTCGGGGAGAAGCGCAGAGAGCATCAAATGCATCCTCTGGGGTGGCAGGAAGACACTGAAAAGGATCATAGGTCAAGGGATCCTCGTCTGGTGGATGAGAGATAAAGGAGGATTGACCGACAATCCAGAACACATTCCCACTGGAAAGGAGAGAGACAAGAGTGTCTGCACTGGTAGGTTTAGCACAAAGGATGGTAGTATTGAAGCCATAACGTCCTTGACCTTGCGAAGAACCGACCTTCCACCCAGTGGGGCATTTGGAGAAGATCCGGTCAGTAGAACGACACAAAAACCAGGGCCACACAGAGGAAGAGTCGGATGACAGCCAATGGCCCAGGTGAAAGGAGGGGTGGAAAGCACGGTCTGAAGGCAAGGCCAACGGGGGTAAGAAGGATTTCTGAAGGGCACGTTGCCAAAGCTGAAGTGCTGGGAATGGCCACGGAGGGGGGCATCGGGGCCAGTCAAGGTGGGCGCAAAGATGGTTTGAGGACTGCAACTGGAAGGCCATAGGAGAAAGCCGTGTGCCATCTGCAGTGCAGATATCAGCAAGGGAGATAGCCTGGAGAGACATCCGGATGACATTCAGAAGAGACAGGTCGGCGCCCCGAAAGCCAGCAGTGACAAAAGCTTGCATGAGGTAGCAGTCATTCGCTCGAAGCAGAGGAAGTGTAGGAAAGTCTTCCACCATACTCACAGGGTGCATAGAAAAGAAATGCCACACATGCTTATACCAGCAAGGAGTAATATAAGAGGCATAAGGCTGGTAGGGGGTAATACCGAGATGAAAACGGATCCCAGTTCAAGCCAAAAGGCTTCAGCTGTAAGCCTAAGAATATGGCCTGTCTGGGAACCACGGACAGATTCCTGAAGCAGAGTAGCAATGTGGCTGAATTCTTGGAGAAGGAATGGGTGAACAAAACCAAAGCCTTGATACAAAGATGGACCATAGAAGACCTTGCGAGGAAAGTTGCGAGACATGCCGGCCTTGTTGAGCACTGGGACCAGAGTTGGTTGGAGAATTCGGTTCCAGGTAGAAGCGCTGAGCTGAGTGACGGGCATGGGGTATTCCAAAGACTTCATAAATGAGTACTTGAAGGTGTAGAGGGAGGTGTTCTTCTCACACTTGGAGGACCTCATTTGAGATCCAAAGGACTGGGACTGGGTCTGCAGGTGATCAACTTGAGCTTCCTCATTTCCGTCCATAGAAATGTAGACACCCAGAGTCTTGTCAGCGTGATCAACCTCAAAACGGTCAAGAGGGGACTGGGCACCAGATTTGTCAGTGATGGTGAAAACACCGGGCATTTCATCAACAGAGCAATAGTCCCAACCAGAACCAGTCCACTTGAAATCGATCAAGTAGCAGAAGACTTAGCAGGTTCAATAGCGCCACCAGTAGCAATGAGACCACCAGCCCAGCGGTCTAAAGCTGCCTGAAAATCAACAGCCAGAGCCTCACCAGAGGTAGTAGAGGAGGAACCGGCACAGAAAAGATCAGTATCATCCACAAAAGCAAAACCAACCAAGGAGACAAGCTGAAGGGATAGGGAGGTGAGGAGATGGACCCCATGGCCTGCATTCTGCATCATCCAGAAAAGAATGGTAGAGACCAGAGCCCACAGAGTTGGGCTGAGACCGTTGCCTTGCCCAATCCCACTGAGAGGAATAGGTTCATCACCATACATAGGACCGGACCAGCCAAATCCAGTTTTAATGTGATGGGTGGCACGCTGGAGAGTGGAGAGTAGAACCTCGCAAATATGAGCCAGGAATCCCAAAGCTTTGGAGGGTGAGACTGGCAATGGGATGGGAGATTCGGTCATAGCAGCCCTTGGCATCATTCATTGCAACCGCCCCAGAGCGGCGCTTCTGACAATAGAACATCACAAATAAGCTTCTTGTTGAGACAAGTGTTGATGGCTTTGTGATGCTTCCGGCTGCCATGCTGGTCAACTGCCACCGCGTTGGCTTGTTCAGCATGAGCAAGAATGCGTTTACCAATCATCTTGTTGTTGATCTGAAACTCAGGCGACATCAGTTGGATGAGTCTCATCTTGTCAACACGGTATTCACCAGGTTTCTTGAAGATTTCAACGTCAGTGATAACCTGCCAAGCAGAGTGCGAGAAGCCAGCAAGCAGAGGAGCAGTCCGCATCAAAGTATCAAAGGAATTCAGCTGTGTGTCCAAAGCAAAGGATTTATGGTGGGCAAAACTGAGGCAAGAAGGCTCACCAGCAGTGCGTTCCTTCTGGCATTTCCAGGCAGCAGCATTGTCAGCAGGGCTAACAGAAAATAGTCAAAGGGAGCCAAAGACTGGATAGCCGCAGGCACCTGAAGGCAATTAAGAAATTCAGGAAGGTATGGGTCTGTTCCTGAAGGAGAAACATAGGTGCCAGCAAGGACCGCAGCTGAGGAAGGTCCAGTACCCAAGTAGCCGAAGGCCTGAATGAAAGAGGGAGACATGGAGGGAGTATCTAGGCATTGTTGCTGACGGCAGACATTGGAGGCAGCCATGGCTGGCACCATGGCAGATTGAGACTCCAAGACTTGTTCCGTGCCATCAGATCCGACAGCAACCGCTTTCAGAACAGCAGGCTTTGAGAGACAACCACGGATAGCGCGAGCAGCGAGCGCTAGATCCCGTTGGAGCCGTTCACGGCGCATGCGTGCCTGGATCTGGGAGGCATTCTGGTTGTAGGGCTTGCCTTCAGTAAGGAGGGCGTCAACCAAGCCTTGGTTGAAGGAGTCACGCCACGAAGGAGCCAGGACTTTGACAGCGCGGTATTGCTTGTAGGCTTGCTTCAAATGGAGGACAGCAGTGGTAAGGTCACAGTGTTCACCCTTGTATAAGGAAAGCTTACAAGCCAGACGCTTCACCTTGGTGTGACTGGTGGAGACACCTTGCCGAAGCTGCACAATCCGCCTCCAAAAATCAATGGTGTCACGATAGACTTGGAGCTTGGGAGACCAAGGAATCATGCCGGTGCAAAGCCGGCAAAGATGTTGTTCAACAGACAGCCGGATGGAAGCAGAGGTAGCATGGAGGACATCATAGGTAGTGATGAGAGTGTCGCGCACAGTGGTATCACCAGATAAATACAGTGCCATCAGGTGCTCAAGCTTAGTCTGGAGGGGGAACACACCAGCAGTAGCAAAGGCATGTTTTACCCGCTTGAGATAGCGCTGCCGAAGGTGAGGGTGGGAAGATTTCAGGTGAGGAATAGAGGAGCGCACAGGAGGTGGAAGATATTTGCCCAAGATACTGCCATTACACACTTCAATCCAGAGCAAGCGATGGTCAGAAACCATGCCGTGCTCACCATCAAAAGCACAGTAACCAGCGCGGACTACATCAACATGCTCAGTAGTCCAAATGGCATCAATGGGAGTCCTGATAGTATTTCGATTGTGGGTGGCAGGCGGGGAAGTTGAAGGGTGGGTAGTCAAGATGGCATCCTTGAATCCGAGTGCTTGGAGCTCAGAGGAAAGACCGTCAGACCGGACATCAGAATTATGGTCAATCCCTAAGACGACGGAGTCACCAGCCTCTAAACAAGCCTGAAGGGCAGCTGTGAGGTCACGTCGAAAGAGAATGCGTGGGTTGGGACAGCGAAAATCCTCCTCAGCCTGGAAGTAACAACAGTGTTGGTTCCAAACAGAGCCAAGATCCCTGTCATTTTCTACAGGGCAGTAGGCAGAAAAGATGGTAACCGTAGATTGAGCCCTACCCTGAAACCGGACAAAGGTCCACCGGCCAAGCCCCGATGGATCAGCACCATGGGCAAGCTTGTGAGAATGAAAGAGCCGGTCAATGGTGAACCCCGTACCACCAGGGATGCGCCAGGTGCCGGTGGATGCCTCATGCTTGTTGCTAGCAAGGAAGGTGAAGCTGGAAGGGTAGGCCTGTTTGATGCGAGAGTGGAAGAGATCACAGAGGGGGAGCTGAGGTTCATTCAGACAATGCTCTGCGTAGAGGGCAATCCCAGCTTTACTCTGAGCAACACGCCGAGAGTTGTGACGGGAGCGAGACATGAAGGCTGACTTCCGCTGGGGACCAATATTTTGGAAGGTAATGAGAGTAGAGTTTGATGACAGAGACTGGGGAAAGGGATGACCAAAAGCATCAGAATCTTTAGTCACAAGGATGTCCCCATGAAGATTGGATTGTGCTAGGCTGGAAACAGGAGGAGGCGAAGAATGGGAAGAAGGACTGGAGGACTCCAGGTGGGGATTAGAGTTGGAGGGCATCCCACAGTGCCCTGTATGAGATATCCTAACCATGATCAGACGCATACCGTGTCTGTTGCACGGAAGAGGAAGCTTGTGAGGCATAGGTGTGGAACTCGGAAGGCCACAGCAGGTACTGTGCCAGTAGTGGCAGCACAGGAAGCAGCACAAGGAGAAGAATTGGCACTGGATGCAACCGTGGGTGAAGCACTGGAAAGCATGCCAAGGGCACTGCGGGGTGAACCATTTGGGGGCAAACCAGATGCATTGCAGGAGGAAGCACTGGGAGTGTCGCCTGGTGCAGTGCTGGGAGAAGCACTGGGTGCAGAACAGGGTGCAACACTGGGGGCACCAGTGAATGCAGCACTAGGTGGGACACGGGAGGCAACCCTGGGTAAAGGACTGGAGAACAAACCAACTGCATTGCTGGAGGAAGCACGGGGAGTGTCACCTGGTGCAGTGCTAGGAGAAACACGGGGTACAGATCAGGGTGAAACACTGGGATAACCTGGTGATTCAGCACTAAACGCAGCACTGAGGGTAGTCCTGGGTGAAGCACTGGGGGGCAAACCAAATGCATTGCTGGAGGAAGCGCTGGGAGTGAAGCCTGGTGCAGTGCTAGGAGAAACACTGGGTGCAGATCAGGGTGAAACACTGGGAGCACCAGTTGACGCAGCACTAAGTGGAACACTGGAGGCAACCTTGGGTGAAGCACTGGAAAGCAAACCAAAGGCATTGCGGGAGAAAGCGCCGGGAGTGTCGCCTGGTGCAGTGCTAGGAGAAACACTGGGTGCAGATCAGGGTGAAACACTGGGAGCACCAGTGGATGCATCACTGGGTGGAATACAGGAGGCAACCCTAGCTGAAGCACTGGAAAGCAATCCTGAAGGCATTGGGGGAGGACGCGCTGGGAGTGCCTGGTGCAGTGCTAGGAGAAACACTAAGTGCAGATCAGGGTGAAACACTGATAGCACCAGTTGATGCAGCACTGGGTGGAACACTGGAGGTAACCCTGGGTGAAGCACTGGAAAACAAACCAAAAGCACTGCTGGAGGAAGCACTGGGAGTGTCGCCTGGTGCAGTGTTAGGAGAGACACTGGGTGAAGATCAGGGTGAAACACTGAAATAACCTGGTGATTCAACCCTAAGCGCAACACTGAGGGTAGGCCTGGGTGAAGCACTGGGGGGCAGACCAAATGCATTACTGGAGGAAGCGCTGGGAGTGTCCCCTGGTGCAGTGCTAGGAGAAACACTAAGTGCAGATCAAGGTGAAACACCGATAGCACCAGTTGATGCAGCACTGGGGGGAACACTGGAGGCAACCCTTGGTGAAGCACTGGAAAGCAAACCAAATGCATTGCTGAAGGAAGCACTGGAGTGTCGCCTGGTGCAGTGCGAGGAGAAACACTGGGTGCAGATCAGGGTGAAACACTGGGAGCACCAGTTGACGCAGCACTAGGTGGAGCACAGGAGGCAACCAGAGGTGAAGCACGGGGAAGCAAACCAAATGCATTGCTGGAGGGAGCACTGGGAGTGTCGCCTGGTGCAGTGCTAGGAGGAACACTGGGTGCAGATCAGGGTGAAACACTCGGAGCACCAGTTGATGCATCACTGGGTGGAACACAGGAGGCAACCCTTGGTGAAGCACTGGAAAGCAAACCAAATGCACTGCTAGAGGAAGCACTGGGAGTGTCGCCCGGTGCAGTGCTAGGAGAAACACTGGGGGCAGATCAGGGGGAAACATTGGGAGCACCAGTTGACACAGCACTAAGTGGAACACTGGAGGCAACCCGAGGTGAAGCACTGGAAAGCAAACCAAAGGCATTGCTGGAGGAAGCGCTGGGAGGGTCGCCTGGTGCAGTGTTAGGAGAAACATTGGGAACAGATCAGAGTGAAACACTGGGAGCACCAGTTGATGCATCACTGGGTGGAACACTGGGAGACAACCTGAAGGGAAGCACTGGAAAGCAAACCATAAGCACTGCTGGAGGAAGCACTGGGAGTGTCGCCTGGTGCAGTGCTAGGAGAAACACTAAGTGCAGATCAGGGAGAAACACGGGGATAACCTGGTGATTCAGCACTGGGTGGAACACTGGAGGCAACCCTGGGTGAAGCACGGGAAAGCAAACCAAAGGCATTGCTGGAGGAAGCACTGGGAGTGTAGCCTGGTGCAGTGCTAGGAGAGACACTGGGTGAAGATCAGGGTGAAACACTGGGATAACCTGGTGATTCAACACTAAGCGCAGAACTGAGGGTAGTCCTGGGTGAAGCACTGGAAAGCAAACCATAAGCACTGCTGGAGGAAGCACTGGGAGTGTCGCCTGGTGCAGTGCTACAAGAGATAGTGGGTGAAGATCAGGGTGAAACACTGGAATAACCTGGTGAGTCAACACTAAGGGCAGAACTGAGGGTAGTCCTGGGTGAAGCACTGGGGGGCAAACCAAATGCATTGCTGGAGGAAGCGCTGGGAGTGTCGCCTGGTGCAGTGCGAGGAGAAACACTGGGTGCAGATCAGGGTGAAACACTGGGAGCACCAGTTGATGCAGCACTAGGTGGAACACTGGAGGCAACCCTAGGTGAAGCACTTGAAAGCAAGCCAAATGCATTGCTGGAGGAAGCACTGGGAGCGGCGCCTGGTGCAGTGCTAGGAGAAACACTGGGTGAAGATCAGGGTGAAACACTGGGAGCACCAGTTGATGCATCACTAGGTGGAACACAGGAGGCAACCCGAGGTGAAGCACTGGAAAGCAAACCAAATGCATTGCTAGAGGAAGCTCGGGGAGTGTCGCCTGGTGCAGTGCGGGGAGAAACACTGGGTGCAGATCAGGGGGAAACACTGGGATATCCTGGTGATTCAACACTAAGCGCAGCACTGAGGGTAGTCCTGGGTGAAGCACTGGGGGGCAATCCAAATGCATTGCTGGAGGAAGCACGGGGAGTGTCGCCTGGTGCAGTGCGAGGAGAAACACTGGGTGCAGATCAGGGTGAAACACTGGGAGCACCAGTTGATGCATCACTAGGGGGAATACAGGAAGCAACCCTAGCTGAAGCACCGGAAAGCAGACCAAAGGCATTGCTGGAGGAAGCACTGAAAGTGGCACCTGCTGCAGTGCTAGGAGAAACGCTGGGTGCAAATCAGGGTAAAACACTGATAGCACCAGTTGACGCAGCACTAAGTGGAACACTGGAGGCAACCCGAGGTGTAGCACTGACAAGCAAACCAAATGCATTGCTAGAGGAAGCTCGGGGAGTGTCGCCTGGTGCAGTGCGGGGAGAAACACTGGGTGCAGATCAGGGTGAAACACTGGGATAACCTGGGGATTCAACACTAAGCGCAGAACTGAGGGTAGTCCTGGGTGAAGCACTGGGGGGCAATCCAAATGCAGTGCTGGAGGAAGCGCTGGGAGTGTCGCCTGGTGCAGTGCTAGGAGAAACACTAAGTGCAGATAAGGGTGAAACACTGATAGCACCAGTTGGTGCAGCATGTGGGGGAACACTGGAGGCATCCCTGGGTGAAGCACTGGAAAGCAAACCAAATGCATTGCTGGAGGAGGCGCTGGGAGTGTGGCCTGGTGCAGTGCGAGGAGAAACACTGGGTGCAGAGCAGGGTGAAACACTGGGAGCACCAGTTGATGCAGCACTAGGTGGAACACTGGAGGCAACCCTAGGTGAAGCACTTGAAAGCAAACCAAATGGATTGCTGGAGGAAGCACTGGGAGTGGCGCCTGGTGCAGTGCTAGGAGGAACACTGGGTGCAGAGCAGGGTGGAATGATGGGGTCACGAGGTGGAGCCGCGCTGGGTGTAACAGTGGAAGCAACCCTGGGTGAAGCACTGGGAAGCACTCCAAAGGCATTGCGGGGGATAGCACCTGAAGAAACACCTGGTGCAGGGCTGGGAGAAACACAGTGGGGAAGACAAGTCGGGAAGCAGGAGGAGCGGAAGATGAGGAAGGGTGACTGAGGGATGCAGAGGTGGAATTTGGAGAAGTAGGCATTCCACCAGACCAGAAGCAAGGGTTCCTAACCATGGTCAGAGGCATACCGTGTCTGTCGCACGGAGAGGAGAGAAGCCGGAGCAGAGCTGATTGAGGCATTGGTATGGCTCAGCTCGCTGATACTGGCATCGGTGCCGGGAGAAAAAGCTATGGAGGTGAAACCAGAGCGGAGAGGAGAGTTGAGGGAGGTGGGGAGTGTGCTAGCGGGGGACAAAAGGTCAGCCATGGCAACGCCTTCAAGAGGGGCAGCAGTCGGAGGGGCACCCAGAACAGAAGTGATGTTGGAAGTGCCGGTTGCAAGAGTAGACATGGACTGGCCATCATCAAAGCCACACCCAGCGCTGTCCTCACGAACCTGAAAGGAGAAGTGCATATCCAGGTCAAAAGTAACAGCGTTGGAAGTGGAGTCAATGGACAGGTCATCATCCACGAGTTCCCAATCACAGACGTCACCACGACCAAAGAAGGGCAAAGCATCCTCTGGCTCCTGGTCCGGTGCAGGGGCATTTTCAACAACCCGTCCTTCAGTGGGATCCCAATGAAAGTCCTCCAACTCAGTGAGACACTCAGTAGAAAACCATTGGCGAACACAAGAGCCATACCGGGCCTCCAGGAAGATGGGAAGAAAGGACAGCATGGTTTGAGCTTCAGCCGAGGTAGTGGTGTTGTACAGGGCCAGAATTTCACCACGGTAGGAGCTGGTGTCAACAGAGAGAAACAATGGCCATGACCAGTTGTCCCTAGTACGGATTCCCAGAAGAACACGTCGCAAGGTGGTAGCACCCAGTCCCTGACCCAAGTCTACAGGAAGATCCAGGTCAACCACACCTAGAACAGAGGCAGTTTCATGGGTCTGGATGAACTTGGCTTGACGGTGCTTAGCTTGACGAAGGGTCTTCAGTTTGGAAGGAGAAAGGCAGCGGTCAGAAGGATTGGTAGCAGTCTCAATAAACTTGTAGAATTTGCCATCAGGAAGGGATGCTATATCAGACGCAGAGCAGCGATTGAACTGAGCCTTCAATAGCTTGACATACAGAAACGTCCATCCAACTTTTGCGCGCACCAAAAAAATCAATTTTTTTCTTTTGGAGAAAATAGTATTACAAAGTCGAGACACAAAAATCCAAAAAACATCACACAAATAACACGGTGTTGGAAAATTGTTTCCGAACTACGATTTACGAAATGGTCGTCGTCCTACTAACGGCGACAACGGTGCCCCTTCGACAGATGACGCCGCTGACGCCAATACAATAGCTACTTGCTTGTTGACTAGGATGTATAGAAACAAACCGTTTAATGATGTAGGCTACTGTGTACTACTAGGTTATTGGGTCTTCTTCTTTGTTGGCCGGCTATCTTGCTGCCGCTGAGTCCGTTCACGTGCTTTGCGGTTTCTCTCTTCTTTGAACTTCCGCATCACCTCATCCCCTGGGTAGGGGCAAATGATGTCAACGAATTCTGCAGGGACAAGCTTTCTCCACTTAGTGTACAGCTCTATCTGTTTGATCTCTTTGATTCCTGTTGGTGCAACTGGATCTAGCAACACAAAGTCCCGTATGGCTTCCCAAAGTCGGCGATCGCGATCCACCACGGTTACGCGTTTTTGTAGATCTTGTACACTAACGTCTGCCGTTCCAAGACAGTCTTGCCATATCTTTATTGTAGTGGGTGCATCTGATTCAACTGTAAAAATGTGACCTGGTTGAATTGTCCCTGTCTTCAAGTCCTTATAGAACAAATCTTCCAACCGTTTGTAGTGTTTGAAATCACCGTCCTTTATAGAATGTATTGTGATCCGTTCATTTGTACCCAGCGCTTTACGTAGTTGTTCAAAGGTGTAGAGGTTCTGGCTCCGGTAGTCCCTTTTCATTGTGTTGAACCATCGATCAGCGCAGTTCTTTGTGTGGCCTACAACGTAGAACATGAAATTCACCTTCTTGAAATACCCAGCTTCAACAAGCAAGTCTGCAAGACAGAGCACGTGGTTATTTTTGTTCTGGCCACCACAGTTATCCATCAGCACTGTCAATTCGCCGCCTACTTCATTTTCTTTCATCCATCCTTTGTGTTTCAGTAACATGACAATCATGGAAGCAACATTGTCTCCCCCCTTCCCACCAATCCCTTCGTGGTATCCGAATGCATCTAAACTTCCTCCTTCCAATGAGCAATCCACGATTCCTAAGATTGCAATGGTTAAAGGTGTCATGTAGTAAGTATCCCCTGGCTGGGTTGCTCCAAGATTTGGTAGCTGGGCATTCTGGCAGTAGTCAACAACTAAACAATACCGCCGCTCGCTGTGTTGAACGCGGTGTAAATAATCGTGATGGGCTTCTTTGATTTTCATACTACACACCTGCCTTTGGTCCGCCGCTTGTTTTACATGCAGGCTTGCATCAATCAGAATCTTGTTGTTCTCTGAAAGCGCTGCCTCTGGCTCCATTACCAACGGAGCATACACATCGTTCCGGTCAAAGACTTCGCGCGTTTCGCGTTCCGCAACAACAACTTCACTGCCGTCGTCTACTAGTTGTTTCTTCTTATTCAGGAAATATCTCTTTAAACTTGTTTCTGTGGAGCAACAAGTTGTATCAGCACCAGGCTCTGTTGTTGTTTCATATCTCACATATCTCAAACGATTGCGGAACACATGGCACTTGCTGCAAACGTCCGCGGACCGACTTACAATTTTAATGTTTGGAAAATTGGTATCCCAATACTTCAAGAAGTATGGCCAAGAACAAATTATTTTACGATCCCCTTCAAAGGGCTCTACAGGAGTTACTTCCAACACTGAATTCGAATTCTTCTTCAATTTCACGGTCCATCCCCGGTCATGACAAAACCGATAATAGATACTTCTTTTTGAAAATGATGGGGGCAACTCAACAACACCTTCTTCTCCATCGCGCAATCCAACACCGGTTTCAACTCGCATGATCCTTGTTGACTGTGGCTGGTCAAGTTCCTTAAGCTCATCAAAGAAGTTAACAAGGTCTTCAACAAATGTAGAGTCATCAAATTCAATGGTGTTATTGGGTCGCTTCCCTTTCAGTCCATGTGTGGGAGTAGTGTTGTCCTCCAAATTCCTATAGCATGCTTCCCACTTGCGCCATCCCCAATCAAGCAGTACACTGATTGCATACCTGCAAACGCGTGTTTGCGACAATGCTGCAAGTACAGCATGTTTCTCTGGGGTGTCCTCATCAATGAAATCGTGTTCACCTCCTTCTTCATATGGATTTAGAAAAGGGACAAAGAACCATCGTTTCCCTTCTAGACACGTGTATCTTAGCCAGTCCATGATAGTAAGCTGTTGGTCAACCTTTGACTTGTTGAAGAAGGCCACCATGTAGAGCGCGACGGCTTCCCTTGCTATTGACTTGTCTAGGAACTTGAGGCAGTTGCACTTTAGTGGCTTTGAAGTGGTGATCGATTTGCAGTTTCCACCATGCAATGATGCATCCTCCAGGAAATCCCTACATTTGCAAACCATCTCCCACTCATTGTGTTTGTAGTTGGTGAAGTCTGTGAATGGGTGATATGGTCTTTGTCCTCGTGGCATGTTGCTGGTGGCGTTTTGATTCGAATTGGTTGGCGTTTGGATTCAATTCGATTTGATGTGTTGTTGTTGTTGTTGTTGTTGTTATCGTTGTCGTCGTTGCCCTTGGGGATGCCCTCTGTTGTTCCTTCTTGTTTCCTTCCTTTGTAGATTCAATTCGATTCGATTAGTTTGATTTGTTTCGATTCAATTCGTTGGTGTTTCAATCGATTTGACGATTGGACGATTCAATGTGGTGTTGTTGTCGTCGTCGGTGCCCTGGGGATGCACTCTCTTATTCTTCTTCCCTTCTTTCGCTGCTTTATTTTGTGAGCAATCGCTTCAGTGGGTCGTAACACTGGGTCGACAGGCTCACTTTTGTGGTATAGTAGAGGTGCTGAGGTGCTGTGTAGCTCACAAGGTTGATGCGTAGTTGTAATGAATTGAAACGTCGGACGAATTGTCTCTTTGCAAAAAAAGATGTGTTTCTTTTTCACAAAAAAAGAAGATGGATCGGAGAGCAAGAGTATGAATAAACTCATCAAGCGCGCATGCTTGCACGGTTGACAGAGTGAAAAAAATTCCATTACGACTACTACCAACTCCTACAGGGGCTCTGTATGGGGGCCGGCGTTCAAAGCTAGAGTTACACGTTAAACTGTAACAGACTGTAACTCGCTAAGTATCTGGAGTTACAAGACACTGAACACATCAACGGAAAGCTTAAGTATTGATCTATCCAACTGTCGACGAAGCTGAAAATTGATTTTTTTGTTTTTTGGAGGGGGGGAACCCGGATAATGGACGTTTCTGTATTACCATGCTTAAATAACACTGTAAAATCACACTGTAAAATCAATCTCTGTTTTCGTACAGCACAGTGTGTTTCCGGTTATTCTTACCTCCTTCGTATCCTTTGAATTTTTTTGAAAAGTAGCAGCTAACTGAATTAGTGCACGTCCGTTGAATTTTCTAAAGTAGCAGCTAACTATCAGTTGAATTTTTATTATAAAGTAGCGGTTGACTCAGGCCGGCTCATCGCTGCTCGCTGACATACTTATTTTTAGTAGTGACTTTGCGTACCGAATGTATGGTAGTGTTTTTCTACAGTACATTCATACTAGTAGCTTATTTACTATTACCTCCAACATTAGCTTTTTTCATTTTCCTGTTTTTGCAACGGCGTTGCAAAAACTGCCCTTTTTTAGTTATGGGACCCCCCCCCCCTTTTTTTTAATCCCCAATCTTTTTTACGTTTATGGACTCCCCAATTTACCGCTTTTCCGTTGTTTGCAACGGCGTTGCAGGAATGCCCTTTTCATAGTTTGGAGACAATTCACATCACTTTTTCGAGGTTAGCGTTGCAGGTTTTCTTTTTGAAATCCAAGTCACGCTTTTATTTACCCGTTTCTCCGTTTAGTGCAACATCGTTGTGTTTGTCGCTGGTTTTTCAATGCAGGATGCAGTATAGGTATGTTGTACTAACCGTCAGCATCGCTGCACGTTAGGTTTATGAGATCAACGGCATGCTAACAGTTACATTACACATTGTCTTTTTTTGAGAAATGGTTCCCACTCTTGTCTCGTTACGTGAGTGGTGTTACCTGGTGAAATCCGTTTAAAGTTTTTGAATCCTTTAGACATTGAATGTTTGGTCACAATGGAGGATAACTTTATTTCCACAACCATGATTCTGGTTGTTTTCAAACAGTAAAAGAGTTTTTGATTTGGTCCAGCTTTTTCTAATCAGATTATAGCAAATTCTGATGAGATTCGACATTAGCAATGGCACCTTCCACTAATAGTGCTCGTAAGCGTGGAGCCCATCCTCATTTTAATGGTAAAAGGAAAAAAAGGGTAGATTGAAAGTTCCACCAAATAATCCTCTAAAACATGATGACAATCAACAAAAACATTGGAGGTCTGTGGAAATTAATCTTAAATTGGCACTGATGAATTAGTCCTATGCAACTGATGAGTTTGCGATGGCCCTAAGTTTGGAGGTTACAACATGTTTCACTGCATTGACGACCAAGGTTTACCTTGTATCCAGAATTATTCAATCTGAACCTAGGCCCGATATCAGGAAGATGACGCTTAATACGTCTCTGTCAAAGAAGAAGGGGAAGGGAAAGAAGAAAAAACCGACACCACGTTGAGTGCATTGGGCCCTATTCCTTGACAAATAGATGCGATGGTGAATTTCTTTTTGTACAAAGTTGACAACGACATGACTGGAGTGTTGGGAGTATTGACCAGGAAGCAAATAAGTGAGCAATTGAAGGACGACAACATGAACAACAAATGGGTAAAGTTTGAGTCTCTTTTACGGAATGTTCACGACGAAATAGGTGGGGGTGATACTACATCTTCTCTGTATGGGCGTAACGTGGTGAACTATGTAACAATTAAGAAGTACATGATAATATACCGTGAGATGTTGGTTTGTTACATGGAGATTGTGCAATATCCACTAGGGTTGGAGAATACGTCTAAGTTTTTGTGGTTCCATGCCAAATGCCAGAAGGGTTCTCCACATGACTCAAATAATACGTCAATGCCATGAAAAACTTCTTGGACGGCCTTATGGCAAAATCCTCACTCTGCGTTTCATTGAGTCATAGCTACAATCAGGTTGACTTAGACAAACATTTCAAGTTGCAGCGTATTGAATGCTTAAAATCCTTACCCATGCACAGGCTACAGTTGGTAAGGCAAAACGACGTGTGCAACCAAATGATGATGAATATAATGAAACAAAGAACAGCATTTCATGAGGCCCTTCATTTTCTTTGGGTTCACTTTCAAGGACAATCGGAACGAATTTTTAGAACCCTATCTCTTTGTCACCTTGACATACAACTTTTGACACATGAAGAGTTCTATGAATATTTCTTACCCAAATTATTTCAGAATTCCTTCCTCTTGGGAACCATGGTACTTTAGGGGGAGAAGTTGGTGCCAGTAGGATTTCATTGACAAGGGGACACGAACATTCCAAACACCGGTCTAGTGCTATTACTACTCCATTCTCCATCGGTTTCGTTGGCAAACCTTCAAGTGCAGTTTCTGGGCGAAAACGTGGTCAACAATTTTGGAAAGGAAACAGGAGAATTGAATTGAGCGTTCAACCACCTCCAGGGTAGGGACTTCGTATTTCACAAAATTGTCGGACTTCAAGACTTGGGATTGCTTCACAACATAAAACGGTGATATAAAAAAGTTCAACCAATCACAAAGTGGGTATCTGGTAGGATGGGTTATGTTCACTTTCAATACTACAAAACATTCCAAGCATGGATTCGTCCCACCATGGGTGGTTCAAGATTACTCGCAAAATAAGGGTGGCAACAAACCACCAGGAAATAATTCAAAGGAGACTGGAAGTGACGGTGACAATGGTACCAAGACAAATGAGCACAAGGGAAAAAATAACAAACGTGGATCGCCGGATACCGGCGATAGTTTGAAACCAAAGGCCAACAAATCAAAACAATCTGGAAATGGTGCCAAAACTAAGGGTAATTCAAAGGAGACTGGAAGTGACGGTGACAATGTTACCAAGACGAACCAGCACAACAAGGGAAAAAATAACAAACATGGATCACTGGATACCGGCAATGGTTCGAAACAAAAGGGCAACAAATCTAAACAATCTGGAAATGGTGCCAAAGCTAAGGGTGCAAAGAAATTGTTGGCCGTTCCCGTTGCAACAGAAACGGCACCCACTGCAAACAAAGGCAAGGTTGTACCATCCCCCCACGCGCACGTGGTCTCCAAGGTGATGGAAAACGCCGCCGCTGTGTCTGCTGGAGCCAATGCTTCCACCGTGGCACCATCGTTGACCAAAAGGAGTGAAATGGGTGAAAAAGATGGCACAAATGATTGGGAAGAAAAGGTTCCACATTGGGACCATACTATGAATGTAACCCTGCCCAAATTTCTTTTCAGAGTTGGACGTCCCTTGGAATCAACAGACATAAGTGTGGTGTTGAAAGAACCGGATCCAGAGATATTATATCCCATTTACCAAATCAATGAAGAAATTCATTATGTTGGTGGTCAAGTCCCAGATCAAATTGGAGAGGTTGTTAAGTACCTTCACAGCGAATACAAGCATTATAAGGCATACCCTGGTGGTTACGGTCTTGTTTTCCAAAAAGGTGAGACGGAGCAGAAATTCCTGTGGTGCCCATTCTTTGATGTTGCACATCTGAAAGTAACCAATCCTCCCATGAAAGAATATCTGATTTACTCCTATGTTACAGCAAGGAACGTGGGAATGGTGAGCTGCAGGGAAGTGATCAATCCGAGTCATATTCTGATACAACCAAACCGGTATCAGAGTTTAGTTCCACGACCTCCTCCGGAATGGACTAATGAGGCTTAAGCTCCAGCAAATGCAAGTACCAGCTTGTTTCTACCCCATCCATAGTATGAGTAATATTGATCCTGAAATTGCAGCCTATGACACACATTTGCACTCAAAAACTGACTAGGAAACACTATTTTGGTCCATGCATGTCCAGGGATAAAAATTACTCCAACATTCATACTACTGCCTAAAGCATCAGCTTGTTTCTTGTCCAGTTTGTTTCATACTCTACCCCATCCATAGTATGAGCAATATTCATCCTGAAATTGCAGCCAATGACACACATTGAAAGAAACCGCATCGTAACAAACGCGTTGTTACGGTAATAAAACAAAAAAAGAAACGCGATCGGCCTTACGGTCGATCGATTTAGTGAGTAAGAAGGTTAGTAATTACTCTCGTCATTGTCATATTGATTACTGGCATATTACCCTGTAATTTGCCACAATAAGACACAAAACACACGTAAAACCAGCCATCTTGGGTCGGTCTTTTACCGTAAATCGCATGTAAAATCGTATCTTATCATGTAGAATTAGTACTAGGGTGTACGTAAATTTAGGGCATGATAGTGTTTTTAGAGTTGTTAATTCTTCAAAGAGTGAGCTGATGGGGAAAATCCCGCGAAGAGGCAATCCACATAAAAGTGCCAACGATTATTCACACATCAGGTTAATAACCTTACAAATAAGGTTATTGCCTTCTTTATGACTCTTCGTACAATACGCCCGCTTAGTACGTATGAATACGCGTTACACTGTGAATTCTTTTCAGTCCCCTTCAGTCGTAAATCCAATCATTAAGCGTTTGGATCTTTTGACTTAATTCATTCATTGTGAGTCATTGTCATGTGTTGAATACCAAACTGTATCCAGTCTACCATCAGAGGCCCTATCAAATATGGGGAGGCATTTTGCCATTCATTCTGGCTTGTACCATGGCATTTTGCCCTGATCCTTGCCGGTTTGATATATATTGTATCCATGGATCAAATTATCCATTTTCGAAACGCTCATTGCAGATCGATTTTGTTTCCATGATCGAACTTATCAAAATCAACTTGTCACTTCGATCGAACGGTCGATCCAACATTCCTTTGAATGATTGATTTACTTATCCTGTAGTTTTGGTCGAACGCACGAAACAAACTTACTTACTTACTTACCACATGCACCGAGAACAATGTTCCTGAAAAACAGCGCCACTCATAAGCTTGGTAAACAAATCAGCAATATTTGTTGAACCTGGTTCTTTTGCAACTCTGATAATTCCTGCTGCAATCGATTCTCGGGCCTTGTGGTATGCTATGCTGTTGTGTTTCTTCTTGCATGGGCTTTCAGGTTGTGTAACATTTGTGACAACCAAATCATTGTCACAATACACATTGGTGCTTCCTTCAATTGGAACACCCATCATTCTCAACTTATATCTTAAACCTTCAACCAATTCAATTGCAATTTTCAATGCAATGATCTCGGATCCAAAAGTTGATGTTTCAACTGTTGTTTGTCGCTTGGAAAACCAAATGATTGGTGCATTATTAATGAAGATAATAACACCAGTATGAGATCTTCTTGTTGCCTTGCATCCAGCATGGTCAGCGTCAACAAAACATCTCATTGTTACATGTTTTCCCAGGGCTTCAGGCATATCTGCTGGCAAGACTTCAGTGGCGCCAGGATAAAATTCAGACCAGTCACATTTTTGAAATTTGCTCTCATCAACGCTTGGTACTGAATCATCAAAAACCAATTTTGACCTGTTATATTTCTTCAAATATGCAAATATATGAAATAACTGGTTCAAATGTCCGATTCTCGCCTGAGCCAAATACCTTGACATGAGAGAAACTGGCATTACAATGTCAAGCCTTCCAAGTTCACAAATCCATCTGAGAACTCCAATCAAACCTTGATAGTAATTTTGTAACTCGGGATTCAGTTCCTCTGATATATCAATCTCCGGTCTGTAATCATGTGACAGTGGGCTTGATGCAGATTTTGGTAAATATTTGTACCCATATTTTTCAGTTCCAAGCTCTTGTTCAACAGCTGCGACTTCTTTTGCCGTATATTTGGTGCTTGATAATGACCATCTTGGTTTTGAATCACCTTCAAAGTAAAACGTTCCAATATCAGCTCCCAAATACAGAGTTGGTTCTTCAATGGTATCATCTTTCAACTTGAACTTTCGTTCGATATTTTCTAGCTGAAACTTAGGGTCTTCACCAGAACATAAGATATCGTCAACATAAGCAATCAACATTGCCCAGTATCTGGATCCATCTTTCCTGGTTTCAATCCTTAAGTGCACATCTGGATCCGCTTTACAAGGGGAATAGCCAAGATCTCTCAAGTGTTTTGTGAGATATGACCTGAATGATGCACCTGTGACTGGTAATTCATACACTGCTCTGACTATCTTGCAAGGGCGACCTGCAAGGTGTGGAGGGAAGCCATCTTCAGCTCTTGCCCGCAGGAAATATCTCTCCTTTATTGGAGCTGTCAAATATGCATTTTGAATGTCTGCTGAGAGAACCTTCAAATCATTCAGCGCTGCCAGCAAGAAGAATATTCTCACTGAATCTCGACTGGGGACAGATGAGTAAGTATTTTCCTTCGCTACAGCAGGAACTTTGTGACCGTCCCCTACCAACCTAGCCTTCCTTGTTAGGGATCCAAGCTTGATATCAAATATCATGTGCATTGTGATCTCCTTATGACCAACTGGTATAACATCATCATCAGAAAATTCAAAAGCTGCCATGTTGTTTGTCATTTCCTTATGAATCACGCGTTCCCAGTGGTCTGTACCTGTTTTCTTATCAATTGCCAGTGCTTGTGTAATTGAATGTGGTAATTCAACACCATATTTGTGACTTTTCAACCAATACTTGGCTGATTTTGCGGCCTTAAGGATGCGTTCCTTTCTTCTCAAAATTGTATGCACCCACCATCTGAAGGCTGGTAGCTTTTCAAGCTTGTTGTTGACTGCATATTCTGCGAGCTGCACTGGGAATGATTCTTTGACATCACTAAGCTTGCACCAAGATTCGGTTCGATCTTTCCAACGGGCCAAAATTCTCCAGCCCCTAGTTGTTGGCTTATGGCTTTTCCTACCATTTTTGGCTATAGTTGTAGCCTCCTCTTCGCTTAAAGCAGTGTTGTCGCATTCATGATCAATTAGCTCATCCAGCAGGGTGAACATTCATCCATCATCGTCAACAGAACTGTAAAGACTTTTTGCAACAATGTTTGCTGTGTATTCCTCTATGGTGCCATCAGGTGGTTGCAGTTTGTATAACCTGGTGTCCAGTATTGGATTCTCATTTCTTACTCCAATTGTTTGGTTTTGCAGATCGCGTACCCTATCCTTGACAATGCACCTGAGCCTTTCGTCATTTCTTTCAATGATTACTTCATTTCCCAGATACTCTTCTGGTTTATCAATATCTTCAACTGACGCCTCTGGCTCAGCCATTTCAAGTTTCAGATCAGATGATCTCAATGGTTGTTCATCAAATAGCTCTTGTTGGGGTTCTGGATAATTTTCCTGAAAAAATGGCGCGCTGTCCTTGACCTTGTCACCAATCTTGGATTCAATTGATTTATCAATTGCTTCCATTCTTCGCAGAACATCACGATCCCTCCATTCAAATTCCTTTACTGGCCTTATTGAATTTGTAGAGATTGGTATTGCTGATTCGGTCAAGATCCAAAAACAATCACCGCCACCCACCTTGCTTCCGCAAGGTCCAAGCCATCGTCCCAGCCTTTCAACTCCTCGAGTTGAAGAATCACCTTTATCAAAGTAAAATATAAAATCATACCATTCTGATGATGTGTATAATGTTATATCGGGCCTATATCCATGCACCAATTCAAATGGGGTCCTTCCCATTGAAGAGGGGTTGCTTGATGCAGTCCGCTGTTTGATATTTACACTCCGCTCTCCACAAAATGACCATAGCCTTCTTGGTGACTTCTTCTTTGCTGTCTTGGTTATGATTGCATTACCGAGATGGCCTATCGCTTGCTCTGCTCGATTCTGGAAAGGGCAATGTGGTTGGATGAACGTTTGATGTATGTGGTTGCATTTTACAATTGAGTTCCAGTGGGTCTTGTATGTCCTTGGTGAGCCTTGTTCTGGTGCTCCATCAGAAATCAAATGTTCAGGAATTCCAACTTCATGAATGAATATTTTCAATCCTTGATGAGCTTGCGACTTGTTTTGTATTGGTATGAATACTTCAAACCCATTCCATTTGTGAAGCCCTGAGCACATTTTTCTTGTCTCATAATGCTCGTGGTTTTGGCATGCCAAGTATCAGTATACCAGGTTCCCTGAGCGTCTCTCTTGTTTCTAAAGCGCTGTGTTGGCAGACGCTTCATCAAAGGTAATTGAAAATTTCTCAGGGCTTTCTGAGTCGTGACCTTCAGTGTCTGTTCTGCCTTTTTGAAACTGATATTCCAAGTCTTGGCTAGGCATTCACAGTCTACTTTGTTTGGGCCTTCAATAGTTGTCACTGATGGTCCCCATTGATTTCTTCTATCAAGGGATCTCCTTTCAAGTGTATTGTCAATTTCTTGCGAGCTGGGGATTCGTTTTGATTCATTCTCAGGGGCTTCTGTGAAGTCGAATTCCGTGTCAGCAAAAAAAAACTGGTCTTTCCTTTGCGCGCTTGAAATATTTGCTTCTTGAAACCTTGTTGTCACTGAAGAAATTCGATGAGAAATATTGCCATCTGTTGCTATTTGGCATTCGGTCAGCATTCTTCTGGTTGATACCTGGTGCAACCTCATGAGTTTGCAGCGTTCCATGAGACTTGTATGGTTGGACTCTATGCTAGTCTTGGAGAGCATGTCGGTGATATTACTTGTTGGTTCTGTTACCACTGAACATGCATCTTCAGTTGACATAGCTTGAACGCTGAATTGGTCCCCTGAAATTGGATCACCATTCTCAATTGCTAACTCAGCCATCCTAAATTTCAGTGAGTGAGGATCCCATGGGGTGTCATTTGTCGCAATCAGATGTTGACATTCATCAAGCTCCAATCTTGTTGGCTTCCTTGTTGGAAAATATGAAATCACATTTCTCATACTCAGTTTTATGAAAACTTTCTTGGGATCATCATCTTCCATTGGGGTTTGGATTGTGAATCCATGCTTGGACCTGGGATCAAATTGACGAGGTGTTTCTTCAACAGAATTGAAATTGCAATCTCTCACTTGATTTGGGCATATCAAGCTGTTCTTCAATTTGTTTCCAAAGTACAGCGCTTGGTGGAACACAATAATGTAGACTTGACCTGATGTTGGGCTTGTCCAAGCAGTCGCGCAACTTCCAATTGGGATTTTCTTGATTGGCTTATACTCTTCAGAAAAAGGGGCAACATCAACATGTGTTGTTATCTGATCAGGATTAAGCAATATCATGTTGCTTCCAGCTGCAGTGGTGTCAGCATGCGAGTCTAACTCACAGTATCCTTCTTCGTTTTCACCATCATCAAAATCTAGTGGAATATTCATCTTATATAATGACCGGCTCACCATTGTTAAACATTTGTTTTCTAGTGTCTGGTTATGATGTCATTTCTTAGATTTTGAGCCAAAGCTGTCACCTGCACCTTCCTTTTCAGCTTCCTTTGCCTTCTTGGTCTCAGCAGCCTTAAGAGCCCTCTTTTTCTTACTTGCCTGTCTCATCTGGTAAAGTTCCTGACGCTGGTCTTTTGACATTGTTTTATAAACACTTGTTGGATAGGGCTTGTTCTCAAGTTTCCCTGTGAACGTTCCAGTTGTTTTCTGCTTTTTATTGCTTGATGTGCCTACTGAATATACACTTCTGGAACCCCTTTTATGCTTTCCACTTGCAAGCTTCTTCAACCCAAGACAATTTGTGAATAAAATCAAACATTCATTGAAATTGTCTCGGTAATCTTTGCTTTCATCAATTGCATCGGCCTTAGCAGCATCAAGTCGCTCATCACTGATCGAATTAATGAAGTCCCAAACAAATCTTCTTTTGTTGTGATTCTTTTCAAATCTCAGAATTGTTCCATGGAATGCAGTCCAATTTCTTTTGTGCTTGTTCCAATCATAGTTCTTAGCGTCACCGGTGTAATGTGAATCTTTCATTTCCTGATAGGTTTTGTTCAAAACCATAGTGATATTGGTATCAGTATAAGCATGCTGCATCAATGAAATGAATGCATTTCTCGTATGCCCTGAATTCAATTCAGTATTTTGGAAATGTGCCACATATTTCCAACCCGGCCCTTTCCTTGTTGCATCACACAACAACCTCCACACAACATTGTTGTCTTCATCGTACTGATGGCCCGACAAAACGCCACACCGCTCATTGTAGTCTCTCCAAGTTGGATAGACATCTGTTGGATTTTGTCCGACTGTGCCAGACCTGGCTTCATCATCAACATCTTCCTTTTCTTGGGGTCTTACGACGTATAAGATTGGGAATTGATGTAGCAAACTGGATGAGGGGAATGGTAGTGAAGTACAGACCAGCAGACCGGGGAACCACCTTGAGTATACAAGCGCACGTACTTCGCGAAAGATCTCACTGTATCAGCAAGCAACATTGGTGCGTACCATATCCCCGGAACGTTCCCTGTAGGTACAGTACAACTCTTACACGAATTCTGCAAGCGAATTCTGCAAGCGAATCTCTGCAAATACAGGCTAAGCGCAAGCAAATCTCTGCAAATACAGGATAAGCGCTAACAAGCCTGTAGAGGAGTCCCCCAGCAGAATACAAGCCCACAGCTCACTCTTTTGCTCCTAAACCGATTAGTAGTAGAATAAATAAATAGGTAACGCGTCCTGGTCCAATAGCTCCTATTGTACCCGTACGACAAGCCTATCTGTCCTGGTCCCCTAGCCTTGCCTAGTGTACCAGTACAGCAGTCTACCTGTCTTGGTCCCCTAGCCTGGCCTAGTGTACCCAGGCAGCAGTCAGGCTTTACTACTCACACTCGTCTCTCTCCGCACCTCCAAGCGTCCGCGAATCTAGAAAAGCGCCGGTAACACACGTACAGACGTACGAACATTCAGGAATACACACGAATGAGATAACACACACGTATGACTAACAGGCAAATAAGCGAGCCGACTCGCTGAATCGCTAACAGTAATAGAGCACCGATAGAGGTTCGATCTCAGAGATCATATTACACGTAATTGCTCACAAATCTAAATACTAATACTTGAAATCACTGAATACTGCTAGTAAGAATATCTAGCAGACTACACGTGTAAACGCGTAGTGACGAGAGGAAAAACAGAGTTTATCAGACCCAAATGGACTCAAAGAGTCTGGGTAAAGAAAATGAAAGCTGATTGCCGACTGATCACCGGTTAATCGCCGTCTGAAGCCAAGAGGCTGGACGTTAAAGACCCTCTCCAACAGAAGAGACTCAGGCGCTTAGAAGATTAACAACACTAGCGCAGCAGAGCACACCAGGCTAATACCCGTGGCTTCTACTGAGGTTTGTAGGGGAGAGAAATGAACACCAAAAGCTTGTTATCCACCAAAATAGACACTTGCAAGAGGTCCCCAACGATGGGAACAGCAAAAGATGTGTCGAAAATACAACGGCAAAATAACGTCCGGAATAATGCGATGTACGTGTGTTCGGTACTGCGAATCGTATAACGGCTACAAAAGAACCGTTAATAAAGAGAGACATGCGACCTCGAAAACGTGACCTCGGAAACAAAGCAAATGGGAATCAAATTCAATTCCTACAGAAAAGAGCCCAAGTATACTCACTCGTATACAAATGATATGATAACAAAACCAGCCGAGGTAATATACATACCCAGTATTGGATAAACACATACACAAAAAATAGAAATGACGAAAAATGCTGGACCAAATATTTAATAAGAGACAAACGAATATTCGATACCGTTTCGGAAAAAGGGAAACAACTGTTGAGCTTAAGTATAGAGGAACTGAAAAATTGGGGTTCCGATAGGAATCAATCCTCATACCGTGGATATGAACCTGTTTACTAGCAAAAGCACGTGGAAAGAAAAACACTCCACAAGTTGCTTCAGAACTCAGAAAACCACAATCACAGCTTCCTCATGAAAGCAAAAGCTAACAAACCCCTTATTACAAGCCTAATTCCTACAGCATACTCCGAAACAACACACCATGGCGCCACCAACCAGAGCTCAACTAGCTGCAACCGCGGCAGCAGCAGTAGCAGAAGCAGAAGCAGCGGCCGCGGCCGCAACAGAGGCGGCGGGCAACTTGATAGGCTTACTACCTCCATCGGTAACAACAAGATTGGACCCAGAACAGCTTGAGCAACTCACAGTGACCCTGGTCGCAAGACTATCAAGCAGGGACATATCCCTATCAACGACAGCAAGAGAAGCCAAAGAAAGGGCAGAGGCCAATGATGGCATCCCCGGCTACGAAGGAGAAAGGTCGCTGACCTCAGCCGAGGTTTGTTTCAGGAAAATCCTCGAATCCTTTGGGGTCAACAGGCCTACGGCAAACGAAATATTCAGGCATGGATATTCTAACATGAAGGCCATTGCAGACCTCGATTCAGAAGGGATCAAGTCCACTCTAGGGTCGCTAACCAAGGCAAAACACCATCTATGCCCGGATCCACAGGAAGTCTTTATTGGAAGGGCATTTGGCGATCGACTGAAGCTGTTTGTGGCTTGGATCAAATTCCAGCCTATGATAGGCGCAACGGCCACCGAAGTGGACTGGATCAAGGACCCAACGGCCGAGATGGATACACGGGAACGTTTGAGATCTACAAAGGGAATTTGATGAGAACTTACGTGAATATCTACGGCATAAGAGGAGTGTCACCAAGACATCCCTACTTTACACGATAAGACAACAATCTGCAGTCGGAGAAACCGACAGGTGTGGAACGGTCGGATCGGGCCCAGATGACACTTACCCTGACTGGACTGAGTATGCAATAAGATGCACGATTCACGCCAACTCTCATTGGTCTAAAGACAACAATACTCTCTGGGGGATATTGTTTAAGCTGGTGGGATCCGGACCCGGTTGGTCCTATATACAAAGCTTTGGGACCAAACACGGGGTAGGGGGTGACGGCCGAAAGGCATACTTTGCCCTCTACTCTCAAGCCTATGAGGCAACCAACGTAAAACTAATTGTCGAAGCAAAAAGGCAGTTTATCCGGGAATCGGTGTACACGGGGGATTCCAAACACTACAATTTTGACAGGCACAAAAGGCTATGGCATGATGCAAAACAAACCTTGATAAGATACGGCGCATTCCCACCTGAGGACCAGTTTGTGTACGACTTCGTACGATCCCTACAGGATGTACGACTCGAACAATCCATCCCAAATGTAATAACAGAAGAATCGGACTATTAAGCAAATTTTGAGAAGGCTTCGGCGTATCTTACTCGAATGCTCGGAGTAAAGAAACTCCAGAATCAACCACAAAAGAGGGGTAGGAATGTGTCAGCCTTCACTAACAATAAAAAGAGGAAAGGTGACAACAAACGCGGCAACTTCTCTTCCAACAAGCCACAAGGCAACAACAACAACAACAATAGTGGCGGCTCAAAGGCACAACCAGGGACCTATAAAGGGCCCGTTGAATGCAAGTTCTATCCACGAGAAATATGGTTGAGCATGTCCCAAGAGCAGCAACAAAAAGTCCGAGCGCTAAAACAAGCAAGGAATGCAAGCAATAGCGGGGGCAACCAACAATCAAAAGTGGCAGCAGCCACAGCTGCAAACCCTCCCAATAACCACAGTTCAGCTGGGAACCAGTTTGGCTGTCACAGCCACATTGGAAACGGGAATGGGAATTGATTCGCCGGCCGGGGCCTTAAGATAGAACCTCGGGTAGGCCGGCCGATAGTCCATCTCAAAGAGATGACCCAGTCATCCAGTGTTAAGCCAGGACGTTGCGAGCTGGATAGCCACGCAGACACAACTGCAGCTGGATCTAACATGGTATTACTCGATTCACTGGATTCTATCATGACATTTGCTGATGTTGCTCCATTTTCAGACGTGTACTCACCAATGAAAGATGTTCCTATTGCCCGTTGTGCTACTGCTTGGACAGACCCAACGGACGGTATCACATACATATTGGTATTCGGACAGGCCCTCTATTTCGGAGAATCATTGCAGCACAGTCTGATATGCCCGAACCAAATCAGAGAATGCAATTTGAATGTGGTTGAAGACATACCAAGAAGATACTGCAGTTCTTCCAGTCACAGTCTTATCTTTCGGGCCGACGGTTTCGAATTGGCAATACCATTGTTAGTTGATGGTGTTCTGTCATACTTTGACACGCGGAAGCCGACACGCCGGGAACTCGATACATGTGACCAAGTCCTTGCAACCGACACTCATACCTGGGACCCATACGCTCCCCACTTCAGAGAAGATGAAGAAGCAGCAACCGCGTCGTTCCCACGAGTAGTGGCCGCCCTCTCTGGAGGAGTTTCGACTGGGACAACTGAATCTTGGATACGCTCCACGGACAACCCTATACTCATCAATGTAAAACACAAGGATTATCGCCTCAGATACCTACAGAAAATCTGTACAACCCGTACTCAACGGCCGGGGTATACTCAACAAGAGATTGGCGACCGGTTACACTCAGCTTTTGTTAAGAGTACCGGGGACAGAGAAAGCTCGGAGATACTCCGAATTTCAGCTACTTCAACCAAAACTTCGATTTCCCTAACAGAGGAAGAGCTTGCCATCCAAAAGGAAGCAAAAGCTCGGACAAAAGAAAGGAAACTACTCCGCCGCCAACAGGATGTGATAGATAAGGAAACTTCCCTAGAGAAGAGATCATTTATCCGCCGCGGACAATGGGGACCTCCGATAAGAATTCCGGAGAAAGTGGACAGATATGATTCAGAGGCCATTGCAAAGATGTGGAACATCAGTGTTAAGAGGGCCGAAGAAACGATTAAAGTCACTACCCAGGAAGGCATAAGAAACCTTACACAACCAATCACCCGAAGGCTAAAGACCCAAAAGTGGAGAAACAGAAAAGTACTTAAGGGTCGGTGGTTCGCTGACACCATGAAGTTCAAAGTACCGAGTATCATTCGGAATGATACTGACGCACAGATCTTTACCAATGGGAAAGGATATGTGGCATTCTATCCAGTAAGAGGGGAGAAACGATGCCACGACGGACTATCTTGCTTCATAAATGAGGTAGGAATACCGGAACACCTTGTCACTGATGGGGCAAAGGCCCAAGGAAATCATGAGACACACAGCACCGGATGGACTAAACTTCGATCGGAGTATCACATACGCCAAACCTACATACAGCCCCACTGTTGGTGGCAGAATACGGCAGAACACAGTGCAGGGGACCTAAGGAGATCAATACGATTAATGACTTCTAAGAAAGGAAGCCCGAGGAGGTGCTGGGCCTTTTGTGGAATGTTAGCGGCCGGAAGGTTAAGTAACACCGCATCTGGGGACCCATCTGCGATGGGAAGAACGGGGTTTGAGTTAGTCCATGGATATACTCCAGATATAACCCCATACATGATACACGATTGGTACGATTTCATCCGGTGGTACGACCTACAGGATAAGTCGGAGAAATACGGAAGATGGCTGGGCCCATGTGGAGATACTTATGGAGGTGGCGATTGTCACTACGTATTGTATAAGACTGGAAAAGTACACATAACAAACGGCACACGGCCTATACCTGAAGTGGAATGGAAACACCCAGACACTATCCTACAGTTAGAGGAACACAACAAGCTACTTAATGAAAAGATCAGCGATGAGGCAAAACCCTCGGATACTTACCTGGAAAACGAGTTAGGGGAACCACCCTTGGGCCTATTTGATGGCAAATATGAGGGTGAGGACGAGGTACTTATGGCTGAGCCAGAGGCGTCTTCCCCGGACATTGATGACTTAACCGACAATCTTGATGAGTACCTTGGAAGCCAAGTGCTACTGCAGATAGGGGACCAACGGATTCGCGGTACGGTTAATAACCGGTACAGGGACGCAAGCGGAATCCTAGTCGGAGAAAAGAATAACAATCCACTCCTAGATACAAGGTCCTACGAGGTTTCTATGCCGAACGGATCCATTGAGATCTACACAGCAAATGTGCTAGCGGAGAATCTCTATTCCTCCGTGGACGATGAAGGGCGCATGTATTGTCTCCTGAACGAGCTACTTGACTATGAAAAGGATAAAGAGGCTCTGACAGTACAACAGGCAACTATCACTACTAAGTCCGGACAAACTCGGACTAAGCCGACAACCAAAGGGTGGAGAATCCTGGTCAGTTGGAAAGATGGAACTTCCTCTTCGGCAAAGTTAAGTGACATGAAGGAAAGTTTCCCCGTCGAAACGGCCCTGTTCGCCAAGGATCAAGGCATAATAGATGAGCCAGCCTTCAAGTGGTGGGCCTATCGGGTAATTCGGAAGAAAGACCGGATTATCTCCAGCGCCAAGACCAAATATTGGACCAAATCCCATAAGTATGGGGTTAGACTACCAAAAACAATTGCTGAAGCAAGAAGGATAGATGAGGAATCTGGCAGTGACTATTGGGCCCGGGCTATTGCAAAAGAAATGAAGAACAATTTCATAGCTTTTGAGTTCAATGATGAGGACAAAGTACCGGTGGCACATACAAAAATCACTATGCACATGGTATTTGATGTGAAGATAGACTTAACTCGGAAGGCCCGACTCGTTGGGGATGGGCATAAAGTGCCCGAAATATCACGGGAGTATACATACTCAAGCATGCCCAGCAGGGATTCGGTTCGGATGTTCTTCTTAGTTGCTGCACTTAATGACCTTGAGGTCTTAAGCGCTGACATCCAAAATGCATACTTAACCGCACCAATTAAGGAAAAGTACTACACAGTGGCTACACTGGAACAAGGATTCGCACCGGAGTTATGTGGAAGGCCCTGCAAAATTGTGAGAGCTCTGTATGGATTACCAGTAGCGGGCGCATCATTTCGATCTCATCTGTCTGAGCACTTAAGGGGACTTGGATATAAGTCTTGCAAGGCGGATCCAGATGTATATATGCGACCGGCTGTAAAGAAAGATGGCTCAGCATATTACGAATATTGCGTGGCATATGTGGATGACATCCTTGTATGTGGGATGGATCCAAAGTTCCAAATGGATGCAATCGAAAGACAGTTCAAACTGAAGGATGGAACTGTTGAACCACCCACTTTCTATCTAGGGGCGGATATTGGTAACACATCTGTTGATGGGGCCGAGTACTGGTCCATGTCTTCAACAAAGTATACCTCCAAAGCCGTTAAGTCTGTTGAAGAGGAACTGAGTAGGGGGCAATATGCCTTCAAGGTACTCCCAAAATCCGCAAAATCACCATTGGCAACTGGGTATAGGCCCGAAATCGATGCCTCACCAGAACTTGCTCCGGAGAAACAAAACTATTACCAGGGTTTAATAGGTATACTCCGTTGGATATGTGAACTCGGGAGGCTAGATATTGTAATGCCTGTTTCACTTATGTCCCGGTATCTTGCACAGGCCCGAGAAGGACATCTAAACCAATTGTTTCATTTGTTTGCATACTTAAAGAATGACAGCAAATCAAAGTTGGTGTTTGACTGTTCCATCCCAGAACTTGATGAATCAGTTTTCCATGAATGTGACTGGGCCGAATTCTATCCGGAAGCGGGGGAACTAATTCCTCCGGATATGCCCGAGCCACGAGGAAACTCCGTAACTACCACATGTTTCGTGGACGCCGACCATGCTGGTTGCAAGGCTACTAGGAGGTCTCATACGGGAATCATCATCTTTGTTAACAGGGCACCAATCCTATGGTTCTCTAAGAGACAAACAACTGTTGAAACATCCACGTTTGGCTCAGAAATTGTGGCACTCAAGATCGCAATTGAAATGGTAGAAGGCCTACGGTATAAGCTCAGAATGATGGGCATACCTATAGAAGGACCAACAAACATGTATTGTGACAATGACTCAGTTGTTAAGAATGTAACACACCCGGAAAGCCCTTGTAAGAAGAAGCATAACAGCATTGCTTACCATAAGGCACGCGAATGCATTGCAGGAAAGATTATCCGGATTGGAAAGGAACCCGGTGAAACTAATATTGCAGATCTACTCACTAAACTTATGGGTGGGGTAAAGCTATTCTCCTTATGTAGGAGATGTATGTGGCGGTGCAAATAAGGGACCGGCCCTTAAGGTATCTTCTACAAGTACTTAACAGTACGAGTACGAAGACACGGGGACTCTAGAAAAGCGCCGGTAACACACGTACAGACGTACGAACATTCGGGAATACACACGAATGAGATAACACACACGTATGACTAACAGGCAAATAAGCGAGCCGACTCGCTGAATCGCTAACAGTAATAGAGCACCGATAGAGGTTCGATCTCAGAGATCATATTACACGTAATTGCTCACAAATCTAAATACTAATACTTGAAATCACTGAATACTGCTAGTAAGAATATCTAGCAGACTACACGTGTAAACGCGTAGTGACGAGAGGAAAAACAGACGAATCAAGATACCGGCAACTCCAACGTCTCTCTTACATTGGTTACCAGTCCGCACCTCCAGTGACTCCGTGTGACCGCGCCTTCAATCCTGCACCGCACCTCCAAGTATCCATCCGCGAATCGATTGGTTACCGGTCTGCACCTCCAGTGACTCCTTGTGACCGACAAGTCGCTTCCCGTCCAGATACGGATGCCGTGAATCGATTTTAGCTACCGGTCCGCACCTCCAGTGATTCCTTGTGACACCAAAATACCGCCGGCCTTGATATTAAGAAACTGCTGTTTTGATAGTCCGCACCTCCAAGCGTCCGCTAATCGTGTGGCCGACACTCCCCGAGAATCCGACAATCCGCACCTCCCATTGGCAAGTTGACACTCCACCAAGCACCTCCAGTTGATTGACCCGACAATCCGCAGCACCGCACCTCCAAGCGCACCTCCAGTTGATTCTGAGTGAGCTACCAAGATACGGTCTACTCCGCCAATCCGCAGCGCCGCACCTCCAAGAAGCGTCCGCAATCCAATTGGTTACTGGTCTGTGACACATCAACGACTACTCCGACTACTCCGACAATCCGCTCCCCCAAGTAGCCAGTCGCTTCCCTTCTCCAAGCGTCAGCTTTGCCCGGCCTCAGTTGCCCCAGTTACAACATGCTGACCTACACTGAGTATTACCAGAGCACCCCTAGTCCCCTTGGAGTGGGACCTGCTCGGGACCTGGCCTACCAAACCATCTATGACTACTTTGCTGAGGAAACAGCCACCCCCATTCTCCTGGGCCGGCTCTTGGACCTCTTCGAACCAGAACCTGTGGGGGCCCTAGGAATATTCCTGACCGACACCTTTGGAAAGGCGCGCCTCCGATTGGTGCATGGCCTTCGGAAGTACCCGGGGCCCTTGACCGCGCCAAGTACCAACAAGGGCAAGGCCTTTGGTTACCTGGATGACATCGAAGGCGATGCAGGAGAGCTAGTGCTAGTGGATGCTGCCCTCCTCGAGCAGGCGCCCGAGACCTTGGTGCTGTCCCTCGATCGCCACCTCGACGTCATCAAGCATGCTCACCATTCTCACATGATCCCCATGGTGCTAGGCGATGATCCTCATATGGAAGTCATCACCCCCTTCAAGGCCTGCTTCATCCCCTTCCAATTGGTGCCCTTACTCCTAGGCAAGGGCCTTAGTCCAATCCACGCCTTGAACATCATCTACCCCTACCTTGACACACTCAACCTGGCACTCACTTGCGCCCCCCTACTTAATACCCTCCGAGCTGCTGGTACCGACCCCACCATTGTTGATGGAGGTGTCCACTTTGCCACACCCGGCACCCCCTTTCGAGGGGAGCCCGGTCTGACCTTGTACATGCGCAATCAGGTACTATACCGGGACCTCCCGGGCTTGAAGAAACCCTCCCATCCGGGGCAGCCGCCGGCACCCGGCCAACCAGCCGGGGTAGATCCCACGCTGGCAGCTACCCTCACCGCCCTTGCCAACCAACAGCTCAAGCTCAGTGAGGGCCTAGACCAACGTCGCCCCCCTGCCACGGTCAAGAACACCTGGGGCCCCTTGTACACCCAGCGCTTGCTGCTGCTGTGTGGCAAGCTTGAGGAAGCCGACCTACCCCCCATATACCAAGCCTGGGCACAGAAAGGCAAGCACGAGAAGACCCATATGATCTTCCAGAGCCAGGTAGCCACATGCGCCGCCGAGTTCCTCATCCAGGCACCCTTGGTCACCACGGCGGCACTCAAGAAGTTCCAAGATGGCAACTTTCATGGGACTGACCCCTTTGACGTGGCGGACGGCATACTCCCTTTAGCTTTCACTCCCCCCGGTGGATCTGCCGCCTCCTTGAAGCGGGAACAGGAAGCTGCAGCCACTGTGGCGGCCTACGACACCATGATCTCCACCGAAGGCAACTCCCTCACCTTGAAGGACTCCCTGGAACTCCAGAAAACCAAGGCCTACCTACCCATCGACTGGACTGAAGCTACCACCCAACTGGAAAGCTATCTCGCCGTCCTGGCCACCATCCTAGGCATGCATCACCCTGTCGTGCAGGGCTACCAGAATGGACTCGCCAAGCTCAAGCTCCAGCAAATGCCCCTCCGCCGAGCAATTGCCGATGAACTAGGGGAGCTCATCACCCCCTCCATTATGGTATACTACTTCCAAATCCGGGTGCGGGGTTGGCTTGAGGAACAATGGGGATCAACATTCACTGTCCCCTCCCCCGACTTTGGGAAGGACTTCCAAGCCTTCCGTATCACCCAGAACCTCTACTGGCTCCCCAATGTCACCAATGTGCCGGCTCTGAGGCACCTGCGTCGCGTCGCCGCCGTAGCTGCCCCTGCTGCAACCCCAGGCACCCCCACGCCCCGCAAGACTACCCCCAGCCCCAACCAAGGCTCTGCCGGAGGTACCCGCGTGTCCAACCCCAACCTGGATCCCCGGCTACAAACGGCGGGGGTAGCCAACAAAATCCTACGCGCCCGACTGCGGGAAGTCATGGCTACCATGAACGAAAAAGGTACCATTCCCTTGTCTCGTCCAGATGGCAAAGAACGCTGCCATTCCTATCACCTTCGAGGAACCTGCTTCACCAACTGCAGGAACATCCAGGACCATGGCGCCATCACCAGCAGTGAACAGGACCAAGTCTGGGCTTGGTGCCAAGCCGCTTTTCATGTCTGACCGAATGGCAAGCGCCCCTTTGGCGCGTTGACCCTGCCCTCTCACTCACCGAGGGGGGCTCTGCCTTCCTCCCGACGCCTCCCTATGCCTCCCTCTCCGCCCTTACGAATCACACAGGAATTAGGTAAGCACCACCCGCCCGCGCGCGCATGTACCCCTCTCGCCGTGTCTGTGCCTCCCAAACGTTCTACAGGTTCAACAACCCCCCCCCCCCCCCCCCACCTACCCCCGCATCCCTAGTCCCTCCTACGGCTTCGGCATCCCCTCTCCCTTCCTCCCCGCCCACCTTGTCCTTGCCTAGGCCCGAGCTCCTCGTCACTGCCAAGTTGCCTAGGCCCAAGCGCCTAGTCCTCCCCACCCACCCATTGCCTAGGACAGAGCTCCTCGTCACTGCCCCCCCGTTGCCTAGGCCCGAGCTCCTCGTCAACCCCACCAACCCATTGCTTAGGCCCACCCCCCCGCCGACGCCTACGCCAGAGACCCTCTGCCCGGCCCCACTCTCCGTTCCCCTCATCACTACCTCCCTCTACCCCGTCGACCGGCTCGACGTGCACATCAACCGGGCTGTCACTGTCTACAACAACAGCACCAGCTGGGGGGACTTCATCCGGACCATCCGAGGACGGGGTGACATCCATCCTGACGTCGCCTCCATCCCCCACCCCGCGGGGAGCCTCCTTGCCCGCTATGGCAAGGACGGCACCCCCGCCTCCATGTCTGGACCCTCTTGGGATCCACCTCGCATTGCAGCTGCCCTCCACCGGGGTCCGCACCAATCCTCCCACCAGGGCATTGACTTCCTTCGAGAGGAGTATGCCGACATGATGGACAAGCAACAATGGACTGTTCTCCCCGCCAGCCTCATCCAGGACCTACCCGGACTCCGACTGAGCCCCCTTGGCTTAGTCCCCCAACGAGGCCGCCGCCCACGCATGATATCCGATTACACCTACTCGGACGTCAACCAAGACACCGTCCCTCTTGCCCCTGCGGACGCCATGCAGTTTGGCCGGACACTCCCGCGCCTCCTCACCAAACTGCACCGCGCCAACCACAGATTTGGTCCCGTGTATATGTCGAAGATTGACCTTGCCGATGGCTTCTACCGCATCCGATTGCACCCAGACGACACCATGAAGCTCGGCGTCCTGTTCCCCTCTCGCCCTGGGGAAGCTAAACTCATTGGCATCCCCCTCACCAACCCTATGGGGTGGAAATCCAGTCCTCCCAACTTCTGTGCCTTCACTGAAACCGTTGCGGACTTGGCCAATGCCACTCTTGCCACCGGGCTTGCCGAGGCCCGGCTCACCCCCCATCGGTTGGATCTCCCATCTGAAACCACCCCCAGCGCGCCTCCCATTGAGCCACCCGCTCCACCCCCCCAGGCGCCGCCTCCTCCTCCCCCTACGGCCTCCACGCCGCCCCTCATCCCCCCTAGTAGCACCACTCCCAGCAAGTCGCCGGTTCGCTACTGGGATGTCTATGTGGATGACTTCTGTGGCCTTGCCCAGGGCAACCAGTGGACACGCCGCGCCATCAAGCGCGTTCTCTTCCAATCCCTTGACACAGTCTTCCGGCCCCTTGATGCCACTGACACTCCCTTCCGGCAGGAACCTGCTTCCCTCAAGAAAATGCTCCAAGGGGACGCCACTTGGACCACCAAGAAAGTCATCCTCGGCTGGCTCATCGATTCCGTCAACAAAACCATCAGCCTTCCTCCCCATAGGGTGGCCCGCCTACACGAGATTCTCCACTCCATCTCACCCACCCAGCGCCATGTCCCCCTCAAGTAATGGCACCAAGTCCTTGGGGAGCTCCGGTCAATGGCGCTGGCCATTCCGGGCTCCATTGGCCTCTTCTCCATTCTACAAGAAGCCTTCCGCCACCAGGAACCGGGCAGGCAGCGCCTCCGGCTCACCAAGCGCGTCCACAGCTTCCTTCGCGACTTCCAATGGCTTGCCAATGATCTCTCCAACCGGCCTACCTCCATTGCCGAACTCGTGCCGGATCCCTTCCCTGCCACCTTGGGCGCCTGCGATGCTTCGGGTTTGGGCATGGGGGGCGTCCATTTTGTCCCCCTTCCCACGGGCGCCGTGCAGCCCGTCTTGTGGCGGCATGCGTTCCCCCCAAGTGGGTCTCCGCCCAGCTTGTCTCCTTTGACAATCCTGAGGGCTCCATCAACAACAGTGACCTCGAGCTGGCCGGTTCCATTGCCCACAATGATATTCTGGCCCAGGCTGCTTGTGTCCATGCCCGCACCACCCACAACTGCTATGACAACACAGCAGCTGTCTACTGGCAACGGAAAGGCGCCACTACCACCACAGGCCCTGCAGCCTACCTCCTCCGGCTCCAGTCTCTGCACCAGCGCCTCTTTCAATATGTCCCCCTTAGGGATTACATCCCGGGCCCCGCTAACCACCTGGCGGACCTCCTCTCTCGATCTGAGCTCTCTGACACTGCCTTGCTCCATCACTTTAACACGACCTACCCACAGGACTTGCCCTGGACCTTATGCCACCTTCGGCCGCCCATGCATTCCGCGCTGACCTTAGCGCTGTCCAGAAGACCATGCGCGCCTCAGTCACTGAGCTCTATGCCAAGCGCAAGGATGCCCATTGGAACCAATGGGTTCAATTCTGTTTGTCTCAAGGTTTTGACCCGCGCCTCCAGTCCATTCAGGATCCAATCCCCATCCTCCAAGTCTTTGCCAAACGACTCCATGATGGAAACCTGTCACGTAGCCACAAGCCCATCCGATCTCTCACAGTATCGGACACCATCCGGTCAGTGGGCCAGACGCTCGCCCGCCTGGGGTCCAAAGACCCTCGAACCGGCTCCACAGGCAGTCTTGACTTCCGGCTAACTGCCCAGTTCAAGGCATATGCCAAGTTGGACCCGGCCCCCTCCCGAGTCAAGCCGGTCCCCATCACCCTCGTGATGCATGCCCTCCACTTTGCATACCACGAGTCCCCTTCCCCCACCCGACAGGCCATTGCAAACATGATCTGCATCGCCTTCTTTTTCTGTCTCCGACCTGGTGAGTACACTGGTACTACCACGGATGACCAAGCCTTCCACCTCCAAGACGTCTCCTTCTACCTTGACTCCCGTATCGTCCACCACGATGGCCCTGCGCATGAGCTACAGGCAGCTACCTCTGTCACGCTCACCTTCACCACCCAGAAGAATGGCGACAAAGGGGAAGTCGTGGCGCATGCCAGGAGTGGTGACTCACTATGCTGCCCCGTTGCCGCCTGTGCGCGCTAAGTCCTTCACCTCCGAAGCTGTTGCTCTTCCAGCGCTCCCTTCGGTCCCTCCCTCACGCTTGCCAGTTACTTCGGCAATGGGGTCCTTACCCTTGTTCGCGCAGCCACTGTCACTTCCTCCCTGAGAGTCTATGCCCAGACCCTCTACCCTACCACGGGCATTGCCCCTGCAGCCATCTCTGCTCGCTCCCTTCGCGCGGGAGGGGCTATGGCCCTGCTCCAGGGCAAATGCGACTCTAATGTCATCAAGCTCCTTGCCAGATGGCACAGTGACTGCATGATGCGCTACTTACATCAGCAATCCCTCCCCATCTTCAAGAATCTTGCCTCTGTCATGTTCAACAATGGAACATACTCCTTCCTGCCCAAGGAATGGGTTCCGGCTGCGGACCCCACTCCTGCTGGCAGCTCTCTTTGAGGCACCCTGGCGCCTCTTCCCTCCCTCACTCTGCTCCAAGCTCAATGCTCGCGCTCGCGCTCTCCACACCGCTCCCACCCGGTGGCTTCTGGCCCATTGGCAGAAAAGGCTTAACAGCCAGAGGCTTAACCGCCCAAGCTGTTAAGCCCGACTGTACGCCGGTGTGTGTGGGCAAAGCAAACCTCTAGCACTGCTTAACCCACCAACCCACCAATGAACTACAAGCATTTCACATCCAGTACTACAAGTAGGTTACCTACTGAAGCTATCACAAACGTAGCGCGTGATAGTTGATGTAGCAAACCGGATGAGGGGAATGGTAGTGAAGTACAGACCAGCAGACCGGGGAACCACCTTGAGTATACAAGCGCACGTACTTCGCGAAAGATCTCACTGTATCAGCAAGCAACATTGGTGCGTACCATATCCCCGGAACGTTCCCTGTAGGTACAGTACAACTCTTACACGAATTCTGCAAGCGAATTCTGCAAGCGAATCTCTGCAAATACAGGCTAAGCGCAAGCAAATCTCTGCAAATACAGGATAAGCGCTAACAAGCCTGTAGAGGAGTCCCCCAGCAGAATACAAGCCCACAGCTCACTCTTTTGCTCCTAAACCGATTAGTAGTAGAATAAATAAATAGCCCGCCACGCCCGCCCGCAGAAAAGGCTTAACAGCCAGAGGCTTAACCGCCCAAGCTGTTAAGCCCGACTGTACGCCGGTGTGTGTGGGCAAAGCAAACCTCTAGCACTGCTTAACCCACCAACCCACCAATGAACTACAAGCATTTCACATCCAGTACTACAAGTAGGTTAGCTACTGAAGCTATCACAAACGTAGCGCGTGATAGTCCTTCAGAGTTGAATCTGTATCTCAAGTTTTGACAAAAACCTTCCTCCCATTCTCTGAATTTTGTAAGGTCCTTTAACTCAGGTGGAGTTGCTTTCTCTTGTGATTTCACACTCGATTCCATCATCTTGATTCTGAATTGTTGCAGTTCTAGGTTGTTTGGGTTTACGTTCCAGTCAATGGCTCAAGGTTTGACTCCAATCAATGGTTGATAGCGTGCCCAATTTGCCCACATGAGAAGCCTTGACGATAGCCTGTTACCATAATGGATGCTTTTAGGCCTAGGACAGTCTGGACTGATTGATTTCAATCCATGCATGAATGATTTGATGCTTTCCTTGCTGAGGTCTGTAATTTCACGAATGTTAGACATTCCTCCCCTCATAATTTCTTCAGCTGATTCATAGTTGATACCAAAATCCATTAGGTTGCTTCTGAAGGCGAGCTGTTCTGGATCCAGTAATCTTCCATTGTTGAATCCCCTGATTGTTATTTTGAGTTGGAATGACCTCCTGTCGTATCGTTCAGTCCTTGAGTTGTCATCTCGTTGGTTTTCACTATCCTTGCCGCTGCTTTCATCACTGCTATTAACATTATCTGGATTCCTACCCCTTTCTGCAGCGTCTTGTAATGCTCTGATCCTTTTCATTACTTCTTGGTCAATGATTCTCTTCATAGTTGAGTTCCTTTCTGGATCAGTCATAGCCTTTTCCATTACGTGCATGATTCTTTCCTCATCAGATTTGTTCTCCTCATTCTCTAAATCCATGTCCTTCTGACTCTGATCGTTGCTATCAAAATCTGGTGGATTCTGTCCCACATCCATTTTTGATTCCTCATCATTGCTGGGGTCATGGTCATCATCATCTTTTGGCTTTGCTTTTGTTCTTGTTTTTCTTTTTGGATTTTTCTTGCGAGCAGATGCTTGCAATCTGTTTCGTCCAATCTGTTTCATCCAATCTGTTTCACCATCATCAGAATACTTGAGGCTCAATCTTCTGGCTCACATTGTTCTTGTTTTCAGTGAAAGATCAGTGTTCTTGGATATTGATTCCTTTCAGCTGATGCCAACCTGGGCGATTCTTTTGGATGAATCGTCCAGCCCTTTTCCCTTGCTTGTTTTGCTGGATCTCGAAACCCGATGGAGCCTACCATCTTGGTTCGGGTCTTTGGTCTCTTCTTTCAGGGAGACCACCCTGGTGTTGGTCTGTTCCAGGGCTCCACAAGCAACTGCCCCTTTTACATCATTGAGGGTTGATGCCGGTTGCTGATCAGGCTAATCCGGATTCTTTGTCTTCGAGCTCAACTGTGTTTCTCGGTGGGAAACGCCGTCCCTCAGCATTGTAGGATGCTGGGTCTGATAAACTAAAGAAACCTCATCGTAACAAACGCGTTGTTACGGTAATAAAACAAAAAAGAAACGCGATCGGCCTTACGGTCGATCAATTTAGTGAGTAAGAAGGTTAATTACTCTCGTCATCGTCATATCGATTACTGGCATATTACCGTGTAATTTGCCACAATAAGACACAAAACACACTGTAAAACCAGCCATCTTGGGTCGGTCTTTTACCGTAAATCGCATGTAAAATCGTATCTTATCATGTAGAATTAGTACTAGGGTGTACGTAAATTTAGGGCATGATAGTGTTTTTAGAGTTGTTAATTCTTCAAAGAGTGAGCTGATGGGGAAAATCCCACGAAGAGGCAATCCACATAAAAGCGCCGATGATTATTCACACATCGGGATTAATAACCTTACCAATAAGGTTATTGCCTTCTTTATGACTCTTCATACGATACGCCTGCTTAGTACGTATGAATACGCGTTACACGGTGAAATTCTTTTCACATTTGCACTCAAAAACTGACTAGGAATCACTATTTTGGTCCATGCATGTCCAGGGACAAAAATGATTCCAAAATTCAGAATACCTAAAGTATCAGCTTGCTTCTTGTCCAGCTTGTTTCATAGTCTACCCCATCCATAGTATGAGCAATATTGAGGCTGAAATTGCAGCCTATGACACACATTTGCACTCAAAAACTGACTAGGAACTCACTATTTTAGTACATGCATGTCCAGGGAGAAAAATGATTCCAAAATTCAGAATGCCTACAGTATCGGCTTGTTTCTTGTCCAGTTTATTTCATAGTCTACCCCATCCATAGTACGAGTAATATTCATCCTAAAATTGCAGCCAATGACACACATTTGCACTCAACAACTGACTAGGACTCACTATTTTGGTCCATGCATGTCCAGGGACAAAAATATTCTAAAATTCATACTGACTAAAGTATAAGCTTGTTTCTTGTCCAGTTTATTTCATAGTCTATCCCATCCATAGTATGAGCAATATTGAGGCTGAAATTGCAGCCAATGTCACACATTTGCACTCAAAAACTGACCAGGAAACACTATTTTGGTTCATGTCCAGGGAGAAAAATTATTCCAAAATACATCGTTGTTGGCGGAAAATTTGGTCGAAAAATGCCACCGAGGTGCGAAATATTAACACAAGACGATGACAATTGTCGTCGGTGTTGGCAGCAAATCTAGAAATCACGCGGTTAAGGACATACGGACGGACTAAACCAGTTACTCGTGATAGCCGCCAAAGCAAATAACTGTTTATACGATTCATCTCAACGCATATACGACCCGTAAAGAGGGACCGACAGAGGTGCAGTTCGGTCCAGGGTATAACTTAATTCTAATGCTCACAATTTTAGAATCTAATCAATATTACTGCAATCTCCCTACTGCAATCTCCCTACTGCAATCTAACGACACGAAGTAGAAATCAGAGTTTATCAGACCCAAAAAGTTCTAACCAAAATAAGGAGTGTTCAGTCGACAATAGATGAAGCGAAACCGATTACTGACTGATCACCGGTTAATCAAAGACTCTCCTGAGGGCTATGTCCATGTTTGGGCACTTAGATGGGTAATGGCACTAGTGCAGCCGGGCTTGAGCTAATATCTCTCGCTTCTCTCAAACGACATAATGGCCTAGGGGAACAAGCAAACGCCATCGATACAATATATCGAATTCGGGGCCAGAACAGCTGCAGTCCCTACATTCAAATGTAAACGTGTTCCAATTCAAGCATGGATGAGACCCACACGGCGTCTCGAAATAACACGATAAGGACAAGCCGACGGCCCCACCACCAACAACAACAGTAACACCAACAGTTAGGAGCATAAAGCTCACGAATAGCAGTAGGTGCAAATACAGTTAGGAGGGATTGATTCCCCATACGGGTAAATATGATACTACCAAGAGGTGGGACAGCGTACAGACGTGTGCACTAAGCTGCTCTAAGCCTCTACACGGAGAGGGCAGTTGAATTATTCTACAGTAATCTCAACTCCCGCTGAATAGAGGGATCCGGCGAACTTGTAACCGTAAAATAACGGGAAAACAAAATAACGGCCCCAATCCCTGTGAAAACAATTCAACGGCCTCGAACTCCTGCGGGAACGAGTAGCGGGCCGGATCCAACGGCCATTAGATCCCCGCACGAATAAATTCAACGGCCGTGATTCAAAATCGGAACCCGAACAGGTTGCTTAAGTACCGGGCAACTGAGGGATTTCCTTTCGGAATAGAAACGTTTGTAGAATTTTACAAGGAGAAACACTAGAAAATATCCACTACTAGTGATATCGCGAAGAGAGTGATCGCGTGAGAAATACAAAATTCTTTCAGAAAATCATTCATATATCACTTACAGAACAAGTAAACACCTATTCTGGAAGAAAGATACCAACCATGGTGAGAGGAAGAACAGCCCGACAGAACCAACGCAATGACAATGCGGCCGCTAATCCAGCGGCTGCAGCAGCTAACCCAGTAGCTGGCGGACCTGCCAACAACGGACCAGCCATTCCTGCCAATCTTGGTTTTACAGCAGCGCAAATGGAATTCATTAGGACCATGATGGATACTAACCGGGCTCCGTCGCTCACACAAGAGGTTCAAGATGCAATCAAACGCGCTAATCAACTGGAGGGAATCCCCGGATATGCAGGGGAAAGGACTCTAACCCCGACAGAGGTAGTTTTCAGAGAAATCTTGGAATCCTTTGGGCTGAACCGGATCACGGCAGACGAGCTTTTCCGGACTGGCTACAGCAGCACAGACTCCCTCCGAGACATGGATGAATCTGCAATCAAATCCCTGGTGAATGGCGTCAACAAGACCAAACACAATTACTGTCCGGACCCAAAGCAAGTGTATGTGGGAAGGGTTTTTGGGGACCGGCTCAAGTTGTTTGTGGCTTGGATCGAATTTCAGCCTCTCATTGGAGCTACAGCTACTCCTGTTGACTGGGTGGCTGATCCGGATGCAGAGTCCAAAACCCGGGACCGCCTCAAGTCTCTCAAGGAGGACGACAGCAACACAGCAGCAGGGGACCTTACCCTCCCAGAACCACTCACCGCAATGTGGAAATTCAAGGAGTTTGACGAACTGTTCAGGGAGTATCTTAGACACAAAAGGGGAGTCACCAAAACATCTCTACTCTACACAATTCGAAAAGACTCGATGGTAGGCGATGCTGAGAGGGGGGGGGCTGTCGGATCTACCCCAACGGATATGTATGCCAACTGGAACGAATACTCTATACGATGCACGGTGCATTCCGGATCCCACTGGACCAAAGACAACAATACACTATGGGGAATCCTTTTCAAATTGGTAGGAGCGGGCCCCGGTTGGTCCTACATCCAAGGCCTTGGCTCGGAAGGGGATGGGAGAAAGGCATATTTCACCCTCTATTCCCAAGCATACGAATCAACGAATATAAGACTTCTCATAGAAGAAAAGCGGGCCTTCCTACAGAGTTCTACCTACTCCGGGGACACCAAGAACTACAGTTTTGACAAGCACAAAAGGCGTTGGTATGATGCAAAGGAGTTCCTGTTGCGGCATAAGGCCTTCCCACCGGAAGATCAGTTTGTTACTGACTTCTGCCACTCTATCTCGGATCCAAGACTCGAGATGGCAGTGCAATTGGTCCTAAATGAGGCAGGTGGCATGTACGACAACTTTGACAAGGCTGCCGCCCACTTCACTCAAACGCTTGGTATCAAGAAAATGCAAGCCAGTCGAAAAGGCAATCACAGAAATATCTCTTCCTTCAAGGGAAAAGGGGGCAACAAACGCAACAATGACAGCAACTCCTCCTCCAACAAGAGACACGGCAACAAGAAACAGAAAACTTCTGGTACTTACGATGGGCCTCTGGAGGGAAAAATCTATCCAAAGGAAATCTGGGTCACTATGTCTGCTGCCCAGAAGAACCAAGTTCGGTCCCTACGCCCAGCTCTCAACTCCAATTCGAAGTCTGCGCAGGTTTCTCTTGTTGAAGCCAAAGGGGACAACACTACAGCAAAAGGGTCGGCCGGCGATCAGTTCGGTAGCCATACTCACAAGAAAAAGAACCAAGACTGATTTGCCGGCCGGGGCCTGTCGATTGTATCCCGGGTAGGCCGGCCGATAGTCCATATCAAGAGCTTTGGCTCACCGTCTCAAGGTAACGGTCGATGCGAGTTGGACAGCCATGCTGATACAACAGCCGCGGGATCAAATATGGTATTACTGGATTCATTGGATTCTATCTTGACATACGTGGATGTTGCACCATTTTCAGATACATACTCACCGCTTAAGAATGTCCCTATTGCCCGTTGCGCCACAGCTTGGACTGACCCAACCGATGGGATTACTTACATCTTGGTCTTTGGGCAGGCTTTGTTTTTTGGCACCAAGTTGCAACACAGCTTGGTATGTCCCAATCAAGTCCGGGACTGCAACTTCAACAAGGTTGAGGATACCCCAAGGCGATACGGCTCCAATTCTACACACAGGATTACATTTCAATCAGAAGACACTGAACTCTTCATCCCTCTCCAAGTTGAAGGCGTCATATCCTATTTTGACTCCCGCAAGCCTACAAAGAAGGAACTGGCAAACTGTGAACACATACTGGCTACTGATACCCACACCTGGGACCCCTACTCTGCTCACTTTGCCAAAGAGGAAGAAGCCACCAATGCCTCTTTCCCGCGAGTTGTTGCCACTCTTTCAGGGTGCCTGCCGGCTTGTGGGACCCCAGTCAAATATTCATCCACGATTCATCCAGACCCACTCGGCACAGGGTACGACACGAACCGGCTCCTCTATTTGGCTTCTGTCTGTACTAGTCGAGTTCCTTCCCAACGCACAGGATGTACTCCAACGGACGTTTCCACCCGATTCATTTCAGCCCTTGATGGAACCACCGGGGAGGACCAAGCAAATCTTCGAAATTCAGCAAATTCTATGATTTCTGATGTTTCCACCAAGCCTTCATTATCTGAAGCTGAGCTTGCCATTCAAAAGGAAGCCAAGGCTCGAACCAAGGAGAGGAAGCTACTAAGGCGGCAACAAGATGTCCTAGACCAAGAAATGTCTCTTGACAAAAAGTCTTTCATACGACGAGGACAATGGGGACCTCCAATACGGATCCCAGACAAAGTTGACAGGTATGATGCCAAGGCCATTGCTAAGATGTGGAACATCAGTGAGAAGCGAGCCAAGGCTACTATTGAAGTCACTACCCAAGATGGTATTCGTCAACTGTCCCAGCCTATTACAAAGAGACTGAAGACACAGAAGTGGAGGAATAGGAGGACGCTCAAGGGCCGATGGTATGCTGACACTATGAAGTTCAAGGTTCCCAGCATCATTCGCAATGATACAGCAGCCCAGATCTTTGCAAACGGAAAGGGCTATGTGGCCTTCTACCCTGTCAGGGGAGAGGTTCGATGCCACGATGGCTTATCTTGCTTTATCAATGAAGTAGGAATTCCAGAACACCTTGTTACTGATGGGGCAAAGGCCCAGGGGAGCCACGAGACACACAACACCGGTTGGAACAAGCTCAGGTCGGAGTACCGCATTCGACAAACATACATACAGCCTCACTGCTCTTGGCAGAATACAGCAGAACACAGTGCCGGGGACCTAAGGAGGTCAATCCGTTGGATGACTTCCAAGAAGGGCAGTCCCAGGAGGTGTTGGGCCTTCTGTGGAATGTTAGCGGCCGGCCGGATGAACCTCATGGCATCAAGTGACCCTTCCTCAATGGGGAGGACTAGCTTTGAACTGGTGCATGGGTATACTCCAGATATCACCCTGTATATGATCCATGACTGGTATGACTTTATTTGGTGGTACGACTTAAATGGGAAGACAAATAGGCTTGGCCGGTGGCTGGGCCCATGTGGAGATACTTTTGGTGGTGGAGATTGTCACTATATCTTATTTAAGACCGGAAAGGTTCACATAACGAATAGCACTCGGGCTATATCTGAGGAAGAATGGAGACATCCGGATATCCTATCACAGTTGGAAGCACACAACAAAGAAATCAACGCAAAAATAGGTGACGAGGTTAAGCCTTCCGATACTTATCTTGAAAACGAACTTGGCGAACCACCTCTGGGCCTATTCGATGGCAAATATGAGGGGGAGGATGAAGTGCTCATGGCAGAAGCTGAGGCTTCTTCCCCGGATGTTGATGACCTATCTGATAAAGACCTTGATGAGTATCTTGGGACTGAGGTATTACTCCAGATAGGGGACCAACATATCCGAGGGCTAGTCAAGAGCCGTTGCAGGGATAAGGATGGTGTGCTGATTGGTGAAAAGAACAACAATCCACTCTTAGACACGAGGTCTTACGAGGTCGCTATGCCAGATGGATCTATTGAAATCTATACAGCCAATACACTTTCAGAGAGTATCTATTCTTCCGTTGACGATGAAGGGCGCATGTATTGCCTGATGGACGAGATTATCGATTTCGAAAGGGATTTGGAGGCCTTAACTATCGAACAGGCTACTTATACAACAAAGTCCGGACAAACTAGAACAAAGCCAACAACCAAAGGATGGAGGTTCCTTGTTAGGTGGAAGGATGGCACTACATCCTGGGCAAAGTTAAGTGATATGAAGGAAAGCTTCCCGGTTGAAACAGCAATATACGCCCGTGAAGAAGGCATCATAAATGAGCCAGCGTTTAAATGGTGGGCTTATAAAGTACTTCGGAGAAAAGACCGGATCCTATCTGGCGCTAAAACCAAATACTGGACCAAGTCCCATAAGTACGGGGTCCTGGCTCCCTAAATCTATTGCAGAGGCAAAGGCAATTGATAGAGAAATGGGAACCAATCATTGGGCTCGGGCTATTGCAAAAGAAATGAGGAACAGCTCTATTGCTTTCGAATTCAATGAGGAGGACAAGATACCAGTGGGGCATACCAAAATAACCATGCACATGGTTTTTGATGTCAAGATTGACTTAACACGGAAGGCCCGGTTAGTCGGAGATGGACACAAAGTCCCAGAAATCTCCAAGGAATACACCTATTCCAGTGTACCCAGTAGGGATTCGGTTCGACTGTTCTTTCTAGTTGCAGCACTTAACAACCTTGAAGTACTCAGTGCGGACATACAGAACGCTTACTTAACAGCACCCATCAAAGAGAAGTACTTCACAATAGCTACGGAGGCTCAAGGATTTGCGCCAGAGCTATGTGGAAGGCCCTGCAAGATTGTAAGGGCCTTATATGGACTCCCGGTTGCTGGGGCATCTTTTCGATCACACTTGGCTAGTCACTTAAGAGAGCTTGGTTATGTATCTTGCAAGGCCGATCCTGACGTACATCTCCGATCTGCGTTCAAACCAGATGGCTCGGCTTACTACGAGTACTGTGTGGCCTACGTTGACGATATCCTTGTATGTGGAATGGATCCAAAGTTCCAAATGGATGCGATAGAGAGGCAATTCAAGTTGAAGAATGGAACAGTTGAGGAACCTTCTTTCTACTTGGGAGCTGATATAGGAAAGACCTACATAGACGGTAACCCGTATTGGTCCATGGCTTCATCTAAGTATACTGCAAAGGCCATCAAATCAGTTGAAGAAGAACTACTAACCGGAAAATACGCGTTTAAGGTACTACCCAAGACAGCGAGATCCCCTTTGAGCGCTGAGTATAGGCCTGAGATAGATGCATCACCAGAACTTGATCCGGAGAAACAAAACTACTACCAAGGTTTAGTTGGGATACTCCGATGGATATGTGAACTAGGTCGATTGGATATCATTATGCCCGTGTCACTTATGTCTCGGTATCTTGCGCAAGCCAGGGAAGGTCATCTCAACCAGTTGTTTCATCTGTTTGCATACTTAAAGAATTACAGCAAGTCTAAGTTGGTGTTTGATGCATCTATGCCCGAGGTAGATGAGTCAAATTTTCAGTCGTGCGACTGGAGTGAGTTCTATCCAGAGGCCAAAGAGCTATTGCCTCCAGATATGCCTGAACCAAAAGGGAAGGCTGTCATTACTACGTGCTTCGTAGATGCGGATCATGCAGGTTGTAAGGCTACCAGAAGATCTCATACAGGGGTTCATCATCTTCGTTAACAGAGCACCTATCTTGTGGTTCTCTAAGAGGCAAACAACTGTTGAGACATCTACATTTGGCTCAGAAATAGTTGCACTCAGGATAGCAATCGAGATGGTAGAGGGGCTAAGGTACAAATTACGAATGATGGGCATACCAATAGAAGGACCTACCAATATCTATTGTGACAACGAGTCAGTCGTGAAGAACACTACACGACCAGAAAGCCCTTGTAAGAAGAAGCATAATAGTGCTTGCTTATCACAAAGCACGGGAGTGCATAGCAGCAGGAACTATCCGGATTGCAAAGGAGCCAGGCGAGTCGAATATCGCGGACTTACTCACTAAACTAATGAGTGGGACCAGGCTAATTGAGCTAGCAATGAGGTGTATGTGGCGAGACGGGGTTGATGAAAAAATGAGATCCGCGGGATAGGTATCTTCTACTAGTTCTATACTACCACGAAGACACGGGGACTCTAGAAATCACGCGGTTAAGGACATACGGACGGACTAAACCAGTTACTCGTGATAGCCGCCAAAGCAAATAACTGTTTATACGATTCATCTCAACGCATATACGACCCGTAAAGAGGGACCAACAGAGGTGCAGTTCGGTCCGGGTATAACTTAATTCTAATGCTCACAATTTTAGAATCTAATCAATATTACTGCAATCTCCCTACTGCAATCTAACGACACGAAGTAGAAATCAGACAAATTCGGTCAAAAAACGTCACGGAGGTGCGAAATATTAACACCATTGGGTTGTTGAGATCAGTTGATCGCAATTCAAGAAGTTTTGCGCATCCTAAAAATATTTTTTTTGCAGATTCTTTGTGATGCGTACGGTAATATAACTCAGTGTGTTCGGGAAGAAGCAGCCACAACCAAAAACTGAAGTTAATACGCCAGCAGACAACAAGATCCACCAACTTTATGATTCTGGGTTGGATTATGACAATTACTTGTATTTAGGTACAACTACTTGCCTGCCTACATCACAACTTGGAAATAACAGGAAAATGGAAAACAAAACACCACAACTGAGGAACAAGACGACAGTTGTGCCGACCCAGTGTACTGTCTTGTCCAAGGATTACACCAAACGGATGCATGAGCTGAATCACGACAACCTAAACAACAACAGAAACCCGTTTTTATATCATTTCGAAACAGGGTTTGATGTGTTGTGTGCCAAAAACGGACACTTGGTACTCACAATCCTTGATGGATGCCAGAAGATCGAAGACATGGGAAAAGACTCAACAGCAAAAAAGGACATTTCGAGGAGGATGAAGCTCTGAAAATTTGGGAGCAATGCTTCAAGTACATAACCGAGGAAGTATTTCACAAGTACGAGGAAGGCAACACTGATGGGATTGACCATGTATGGGCTATGGGAGTCATTCTAGCACACATTTCATGTGGTTATCCAGCATTGAAAACAACAGAAGACACAAAGTGCTACCACAACGTGGGTATTGGACCAGAAGTAAAATCGATAGAACGTGAGAGAATGGAACAAGATGGTCATACTTTCGATGCAAAAGAATGGTGTAATCTGACGCCAGACGCAAGAGAGCACATGAAACAATGTATACATTACAACCCTGGTGGGAGCTGTTCTTGTATGACGTCCATTTGTAACAACTGGCGCAAAAAGACGAATGAGGCAATCATTGGCAACAACAGATTGCAATGGTATTGCAAATCAACAGACAATAGCAGGTTGAACTCCACATATGAAATATTTCCGACAATTAAGGTAAAGAAGATAAATAACAAAGACACGGAAACAAAATGTATGAAACAGCTCTAGAAAAGCGCCTGTACCAAACGTACAGACGTACGGACATTCGGAGATACACACGAATGAGATAACACACGTACGACTAACAGGCAAATAAGCGAGCCGACTCACTGAATCGCTAACAGTGAGGGTGCGCTAATAGTGCACCGATAGAGGTTTGATCCAAGTAATCATCTTATATGAAAAATACTCACAAATCTAAATACTAATACTTGAAATCACTGAATACCACTAGACTTACCTAGTAGACTACACGTGTAAACGTGTTAGTGAAGTAGTAAGCTCACGAGAGCAGAACTAGAGTTTATCAGACCCAAATGGACTCAAAGAGTCTGGATAACAAATGAAAGCTGATTGCCAACTGATCATCGGTTAATCACCGTCCGAAGCCAAAGGCCGGACGTTAAAGACCCTCCCCAACAGAAGAGACTCAGGCGCTTAGAAGGTTAACAACACTAGCGCAGCAGAGCACACCAGGCTAATACCCGTGGCTTCTACTGAGGTTTGTAAGGGAGAAAAGAACACCAAAAGATTGTTATTCACCTATGAAGACACTTGCAAGAGATCCCCATCAACGGGGATAGCAAAGGGACGTGTCAAAGTTACCACAGCCAATCCTCACTGGCTGGAAAGAATGTGATGTACATGTGTTCAGTACTAGGAATCACATAACGGCAACAAAAGAACCGTTAGTAAAGAGAGACACGTGACCTAGAGAATGTGAACTCAAAAACAAATAAAATGGGAATCAAATTTAATTCCTAAAGAAAAGAGCTCAAGTATACTCACACGTATACAAATGATATGATGACGAAACCAGCCGAGGTAATCTACATACCCAGTATTGGATAAACACATACACCAAAAAAAAATAGAAATGACAAAAAATGCCAAACCAAATATTTAATAAGAGACGAATGAATATTTGATACCGTTTCAATAAAAGAGAAACAATGATTGAGCTTAAGTATTGGGGAACTGCAAATTCGAGTTCGGATAGGAATCATTCCTCACACCGTGGAAATGATCCTGTTTACTAGCAAAAGCGTGTGGAAAAGAAAATACTCCACAAGTTGCTTCGAAACTCAGAAAATCACAATTACCGCTTCCTCACAAAAGCAAAAGCTAACAACCTCCCTATTACAAGCCTAATTCCTACAACATACTCCGAAACAACACCATGGCCCCACCAACCAGAGCCCAACTGGCCGCAATCACAGCGGCGGCAGCAGCAGAAGCGGCAGCAGCGGAAGAAACGGAGGCAGCCGAAGCAGGCGGTCTCCTGGAGGGCCTACTACCTCCATCGGTAACAACAAGGTTGGACCCAGAACAGCTTGAGCAACTTACAAGATCTTTGGTCGCAAGGCTATCAAACAGGAACTTATCTCTATCATCAACAGCAAGAGAGGCCAAGGAAAGCGCGGACGCCAATCTTGGCATCCCTGGCTACGCAGGGGAGAGGGCGCTAACAGCGGCTGAAGTCTGTTTCAGTGAGATCCTCGAGTCCTTCGGAGTCAACAGGCCTACAGCCAATGAGATATTCAGACATGGATACTCCAACACCAAGGCTATTGCAGATCTCGACTCCGAAGGGACCAAGTCCTTCCTAGGGTCGTTAAGCAAGGTAAAACACCATCTATGCCCGGATCCACAAGAGGTCTTTATTGGTAGAGCATTTGGAGGCCAGCTGGCGCTATTTGTGGCTTGGATTAGGTTCCAGCCTATAATAGGCGCAACGGCCACCAAAGTGGACTGGATAAAGGACCCAATGGTCGAGATAGATACGCGAGAACGTTTGAGATCTACAAAGGAGGACGATGAGAATACAGCAGTAAAGGATCTGACACTACCCAACAAACTGACTACGATGTCAAAGTTCAGGAAGTTTGATGAGAACTTACGCAAAAACCTCCAGCATAAAAGAGGCGTCACCAAAACATCCCTACTCTACACGATAAGACAACAATCTACAGTCGGAGAAACCGACAGGTGTGGAACTGTCGGCCCGGGCCCAGACAACGCATACTCCGACTGGACTGATTATGCAATAAGGTGCACGATCCATGCCAACTCTCATTGGTCCAAAGACAACAATACTCTTAGGGGAATATTGTTTAAGTTAGTAGAATCCGGTCCCGGTTGGTCCTATATACAAAGCTTTGGGACCAAAAACGGGGTAGGGGGCGATGGTATTAAATTCCTTTCGTGTCCAGAAGTACCAAAGCTACACGACGCCAGTTATTCTATTCATACGAATCAATGAGTCCCGTATCAACCAAAATAATCGATTCCCACGGCATATCAATTCCCACGGCACATCGATTCCCATCGCACATTAACGGTGAGCAATCTCTGTTTTATAATATTGCCCTTGTTCTTTGGTGAGCAAACTTTGATATCGGAAAGTATCACACGAGCTACGGGAGCAATTCCTGATCAGAATGATAAACATATCATAGGATCTTCCTAACGGAACAAGAGAAGAAAACCGTTGTTTTGTGCTTCTCACACAATATATATATATATATATACGGATATATACGGTCAACAACCAATGCATGTACTGAAATAATCAGCGAGTAATCTCATCACTACGCAACAGCAGTTGCAATGTATTTCACCTCAATAAAAGAGATATCTTGCGTTTCGGCAAGATTTCACTTTATCTCATAGTTTTAACATTCAACTGATTTATATCCCAAAATTCACACTAGTTGCTACCAACTACCTGTAATCTACATTACTAAGGTCTGTGGAGCTGTATCTGAATAAGTTCACAGTAAGAAGAGATCTGGCATTTCCATAGTCTTGGCTGTAGTCCAATTATCCGTTGTTGAAAGTATCCAATCACAATTGCCACGCATAGAGTACAATCGTTTGTCTACTAACACACTAACACAGCGTACTGTTCTTCAGAAGCCTTTGAATCAGACTCTTAGCAGACCGGATTCAGAAGGAAAATAATAGATGGACGTAAGGCATATTTTGCCCTCTACTCTCAGGCATACGAGGAGACCAACATAAAGCTGATTGTTGAAACCAAACGGCAATTTATCCGGGAATCAATACACAGGAGATTCCAAACACTACAATTTTGACAGGCCCAAGAGGCTATGGCACAATGCAAAGCAAACCTTGATAAGATACAAGGCATTCCCACCTGAGGATCAGTTTGTGTATGACTTCATACGTTCCCTCCAGGATGTACGACTCGAGCAATCCATCCCAATCATAATCACAGAAGGATCTGACTAATATGCAAATTTTGAGAAAGCTTCGGCGTATCTTACTCGGGCACTCGGAGTAAAGAAACTCCAGAATCAACCAAACAAGAGGGGTAGGAACGTGTCAGCCTTCACTAACAACAAAAAGAGGAAAGGTGACAACAAACGCGGCAACTTCTCTTCCAACAAGCCACAAGGCAACAACAACAACAATAGTAGTGGTGGTTCGAAAGCACAACCAGGGACCTATAAAGGGCCCGTTGAATGCAAGTTCTATCCACGAGAAGTATGGTTAAGCATGTCTCAAGAGCAACAACAAAGAGTCCAAGCGCTAAAACAAGCAAAGAATGCAAGCAATAGCAGGGGCAACCAACAATTGAAAGTGGCAGCAGCCACTGCTGCAAACCCTCCCAATAACCCCAGTTCAGCGGGAAACCAGTTTGGCTGTCACAGCCATATTGGAAACGGGAATGGAAATTGATTCGCCGGCCGGGGCCTTAAGATAGAACCTTGGGTAGGCCGGCCAATAGTCCATCTCAAAAAGATGAGCCAGTCATCCAGTGTTAAGCCAGGCCGGTGCGAGCTGGATAGCCATGCGGACACGACTGCAGCAGGATCTAATATGGTATTACTTGATCCACTGGATTCTATAATGACATTTGCTGATGTTGCCCCATTTTCTGACGTGTACTCACCAATGAAAGATGTTCCTATTGCCCGTTGCGCTACTGCTTGGACAGATCCAACGGACGGTATCACATACATATTGGTATTCGGACAGGCCCTCTATTTCGGAGAATCACTGCAGCACAGTCTGATATGCCCAAACCAAATCCGAGAATGCAATTTGAATGTGGTTGAAGACACACCAAGAAGATACTGCAATTCTTCCAGACACAGCCTCATCTTTTGGTCTGAAGGTTTTGAATTGACAATACCATTGCGAGTCGACGGCGTTCTATCATACTTTGACACTCGCCAGCCAACACGCCATGAACTCAATCCATGTGACCAAGTCCTTGCAACTGATACACATACGTGGGATCCATACGCCCCCCACTTCGAAGAAGATGAAGAAGCGGCCAACGCATCCTTTCCACAAGTGGTGGCAGCCCTCTCAGGCGGAGGACCAACCGGGACCACAACTGAGTCTTGGATACGATCCACAGACAACCCTATACACATCAATGTAAAACACCAAGAGTACCGACTCAGATACCTACAGACGATCTGTACCACTTGAACTCAACGGTCGGGGTATACTCAACAAGAGATCGGCAACCAGTTACACTCAGCTTTTGTTAAGAGTACCGGGGACAGAGAAAGCTCAGAGATACTCCAAATTTCAGCTACTTCAACCAAAACTTTGATTTCACTGACAGAGGAAGAGCTTGCCATCCAAAAGGAAGCAAAAGCTCGGACAAAAGAAAAAAATTACTCCGACGCCAGCAAGATGTGATAGACAAGGAAACTTCCCTAGAGAAGAGATCGTTTATATGGTGCGAACAATTGGGACCTCCGATAAGGATTCCGGAGAAAGTGGACAGATATAATTCAGAAGCCATTGCAAAGATGTGGAACATCAGTGTTAAGAGGGCCAAAGAAACGATTAATGTCACTACCCAGAAAGGCATAAGAAACCTTATGCAACCAATCACCGGCAGGCTAAAGACCCAAAAGTGGAGAAACAGAAAAGTACTTAAGGGTCGGTGGTTTGCTGATACCATGAAGTTCAAAGTACCGAGTATCATTTGGAATGATACCGACGCACAGATCTTTACCAATGGAAAAGGATACGTGGCGTTCTATCCAGTAGGAGGGGAGAAACAATGCCACGATGGACTATCTTGCTTCATAAACGAGGTAGGAATACCGGAACATCTTGTCACTGATGGGGCAAAGGCCCAAGGAAATCATGAGACACACAGCACTGGATGGACTAGGCTTTGATCGGAGTATCCCATCCGCCAAGCCTATATACAGCCCCATTGTTGGTGGCGCAGAACACAGTGCAGGGGACCTAAGGAGATCAATCCGATTGATGACTTCTAAGAGAGGAAGCCCGAGGAGGTGCTGGGCCTTTTGTGGAATGTTGGCGGCCGGAAGGTTAAGTAACACCGCATCTGGGGATCCATCTGCTATGGGAAGGACCGGATTTGAGTTAGTCCATGGATATACTCCGGACATAACCCCATACATGATCCACGATTGGTATGATTTCATACGGTGGTACAACCTACAGAATAAGTTGGAGAAATACGGACGATGGCTGGGCCCATGTGGGGGTACTTACGGAGGTGGTGATTGTCATTATGTATTGTATAAGACAGGAGAAGTACACACAACAAACGGCACGCGGCCTATATCCGAAGTGGAGTGGAAGCACCCAGACACTATCCTGCAGTTGGAGGAACACAACAAACTACTTAATGAAAGGATTGGTGATGAGGCGAAGCCCTTGGATACTTACCTGGAAAACGAGTTAGGAGAACCACCCTTGGGCCTATGCGATGGCAAATATGAGGGTGAGGACGAGGTACTTATGGCTGAGCCAGAGGCATCTTCCCCGGACATCGATGATTTAACCAACAATCTTGACGAGTACCTTGGAAGCCAAGTGTTACTGCAGATAGGGGACCAACGGATTTGCAGTACGGTTAATACCGGTACAGGGACGCAAGTGGAATCTTAGTTGGAGAAAAGAATAACAATCCACTCCTAGACACAAGATCCTACAAGGTTTCTATGCCAGATGGATCCATCGAGATCTACACGGCAAATGTGCTTGCGGAGAATCTCTATTCCTCCGTGGATGACGAGGGGCGCATGTACTGTCTCCTGAATGAGCTCCTTGACTATGAAAAGGGTAAGGAGGCTCTGACAATACAGCAGGCAACTATCACTACTAAGTCCGGACAAACACGGACTAAGCCAACAACCAAAGGGTGGAGAATCCTGGTCAGTTGGAAAGATGGAACTTCTTCTTGGGCGAAGTTAAGTGACATGAAGGAAAGTTTCCCCGTCGAAACAGCTCTGTTTGCCAAAGAACAAGGCATAATAGATGAACCAGCGTTCAAGTGGTGGGCCTATCGGGTAATTCGAAAGAAAGATCGGATTATCTCCAGCGCCAAGACCAAATATTGGACCAAATTCCATAAGTATGGGGTTAAACTACCAAAAACAATTGCCGAAGCAAGAAGGATAGATGAAGAATCCGGCAGTGACTATTGGGCCCGGGCTATTGCAAAAGAAATGAAGAACAATTTCATAGCCTTTGAGTTCAACGACGAGGACAAAGTACCGGTGGCACATACAAAAATCACCATGCACATGGTATTTGATGTAAAAATAGATCTAACCCGGAAGGGCCGACTTGTTGGGGACGGGCTTAAAGTGCCCGAAATATCACGGGAGTATACTTACTCAAGCGTGCCAAGCAGGGATTCGGTCCGGATGTTCTTCCTAGTCGCTGCACTTAACGACCTTGAAGTCTTAAGTGCCAGCATCCAAAACGCATACTTAACCACACCGATAAAAGAAAAATACTATACAGTGGCTACGTTGCAACAAGGGTTTGCACCGGAGTTATGTGGAAGGCCCTGCAAAATTGTAAGGGCCCTATATGGATTACCAGTCGCGGGCGCATCATTTTGATCGCATCTGTCCGAGCACTTAAGGGGACTTGGATATAAGTCTTGCAAAGCGGATCCAGATGTATATATGCGGCCGGCTATAAAGAAAGATGGCTCGGCATATTACAAATACTGTGTGGCATATGTGGATGATATCCTTGTATGTGGAATGGATCCAAAGTTCCAAATGGATGCAATCGAAAGGCAATTCAAATTGAAGGATGTGACCGTTGAACCACCCACTTTCTATCTAGGGGCAGACATTTGCAACACGTCCGTTGATGGGGTTGAGTACTGGTCCATGTCTTCAACGAATTATACGTCCAAAGCTGTTAAATCTGTTGAAGAGGAATTGAGTAAAGGGCAATATGCCTTCAAGATACTTCCAAAATCTGCAAAATCACCATTGGTAACTGGATATAGGCCTGAAATCGATGCCTCACCGGAACTTGGTTCGGAGAAACAAAACTATTACCAGGGTTTAATAGGTATACTCGGTTCGATATGTGAACTTCGAAGGCTAGATATTGTCATGCCTGTCTCACTTATGTCCCGGTATCTTGCACAGGCCCGAGAAGGGCATCTAAACCAATTGTTTCATTTGTTTGCATACTTAAAGAATTACAGCAAATCAAAGTTGGTGTTTGACTGCTCCATCCCAGAACTTGATGAATCAGTATTCCACGAATGTGACTGGGCTGAATTTTATCTGGAAGCTGGGGAACTTATTCCTCCAGATATGCCCGAGCCACGAGGAAAGGCTGTAACTACCACATGCTTTGTGGACGCAGACCGCGCTGGTTGCAAGGCTACTAGGAGATCCCATACGGGAACCATCATCTTTGTTAACAGGGCACCAATCCTATGGTTCTCTAAGAGGCAAACCGTTGAAACATCCACGTTTGGCTCAGAAATTGTGGCACTTAAGATTGCAATTGAAATGGTAGAAGGCCTACGGTATAAACTCAGAATGATGGGCATACCTATAGAAGGACCAACCAACATGTATTGTGACAATGACTTGGTTGTTAAGAATGTAACACACCCGGAAAGCCCTTGTAAGAAGAAGCACAACAGTATCACTTACCACAAAGCGCGCGAATGCATTGCGGGAAAGAAAGATTATCCGGATTGGCAAGGAACCCGGTGAACCTAATATTGCAGATCTACTCACTAAGCTTATGGGTGGGGTGAAGCTATTCTCCTTATGTAGGAGATGCATGTGGAGATGCAAATAAAAAGACCGACCCTTAAGGTATCTTCTACAAGTACTTAATACTATGAGTACGAAGATACAGGGACTCTACAAAAGCGCCGGTAGCAAACGTACAGACGTACGGACATTCAAAGATACACACGAATGAGATAACACACGTACGACTAACAGGCAAATAAGGGAGCCGACTCACTGAATCGCTAACAGTGAGGGTGCGCTAATAGTGCACCGATAGAGGTTTGATCCAAGTAATCATCTTATATGAAAAATACTCACAAATCTAAATACTAATAGTCTACTTGAAATCACTGAATACCACTAGACTTACCTAGTAGACTACACGTGTAAACGTGTTAGTGAAGTAGTAAGCTCACGAGAGCAAAACTAGACAGCAGTGGGATCTGTTCATGAACAAAGCAAGAAAACAGTCAAAAAAGAAAAGCGGAAAGTAAAAGAATTAACAATTAATTAATTAATATACTTATTTAAGTAACCTTAACCACCGAAGGTGGATCTAAACTACTCAGTCTGTATCCAGACTTCAACGTCGCCTCAATCGAAGAGAGTTTAAGCCCCAAGTTGTAGAACGACAAATTTTTCAAACAAATCCTGAAAGCAAGCAGGGAGGGTACAAAGAACAAACTGATGAATGCTGCCCCAAGCAGAAGCCTAACAGAAGGCAGCTGCCAACAATCATACAGTAGGAAGGGATACACATAGGAGGAGCAGCGCCGCATGGCTGCACTCAGGTGGGCTGGTCCCACGGTATGTGGGATGGAAAAGACAGGGGCCATAGTCTTGGAGGAAGAAGAACAAGGGGAGGGAACTTGAGTAGTGGAGGTGCGTGTTGACAACTCGATCAAATTTGCGGTCAAAGGTTGCTGCCGACAAGGTAGGTCGAGTCTACCGGTACCGCACCTCGGTCGTCGTTCGATTTTTTCAATCGAATTTGCCGCCGACAACAGTAGGAAGGGTTGTCGGGTTTTTCGATCAAGCGAGTTTTTCGATCGAAGTGGAGCTAGGAAGGGATACACATAGGAAGGGCATAGCGCCGCACTGCTTGCTTGGTGGAAGAAGCCAGAGAGCCTACGGTAAGTGAATGGAAGCCCTTAAGTGGAATTCAGTTAGTGGGGGCACAGGGGCCATAGTCTTGGAGGAAGAAGAACAAGGCAGGCTGTACACTGGAGGAGTTCTATGTAGGATGGGAACCATAAAAGAACACCACTTAGGGGCACAGGGTAATAATATGTAGGCTGGAACTTGAAGTTCGACCTGTGAGACCTGTCTTATCTCACAGGGAACACTTGAAGAACAGAGTGGAACACTGGAAGGAGGTTCCTATGTAGAATCGGGCTCTAATCGAAACCGCTTAAAAACCAATGGGCTGTAGGTGTGAAAACAGATTCCAGCTGTAGGGCACACCTGAAATGTATATGTGGGAAGGAGGGCCTAAAGCGGAAACACTTAAAAACCAGGGGCCATAAGTGAAGTCGCACTTATAGGTCAGGAAAGGAACAGAACGGAACTTGAAGTTCACCTGTGGAACCTCTCTTATCTCACAAGAGACTTGAAGAACCGGGTGGTACACTGGAGGGTTCTATGTAGAATCGGCCTCGAATCGAAACTACTTAGGAAGGGGGATGTAGGTGTGAAAACAGATGCCAGCTGTAGGGCACACCTGAAAGGTATATGTGGGAAGGAGGGCATTAAACGGACACACTTAGGGACCAGGGGCCATAAGTGAACTTGCAATTAGGGGTCAGGGAAGGAACATAGCGGATCTTGAAGTTCGACCTGCGAGACCTCTCTTATCTCAAAGGGATCCCTTGAAGAACCGGTGGGACACTGGAAGGAGGTTCCTATGTAGAAACGGGCTGTAGTCAAAATCACGTAGGAGCCAAGGGGCTATAGGTGTGAAAACAGATGCTAGCCGTAGGGCACACCTGATGGTATATGGATGAAGTAGGGCCTCAAGCAAAAACACTTAAGGGCCAGGGGCGCTAAGTGAATTCACACTTAAAAGGTCAGGGGAGGAACATAAGGGAACTTGAAGCTCGTCCTGTGAGACCTCTCTTATCTCACAGAGAGAGAGACTTGAAGAACCGGAGGATAGAAAGTATACTGCAACGTCAGCTTGCAAATACTTAAAGGTCAGGACGTAGGAGCCTTCTAGAAGGGAGTGTTATATGTATGCTCGTCAACTTCAACTAACAGTTCAAAAGAACCTTGAAGAATGAAGAACGTTGAGTGTAACAGGATAGAGCTGGTAGGTAAAGATACTTAGGAGCTCTGGGGGAGAAGCTTCTTGGAAACAGATTGAAGTGTTAGCGCTTCGCGAAAACAGATCGAAGAAGTAGCTTTGTGGGTTTAGTACTGGTCTACAGGATTCAGTCTAGGTAGAAGTAATACTGGATTTGCTGTAGGAAATTAGGGTGGGTGTCAAGCTCAGCGACCACTGGCCAACAACGACGACGACCGACAATGGTGAAAAAGGAGACAAAGAGGGACCAAGAGAGGCAACAAGAGACTGATCTGATAGCAAAATCGAAAAGGCCAGGTCTTGGTTCATACAGGTAGGTCCTGGTGCGGTGTGTGGCGGTGTAAAAGTGAGCAAGATATGGCAGAGGAGATTTGTGTAGAAATCTACGTGATTTTAGTACTAGAACATCGGAAATTTGGAACGTTGGACAAAGTTGCTTGAGAGCAAAATTGTAAAGTAAAAGAATTAACAAACAGGGGGGAAAAGAAGGAACAAGACGAAAAGGAGTGAAAAATTAAGAAATGGCTAAATCTTTACGAAAAACGTTGGAATTCACCTGAAGATTTAGAGGAGTACAGCAACTGTCCCGTTCCTTGTGGTACATGGGGACGTGTGAAAGATTAACCCTGCAACTCTGTAAGGATTCCATTCCAAAAATAAAGAGCAAAATCTCAGAGGTACAATCGGTACAAATTAAGTAAAAAAAATAGAATGAAAATGAAGTAAAATATCACCTAAAGACGTTGGTACATTCAAAAAATGTACTCCGTAGAAACTAACAAAACAACAAAAAGGGCATTTCCTCCGTTGAACCTACGGATTGTGGTCTGCGCCAAAATTAATGAAGGGGGTAGTGTCAACCACAAAGCACAAGTTCCCAAAAAAAACAAAAAAGGCATTTCCTGCAACGCCGTTGCAGAAAATGGAAAAACAATAAATACGAGGACGTACCGGTACGGAGTGATAGGGTAGGTGTTGTCGGCGAAAAAAATATGGACTTCTTGCCGGCATCAAATTTGATTGAAAAAGCCGACAAAACGAGATGACGACCGAGGTGCGAAATACGGGATACGAATATCTTGTTGACCGAGCCTTAGAATCAAATGCACCTCCACTACTTGAGAATCCCTAAGTGGTAAAAACGATATCACTTAGGACTACAAACAAAAGAGGATAATCGGTTAGAAACAAGACACATCCAAAGACCTGACCAATAAGTGGACACTTGGAATCCATAAGTATATTCAAAAGAATATACTTGATATCCCGTGAGGAAATTACTTATTACAATCAAGAAAATCAATACCGGTTGAATGGACCTCATTTATCTACCTACTCTCCGAACAAGCATACGCCCAATCGAACAAAACACTTAACCTCATAAATGACCGATACCATTGAATGACCGATACAGTAAGACCGACACGACGCTAATACAGCAACAGCACCAGTATCAATCTGATGAAGACCAAATAACCGGGGAAGATCTCTACCATGTAAAATACAGCAGAGAGCCCCGTTACATAGTAATAAAATAAGAGCGTCTCTCTGAGCTCACTTCTCTTTAAATTTTAACATCATATACCTTTTGGTCAATTTTTAGAGTAACAACAGGTTATAGAGCCCTTATAACTTACACTAACAAGTGTATACCTTAAGCTACCTATCTCTGCCCCGTACAGCACCTCCACTGTTGGTTACAGCCAGAGTATACTTGGTACGGGACTCGCACGTCGGGCTGTATCAATAGACCTCCCCCCCGCCTCTTTCTTCCTTTATTCTCCTCCGTACTCGCTTATCAAGGGGTGTATACAGATCCTTCTACTAAGAATCTTCTTCTGTAATACACGACCAAGCGTACGTATCAAGGGGTGTATCTACAGAACATTCTACCAAGAATCTCCTTCTGTAATACACATCGCCGTTTTGACGCACGACCGATCAACAGACGATCTCCGATAGCACCGGTTAATCGAATCCAAGGCCGACAATCGAACAATCTCTCCGACATCGCCAGATAATTAATTAGGTTAATTACATCGCAAGAACAGACCGATTGTTTCTCCAACGCAATATCGACATCGATGATTTGACAATTGAACAATATTTACGACGAACAATTGTCACCATCAACACTGACGTTACCATGCCGGCAGCACCTACGTTCGACTGGAATCAGATCCAGGACATTGCAATCCAATTTGGGACATTCAACACCAAGGGCAATGCCCACAAACATGAAGATCTCAACAAATCATTCTATCATGATCTAGAAGACACCACGGGCCTCTTCCTCACAGACGACACCGACACAAAAGGACCAAAGACGCTGGCTCCAGATCCGGTTACCATGCTCAAGGAAATCATTGTCAATGCAATTATGGATATCCTCCCCCCCAAGGAACAAACTGAGGTCAATAAAGGACACATATATACCCTTTTTGTGGACGCCACTTTCTGGTATGTCGCTTCAAGCAAATTGACAAAGAGACTCAGAAACAAGCACTCGATGAACAAGGCAGGAGCACTAGTCATCAAACATGGACAAGACACCCTTCTCATAGAAATCAGAGCAACACACTGGGGCTTCAAACCAGATTGGGATGCAGTACACTTTGACGAGGTCTATGACACAAAAGTCTACAGTTTTCCTGAAGCAAATGACAACGTTGAAGACACACCCACTGCTCCTGTGGAAGGCACCGACATGAGACAACTGACCAACCTACTACAGCAATTGGTCAACAATGGCAACAACAACAACAACAACAACAACACCGGCGCCAACCACCAAGCAACACTTGACCTTCCATGGAATCCAGGTACCTTACCTCCTATGGTCCAGGAAAGATACAACATAAGAGAAGAGTTCCTTACCAGCAATGAAATGAAATATTTTGAAATCACCTCTACAGATGCAGCAGGAGATGAAATGACTGTCAGACAAAACTACTACCTGCATAACCTAGGCAGTGGTCGAAACGATCAACGCTTAGTCACCAGAAGGGTTGATTGCTTTGATCTAACCAGAGCTTCTGATAAATCCAAAGAGGCAGCACGAGACAAATTATTTCTCACAGGCTTTCCACAAGTAAAGAACTCTACAGTGCCTCAGGTTCGCAAGTGGTACAGGGAAGTCACTGTTCATGCACAGCAACATCATATCTATGTTCATCCATATTACCTCTACAGACAAGAAGCTGATCATCTCAGAGGATTCACAATTGGGGACACCTATGTGGACAACCTCCCGGCAAGGTATGAATTGGCCATCCATGAATGGGGAAATCTTATCTACACTGCCCTCAGAACAGATAAAGTCATCCCTGAATCATGCAAGAGTGTGAAAGCTACAATTCAGAGCTTCGAAGGTGGACAGGGATATGAATCTCTCTACAGTGTGATTGCCAAAACACATCCCAACTCAGAAAGACCATCCTACAAAGCAAAGATAGGTTAAGAGCCCACCAAACCAGGAACAATATGAGTCACTCGAAGAATATTTTTTCAGGGACAAGGATTATCTCAGGCTCTGGGTATTTCTCCACAACCAATCCAGCACGATCAGTTCAATGGAAGAGGTAAGCAACATCATTGAAGGAGCTAATCTCTCTTATAAATTGCGCAAGAAGACAGAGGATGAGCGCAAGTCAGATGATCTAATTCAAGTGAGACAAATACAAGGCAGGCAGACTACTCCAAACTCTTCAAACATAGAACAGGAAATCAAGGCAGAGATGAAGTACAAGGACAAGGCCTCCAAAACCAGCCTACCCAAACCAACTTTTACCTCTGGAACCAGGCCAGGACCTTGCCGAAATGACAGATTCCAACAACGCTCAAGCAGCAACAACACTGTCAGAACTCCATCCACACTAACTTCTCATTCAGTCAGTCTGATTGAATCACTTGGAAACCCCGAAATGGATAAAGCATCTGACAACCCATTCCTCCATCAAGCCTACTGCAATGCCATCTCTGCATTTGATAAACAACCCAGTCTCTTTGACACATCCAGAAAATGCATTGTTTGTCATACCTCCGGTCATAGCTTTGATAATTGTCCTGCCTTACAAGATGTTGAGTCCCTCAGGAAACATCAGATTGCAACAGCTGTTTTCTAAGCAAATGCAATAGAGAAACCCAACAGCTCTTGGATTCCACTCAACAAATCTCCAAAATCAATATTGAAGATAAGGACCAAGATGAGCAATCAACAGAGGATGCTCTAGGAGACCAAAATTTTTGTCAGGGCCAGGAATAAACCGACTTTCTTGCTGCCAGACCACGTCACCTCAAGATGATCCTCAAGGATTTGACAATGCCCCAGCATCATCAATGGAAGGCTCATGCCCCTCCTTGGACTCCAGCAGTGTCAGTTCCTATGAATCCATTCAAATTGGTGCGGTCAATCTGATCCCTAGGGATAATCTTCAACCATCCATTCCAACTGATGTGTGTTGTGATATGGAAACACTTGAGGTTACAGCCCCTGTATTGGAATCACATTTGGAGACCAATGGGGATCCAAACTTTGACCGTGACAATCCCATCCTAGTTGATACCAACAATGTCCAGAATCTTGTACCAGCAGATCCAATAGCAGCTGCATCACATTTTCAACAGGGCCAACGAGCACAAATTGACACAGATGCTAAAGTTTCTTGCACAAACCTACTGCATATTCTCCATGATTACAAACCCTACACAAAGCTGAGGAAATGTCCAGTCAGGCTAATAGCAGCAATTGGACGCAAGGCATCCAGCTGCATCCCTGAAGGATCAGGTTATGTGCACATACCAGCCCCCAATCACAGAGTCTACATTAGTGTTTTCTTCTACTATTCTCCACAGCTCTCCTCAACATTGCTGAGTGAGAATGATCTCTGTGGCATGACATTGCGCATGAGGGAACAGTTCAGTGGACAGTCCATACACAAAGCCTTCACTGACACCCATGACTCCCCCATTCAACAGAGTGGTAACCTCACCATTATTTGTCACCACAAACACAGCACTGCTAAAAGCATCGTCCTCCATGGAGCCATCATTGATGGTGTGTGTTATACCCATCCAGTGTTGATCCCTGATGTATATCTGGAATCGCAATATGCCAATTGTGCTACCTCCTCAGCAAATGCCTTAGCAGCTGACATGGAGTTCAAACAAGCTTGTGACCTAGCCTCCAAGGAAGCAATCAGCAATTTCAGGTATGACATCTACACAAACCTTGTGACACTCCAAAAGTGCACTGCGACTGCTAGAGGACAGCCTGGTACCAGTGACACACCCTGATTTGATGCAAAATTGTTTTTCACCAAGATTGCTGACAAGCATATCCCTATTCAAGCCATCAAAGCTAAGACTTCCAAGCCCCTCTGGCATCAAAGACTTGGCCATCCATGTGATGACTTTTTATACCAAGCCCATAAGCACATTCTTGGTGTACCAAAGGTCAAGCGCCAAACAAGTATTCTCGATCAATGCCCCACATGCATCCAATGCAAGCAAACCAAGATGTCTGCTGGCTACCACTCTACAAGGAAAGCTACTCAGCCTTTTCAAGGTTTTGTCTATTGACTTTGCTTTCTCAGGGACAAAATCATCCAACTCCAAACAGCGGCGCGACTATGAAGGTATCCATGGCAAAACAGCATGGATCCTTATCACAGATCACTACACAGGTATGAAATATGGTGACACAAGGATTTCCAAAGCTGCACCTCTTCACTGGCTAGAACACTTCTTCTCTCAGCACAACCCAACTTGTGCGAACAAGTATGTAACAGTTGACCAAGGTGGAGAGCTATATCACAATCCAGACATCCAGAATCTCTTCTCTGCTTTTGGATACTCAATTTTCCCCACTGGAGCTGATGCTTCACATCAAAATGGCACAGTTGAACGAGCTCACCGGACCCTTGCTAACTCAATGAAGACCATGCTCAGTGGTGCCAACCTACCAATTAAATTCTGGCCTTTCGCCTTCTACCATGCACTGCGCTTGTCCAATGCCTTCCCTGAAGGCAACCAACCCCATTCACCCATGGAACTGGCAACTGGCCACAAGGAAAATCTCGCTGATTTCCAAACCTTTGGATGCAGAGTTTGGGCGAGACCTCCAGGCAAGAGACCAGTCAAGCTCAAACCTAATGCACGGAAAGGAATATTTCTGGGTTTTGTTCCATACACTACCAGAAACATTCTTTGGTATGATATAGAAACCCATCGTGTCAAAATTGCCACCCATGTCAGGTTTGATGAAGGCATGAATGACTTGCCACTTGCTGACCTACCCACCAACGTCAAGCACCTACTCAGGACAGATGACAACCTTCCTCTCCCACCGGAACCCACTGAAGTGTCATCTAGTGATTTCCAATTTTCCATCTCGCCATTTGCAAATCTAACCAATCTCAGGCTCACTGTCCTACCATCCTGCACTGACAAAGCTTTTGGTCTCAGGTATGCCAATGACTCGCTCCTTGGCAGAGCCTATGTCACTGACATCCTCTCTAAAAGCCCTTCCTCCCGGCTTTTCTCCTCCCATAAGAAGTCTCTCTCTAAACTTTGGGGTGTATACATTATCTCTGTCAATCACAATCGTGTGTTCACTGCAGCTGATGTCACCACTGCGCTGAATGAATCCTACAATCGAGGGGTGAGAGGCTTGCCAGAGATACCAATCACTTTTGCACTTGAAAAAAAATTATCTATGAAGGAAGTCAGGAAACATTTGAATGAATATGGACTATTTGCCCCCAATACTTCCTGGAAGGAACCCACTGATGAAGAAGATCCACCATTCTTGGAACGGATTTCATCAATCAAAACCCTCAAGCGCATTGGCACCAAATACAAACATATCATCCAATCAAGAATCAACCAGGTTGATAGCACTGAAGCACTCCATGCCTCCATCCACAAACACTTGGCACTAACTGAAGATGACATGGATGTTGTCATTCCCACTATTAATATTGCGTCACTCAGAGCCATCACCAAGCTTCATAAGGCAGACAATCATACATTACCACTAGATGCAGATTCACTACCAACTGTGTGGTCAATTCAACAGAAACCACACCTGAAGAACAAGCACTGGGCCATTTCACTCGAAGGAACCTCAAGTCATTATCCACATGGACTGAATGGGAAGCTGGAGAGCAAAAACAACTTGATCAGTTTGAAGACTTAGAAATGTTTGGATCACTAATTCCATATCCCAAGGATCCAGATGCCATTATTCTCAGACCTCATTGGCAATACAGTGTCAAGAGGAATGGTGTCCGCCAAGCAAGACAGTGTTGCAATGGAAGCAAATATGCTGCTCCAACTCTGCATGCCATCCCCTTGTCATATTCATCATGTGTTGAACATCCCATCCAGCGTTTGTTCTTTGCCATTGCTGCAAGCCTCAACCTCAAAGTGTATGGCGCAGATGCCCAAGATGCGTTCGGACACAGTCCTGCGCCTGAAATCCCAACCTTCATGACTATATATGATGTGTATGCAGACTGGTACAGGCACAAGCATGGCAAAGAGATAGACAGAAGGATGGTGCTCCCAGTTCTACGAGCACTCCAAGGGCATCCAGAATCTGGTCGCCTATGGGAAACCCACATCAACAAGATTCTGAAGGGCCCTGAACTCAACTTCAAAACCACCACACATGACAGAACAATCTACACGACAATTTTTGAAGGTGAAAAAGTCTACATGCTGAGACAAGTTGATGATTTTGCACTAGCTTGCACATCGGAATCCATATCTGATAAGATATATGACATCATTGGTGAGAAGTTAAAATTACCCAAGGAAGACAAAATCACATTCACCATTTTGGGACTGCTAGAAGATTTCAATGGAATTGACGTCAAACAGACAGCTGACTACATCGAGCTGTCTTGTGCCAATTACATCGACCAAATTATGAAATCCCATGGTTGGGAAACAGATGCTAAGATGAAGCCACACTCCAAACCATCAGCACCATTATTGACTGAAGTACTGAGCCAACTACAATCACATACAGATGGACCACTAGAAGGCACCAAAGAACATGCTGAATTGCAATCCACATCTGGTTTCTCCTACAGGACACTCTTGGGTGAAATGATGTTTGCGTATGTCAGCTGCCAACCAGACATTGGGTATGCAGTGACACTGATGTCAAAATACATTTCCAACCCTACTGCTTTCCACTATTCCAGTCTCAAGAACATAGCTCGATATCTCAGAACAACCAGATCCTGGGGTATTAGGTTCTACAGACCAAATGCTGAGCTATCTCTCCCTCCAGGGATGCCATATGATGACTCAGTCCAGGATGCCTCACTTCCCCAATACCCTGAAGAAATCAAGCAAAACAAATTGATGTGTTTTGTTGATGCAGCATATGGAAATGATCCAAAACATCGCAGGTCCACGACAGGATATGTTTTCACTTATGCTGGTGGAGACATTGTTTATTGATCCAAAGCACAATTGCTCACTGCTCAGAGCTCTACAGAAGCCGAGTTCATTGCTGCAGTCACAGCAGCCAAAACAGCCAGATATCTCAGGTCCATACTCAAGGAATTAGGATCCGTTCAAGTTGGTCCAACTCCAATCTATGAAGACAATGCATCAGCAATTGAAATCATCAATGCCCAGAAGCCAACTGAAAGAACCAGGCATATCGAAATCAGGTTCTTTGCTAGCCAAGCATGGAAAGAAAATGGAGAAATCAAGATGATTCATATTCCTGGAGTTATCAACCCTGCCGATGATTTAACCAACCCATTGGGATGGCTCTTGCACTCCTGACATGCAAGATACATCATGGGACACTACCCAGGCTAAATCATTCGATCGCTTCGATCAACAGCCGGATCTCATATTACAATCGCATCGATTCAATTCCAGGTTAAATGACCACCTCCGATCGACATGTTCCAAACAATTGATCGATTGATTTATCGATAAAACTCCAATTCAATTGGTTAGATGCAGACGAATCGACTCAAGGAAATATACTCCGACAGTAATCCAACATCAAGTAAACATGTTGCATCAAGGGGTGTGTTGTTGGCGAAAAAATATGGACTTCTTGTTGGCATCAAATTCGATTGAAAAAGCCGACAAAACGAGACGACGACCGAGGTGCGAAAATACGGGATACGAATATCTTGTTGACCGAGCCTTAGAATCAAACGCACCTCCACTACTTGAGAATCCCTAAGTGGTAAAAACGATATCACTTAGGACTACAAACAAAAGAGGATAATCGGTTAGAAACAAGACACATCCAAAGACCTGACCAATAAGTGGACACTTGGAATCCATAAGTATATTCAAAAGAATATACTTGATATCCCGTGAGGAAATTACTTATTATAATCATGAAAATTGATACCGGTTGAATTGACCTCATTGTTCTACCTACTCTCTGAACAAGCATACGCCCAATCGAACAAAACACTTAACCTCATAAATGACCGATACCATTGAATGACCGATACAGTAAGACCGACACGACGCTAATACAGCAACAGCACCAGTATCAATCTGATGAAGACCAAATAACCGGGGAAGATCTCTACCATGTAAAAATACCGCAGAGAGCCCCGATACATAGTAATAAAATAAGAGCGTCTCTCTGAGCTCACTTCTCTTTAAATTTTAACATCATATACCTTTTGGTAGATTTTTAGAGCAACAACAGTAGGGAACATCAAAATGTTTGGGTCCGCACCAAAATTTTCAGGACACCACATTCCAGATTATCACAGCACGCGCGAACAAAAGATAGGCAGGCGCCAGTAAAACGACACTCACAGGTACAACAATACAGGTAAAATTAATAGTAATACAGCACTTAAAGGGAGGCAGTAAATCAAGCACTTACAGTACGTAGTAATTTCACCACAGCAATTTAGAACAGTATGAATGAAAAAAATATTCCAAACGCTTCCTCCAAAACAACAATATTATCATAAAACTAGCGTGCCAAAACAATCAAAGGAAAAAAATGGTAAGTTGCGGTGCACAATGTTGTCGGCGAAAAAATACGGACTTTGTCGGCATCAAATTCGATTGGAAAAGCCGACGGAACGAAACGATGACCGAGGTGCGATTATTTCGATGATCGAGTCTTAGAATCAAACGCACCTCCACTACATGAAAATCCCTAAGTGGTAAAAACGATATCACTTAGGACTACAAACAAAAGAGAGTAATCGGTTAGAAACAAGACATATCCAAAGACCTGACCAATAAGTGAACACGTGGAATCCATAAGTACATTCAAAAGAATATACTTGATATCCCGTGAGGAAATTACTTATTGCAATCAAGAAAACCAATACCGATTCCAGATGGGCCTCATATCTAGCATATATACCACGAACAAGCATACACCCCATCGAACAGATTACTTAACAACATAAATGACCAATACCACCAAATGACCGATACAGTAAGACCGACACGACGCTAACACAGCAACAGTATCGGTACGAGAATTGTAACAAATAACCGGGGAAGATCTCTACCATGTAAAATACAGCAGAGAGCCCCTGATACAGTAAAAATACACAGTAAAATAAGAGCCTCTCTCTGAGCTCACATCTCTTTAAATTTAAACAATTCGTTATACCTATCCGGTCGATTTTTAGAGTTACAACAGGTTATAGAGCCCTTACACCTTCCACTAACAAGTGGATACCTTAAGCTACCTATCTCCGCCCCGTACAGCACCTCCACTGTTGGTTACAGCCAGAGTATACTTGGTACGGGACTCGAACCCGGGCTGTATCAATAGACCTCCCACCCGCTTCTTTCTTTCTCCTCCTTACTCGCGTATCAAGGGGTGTATACAGATCCTTCTAACAAGAATCTTCTTCTGTAATACACGACCAAGCATACATATCAAGGGGTGTATCTACAGAACATTCTACCAAGAATCTCCTTCTGTAACTACATCGCAACATCGACGATTCGACAATCAGACCAATTGTTTCTCCGACGAACGTTCCACGGTTAATTCTTCTCTACCCACAACGATTGTTCCACGGACGATCATTCGTTATTTCGACAACGACGCTTACATCACCGTTTCGATAACACCGACGTCAACGGCATCTCCCTTCTAACAGCGCGATCGAATTAATTACCACAACGACGACGTTTTAATCCATCATCGCCGCTTTTGACAAAATCTTCTTCTGTAATACGCATAGACGGCAACGACGATCATTCGTTATTTTGACCACCTTACCACTAGATTACGATTAACCGCCGAACAACGACGTTGAATACGATTGAATCGACAAGTAATCACATTGCATCATCGAAAGTACGATCGAACGATTCTAAACCACATCCGGAACGACGACAATGTCTAAATCATGCCGCCCGCACCTCCATTTGACTGGAATCAAATCCAGGACATTGCAATCCGATTTGGGACATTCAACACCAAAGGCAATGCCCACAAACATGAGGCCCTCAACAACTCATTCTACCATGCTCTAGAAGACACTGCTGGCCTGTTCCTCACAGATGATGCCGACAGCGAAGGACCCAAGACGCTTGCCCCGGATCCGGTAACCATGCTCAAGGAAATTATTGTAAATGCAATCATGGATATCATCCCCCCCAAGGAACAAACTGAGATCAATAAGGGACACATATCCACCCTTTTCGCAGACGCTTGTCTCTGGTACGTTGCTGCAGACAAAACGCCGAAGAGAATTCGAAACAAACACTCAATGGACAAGGCAGGAGCACTAGCCATCGCGCAAGGACAAGAAACTCTCCTCATAGAGATCAGGGCAACCCACTGGGGCTTCAAATCGAATTGGGATGCAGTACATTTTGATGAAGTCTACGACACAAAAATCTACAGCTTCCCTGAAGCGGATGCCAACGATGAAGATGCCACAGCTCCAACCCCAGTGCCCGCGGCAACAGGCACCGACATGCAACAATTGACCACCTTACTCCAGCAATTGGTCAACAATGGCAACAACAACAACAACAACAACGCTGGTACCAACCATCAAGCAACCCTTGACCTCCCATGGAATCCAGCCACCTTACCACCACCCGTTAAGGAGCGATACTATAGAAAAGAAGAATTTCTCACCAGAGATGACATGAAAGACTTCCCAATCACCTACACTGACTCATCGGGAAATGAAACAATTGTCAGGCAAAACTACTACCTACACAATCTAGGCAGTGGGAGAAATGACCAACGCCTGATCTACCAGAAGTGGTGACTGTTTTGATCTAACCAGAGCTTCTGACAAGTCCAAGGAAGCAGCTAGAGACAAACTATTTCTCTCGGGATATCCACAACTAAAGGACGACACTCACCCTCAGGTCAGAAAGTGGTACAGAGAACACAGCAACATCATATTTACATCCACCCTTACTATCTCTACAGACGCGAAGCTGACCACCTTAGAGGATTTACAATTGGTGATGGTCTACCACATGATCTACCTGCGAGATATGAATTGGCAATTCACGAATGGGGTACTAACCTCATCTACACTGCACTCAGAACTGATAAGATCATCCCTGGCTCATGTGATAGTGAAAAGAATTCACCGTGTAACGCGTATTCATACGTACTAAGCGGGCGTATCGTACGAAGAGTCATAAAGAAGGTAATAACCTTATTCGTAAGGTTATTAATCTGATGAGTGAATACTCGTCGGTGCTTTTATGTGGATTGCCTCTTAGCGGGATTTTCCCCATCAGCTCACTCTTCGAAGAATTAACAACTCTAAAACACTATCATGCCCTAAAATCTATGTACAACCTAGTACTAATTCTACATGATAAGGTACAATCACATGTGATATTCAATGAGAATATCACGGTGAATTATGGTAACACGAAAGACCGATCGAAGATGGTTTGCGTGTGTTTCGTGTCTTATTTACGTGTGTTTTGTATGCTTATAAATTACACGATACGACGACGACGAATGAGTAATTAACCTGTTGATCGGCAAAGACGATCGAACTGTAACAATGATTGTTCTACTCACTGAACCAATTGACCACAAGGCCGATTGCGTTTGTTTGTTTGTTACGACACACTTTCTTTAGTTTATCAGACCCACAGCACTCTACGAGCTGTGGAGGACCGAGGAATGGCGCTTTCCCACCGAGAAACGCAGTTGAGCTCGAAGACCAAACTAATCCAGATTAGCCTGATCAGCAACCGGCATCAACCCTCAAGGATGTAAAAGGGGCAATTGCTTGTGGAGCCCTGGAATAGACCAACAACAGGGCGGTCTCCCTGAAAGAAGAGACCAAAGAACCAAACCAAGATGGTAGGCTCCATCGGGTTTCGAGATCCAGCAACAAGCAAGGGAAAAGACACTGGACGATTCAGTTGAAAGAGTCGCCCAGGTTGGCATCAGTTGAAAGGAATCAATATCCAAGAACACTGATCTTTCACTGAAAACAAGAATGACATGAGCCAGAAGATTGAGCCTCAAGTATTCTGTGGTGAAACAGATTGGAAGGAACAGATCGCAAAGAGCATCTGCCTGCAAGAAGGAACAGATTGCGAAGAACATCTGCCCGCAAGGAAGAAAATCCAAAGATATGAGAACACCAAATCTCGAAGATCGAAAGATCTCAAAAATCCAAAAGGAAAAAGAGAACACTAAATTCTCAGGAAACAATCTTTCACCACAGAAATACAGAATGAGCAAATCCCAAGAAAGGATAGGAAAGCTCACAATCTTAAATTGCAACAAAAGCAAAAGCTCACAGACCGGAACGAAAACTCGATCCGAACAACAGTACACAAACCGGAACGAAATTTCGATCCGGATATACAAATACAAAAACAGATAAGCGAATCACACACAACAGTCATACAACATCTACCAATCATCTCACATCCAACCCTTCGATTAAATTACACTCTCTTTATCCACATACCACCTTCGATTGAATATTCGACCCCAACTTCCATCGAATACCATCCTCCGAATATTTTAAACTTACATCGAATACCATCCTCCGAATATTTCGAAACGAATACATCGAAACGACCATCCATACTCCAAAACGATCATTTGAAATCTCGTCTTCATCATGGCTACAGCAAGAAGACAAACAAGATCAAAAGCAAAGCCAAAGGACGATGACGACTATGACTCCGTTGAGGAAACAAAAATGGACGTGGATCAAGATCTACCAGGAATCACCATGGATGGTGAGAGTGATGAGGAAAGGATGGAAGAAGACAGATTGAATGAGAAAACAATCATGCGTGTAATGGAAAAGGCTATGACTGATCCAGAAATGAACTCAACTTGGAAAAGAGTCATCGACAAGGAAGTAAAGAAAAGGATCAGAGCCATACAAGATGCAGTAGAGCAACACAGAAATCCAGATGATGTCAATAAAAGTGACAGCAGTGATGATGATGATGATGATGAGAACCAACAAGATGACAGTTCAAGGTCTAAGCGATACGAAAGGAGGTCCTTCCAACCCAAAATAACAATCAATGGATTCAACAATGGAAAAATCCTGAACCCAGAACAGCTTGCTTTCAGAAGCAGCTTGATGGATTTTGGTATCAACTATGAATCAGCTGAAGAAATTATGAGGGGAGGAATGTCCAATATTCGTGAAATTACAGACCTCAACAAGGAAAGCATCAAATCATTCATGCATGGATTGAAATCAATCAGTCCAGACTGTCCTAATCTAAAAAGTATCCACTATGGTAACAGGCTATCATCGAGGCTCCTCACATGGGCGAATTGGGCTCGGTATCAACCATTGATTGGAGTCAAACCAAGAGCTATTGACTGGAACGCGAACCCAAGTAATCTGGAATTGCAACAATTCAGAATCAAGATGATGGAGTCAAGTGTGAAATCACAGGAAAAGTCAACCCCACCTGAATTAAAGGATCTTACAAAATTCAGAGAATGGGAAGAAGGTTTTTGCCAAAACTTGAGATACAGATTCAACTCTGAAGGTTTCCCTATCTTGTATGTCATAAGACCCCAAGAAAAGGAAGATGTTACCGATGAAGCCAGGTCTGGAACAGTCGGGCAAAGTCCAACAGATACCTACCCAACTTGGAGTGATTACAATGAAAGGTGTGGTGTTTTGTCAGGCCACCAGTATGATGAAGATAACAACGTTGTCTGGAGGTTGTTATGTGATGCAACAAGAAAAGGGCCTGGTTGGGAATATGTGGCACATTTCCAGAATACTGAACTGAACTCAGGAAACGCTAGAAATGCTTTCATTTCATTGATGCAACATGCTTACACTGATACCAATATCACTATGGTTCTGAACAAAACCTACCAGGAAATGAAAGAATCACATTACACTGGCGACGCTAAGAATTATGATTGGAACAAACACAAGAGGAACTGGACTGCTTTCCATGGAACAATCCTGAGATTTGAGAAGAACCACAATGAAAGAAGATTTGTTTGGGGCTTTATCAATTCAATCAGTGATGAGCGACTTGATGCTGCCAAAGCCGATGCAATTGATGAGAGCAAAGACTCGTGACAACTTCAATGAATGTTTGATTCTATTCACAAATTGGCTTGGATTGAAGAAGCTTGCAAATGGAAAGCATAAAAGAGGTTCCAGAAGTGTGTATTCTGTGGGCACGACAAGCAATAAGAAGCAGAAAACAACTGGAATGTTTACAGGAAAAGTTGAGTGCAAGCCCTTTCCAACAAGTGTTTATAAAACAATGTCAAAAGAACAGCGTCAGGAGCTTTACCAGATGAGACAGGCAAAGAAGAAAAGAAATCTCAAGGCTGCTGAGACCAAAAAGGCAAAAGATGCTGAAAAGGAAGGGGCAGGTGATAGCTTTGGATCAAAATCTAAGAAATGACATCATAACCGGACGCTAGAAAACAAATTGTTAAAAATGGTGAGCCGGTCATTATATAAGATGAATATTTCACTAGATTTTGATGATGGAGAAAATGAAGATGTATACTGTGAGTTAGACTCACATGCTGACACCACGGCAGCTGGAAGCAACATGATATTGCTTAATCCTGATCAGATCACAACACATGTTGATGTGGCCCCTTTTTCTGAAGAGTACAAGCCAATCAAGAAAATCCCAATTGGAAGTTGTGCAACTGCTTGGACAATCCAACATCAGGTCAAGTCTACATCATAGTGTTCCATCAAGCGCTGTACTTTGGGAATAAATTGAAGAACAGCTTGATATGCCCAAATCAAGTGAGGGATTGCAATTTCAACTCTGTTGAAGAAACACCCCGTCAGTTTGACCCCAGATCCAAGCATGGAATTACAATCCAAACACTAATGGAAGATGACGACCCCAGGAAAGTTTTCATAAAACTGAGTATGAGAAATGTGATTTCATATTTCCCCACAAGGAAGCCAACAAGATTGGAACTTGATGAATGTCAACATCTGATTGCAACAAATGACACCCCATGGAACCCACATTCACTGAAGTTCAGGATGGCTGAGTTAGCGATTGACAATGGTGATCCAATGTCAGGGGACCATTTTAGCGTTCAAGCCATGTCAACAGGCGACGCAAGCTCAGTTGTAACAGAACCAACAAGTAATGTTACAAACATGCTCTCCAAGACTAGCTTAGAGACCAGGCATCCCAATCTCATGCAGAAATGCAAGCTGATGAGATTGCACCAGGTATCAACCAGAAGAATGCTGACTGAATGTCAAATTGCAACAGATGGCAATATTTCTCATTGGATTTCTTCAGTAACAAATATTTCAAGCGCGCGAAGGGTAGACCAGTTTTTGTTTGATGACACAGAATTTGACTTCACAGGAAGCTCCTGAAGATGAATCAAAACCCGCCCCTAGCTTGCAAGAAATTGACAATACACTTGAGAGGAGGTCTCTTGACAGAAGAAATCAATGGGGGCCATCAGTGATAACTATTGAAGGTCCGAACAAAGTTGATTGTGAACGCCTAGCCAAGACTTGGAATATTAGTTTTAAGAAGGCTGAACAGACATTGAAAGTCACAACTCAGAATGCACTCAGGAATTTGCAACTACCATTGATGAAGAGGCTGCCTACACAGCGCTTTAGAAACAAGAGAATTGCACAAGGAAGCTGGTACACTGATACGTGGCATGCTAGGACCACCAGTATTATGAGGCAAGAAAAATGCGCGCAGATCTTTACAAATGGAAATGGGTTTGAAGTATTTATACCAATACAGGACAAATCGCAAGCGCATCAAGGGTTGAAAATATTCATTCATGAAGTTGGAATCCCTGAGCATTTGATTTCTGATGGTGCTCCAGAACAAGGATCCCCAAGGACCTACAAGACACACTGGAATTCAATTGTAAAATGCAACCATATTCACCAAACATCCATCCAACCACATTGCCCATTTCAAAATTGAGCCGAGCAAGCAATAGGTCATCTTGGTGGTGCAATAACAACCAAGTCAGCAAAGAAGAAGTCACCGAGGAGATTATGGTCATTTTGTGGTGAACTATGTGCTAATATCAGGCAGAGAACGGCATCAAGCAACCCTTCCTCAATGGGGAGAACTCCATTTCAATTGGTTCATGGCTATAGGCCCGATATTGCACTATACACTTCATCAGAATGGTATGATTTTGTATTCTACTTTGACAAAAGTGACTCCTCCTCCCGGGGAGTTGAAAGATTGGGCCGATGGTTGGGCTCTTGTGGCAATAAGATAGGTGGAGGTGATTGTTTTTGGATCCTGACTGAGTCAGCAATACCAATATCTACAAATTCAATAAGGCCTGTCAAGGAATATGAATGGAGGGATAGAGATATCCTCAGAAGAATGGAAGCAATCGACAAATCAATTGAATCCAAGATTGGTGATGAAGTAAAAGACAGCGCGTCCTTCTTCCAGGAAAACTACCCGGAGCCTCAAATGGAGCTATTTGAGGAACAACCAGTGAAATCATCTGATCTGAAATTTGAAATGGCTGAGCCAGAGGAGTCAGTGGAAGATATTGATGAACCAGATGAGTATCTGGGGATTGAAGTAATCATTGAAAGAAATGATGAAAGGCTCAGGTGCATTGTCAAGGATAGGGTGCGAGATTTGCAAAACAGGCCAATTGGAGTAAGGGATGAGAATCCAATACTAGACACAAGGCTGTACAAATTGCAACTACCTGATAGCACCATTGAGGAATACACGGCAAACATTGTTGCAGAAAGTCTCTACAGTTCTATTGATGACGATGGAAGGATGTTCACTCTACTAGATGAGCTAATTGATCATGAATTCGACAATCACTGCTTTAACTGATGAAGAGGCCACGACCATAGGCAAAAATGGCCGGCAAAGCCATAAGCCGACGACTAGGGGTTGGAGGATCCTCGCCAGTTGGAAAGATGGATCCGAATCATGGTGCAAGCTCAGTGATGTTAAAGAATTGTTTCCAGTGCAACTAGCTGAATATGCAGTCAACAATAATCTTGAAAAGTCACCAGCATTCAGATGGTGGGTGCACAAAATTTTGAGAAGAAAGGAGTGAATCCTTAAGGCAGCCGAAACAGCCAAGTATTGGTTGAAGACTCACAAATATGGTGTTGAGCTACCACATTCAATTACGCAAGCGCTGGCAATTGATAAGAAAACAGGTACTGACCACTGGGAAAGAGCAATTCATAAAGAAATGACAAACAATATGACAGCGTTTGAATTTTCTGATGATGATGTTATTCCAGTCGGTCACAAGGAAATATCCACCCATATGATCTTTGACATCAAGCTTGGATCCCTAACAAGGAAGGCCAGATTGGTAGGGGATGGTCACAAGGTTCCTGCCATAGCAAAAGAGAATACATATTCATCTGTCCCCAGTCGCGACTCAGTAAGAATATTCTTCTTGCTAGCAGCACTGAACGATTTGAAAGTTCTTATTATTTTCCTTCTGAATCCAGTCCGTTGAGGGTTTGATTCAAAGGCTTCTGAAGAACAGCAACGCTGCGTTAGTGTGTTAGTAGACGAACGATTGTACTCTACGCGTGACAATTGTGGTTGGATACTTTCAGCAACGGATAATCAGACTACAGGCGAGACTATGGAAACGCCAGATCTCTTCTTACTGTGAACTTATTCAGATACAGCGAGACAGACCTTAGTAATGTAGATTACAGATAGTTGATAGCAACTAGTGTGAATTTTGGGATATAAATCAGTTGAATGTTAAAAGTATGAGATAAAGTGAAATCTTGCCGAAATGCAAGATATCTCTTTTATTGAGATGAATACGTTGCAACTGCTGTTGCGTAGTGATGAGGTTACTCGCTGATTATTTCCGTACATGTATTGGTCGTTGACCGTATATATCTGTATGCATATATATATATATATATATTGTGTGAGAATCACACGCCAACGGTTTTCTTCTCTTGTTCCATTAGGAAGACTTCATGATATGTTTATCACTAAGATCAGGAATTGCTCCTGTAGCTCGTGTGATATTTTATGAAGTCAGAGTTTGCTCACTGAAGAACAATGGCAATACTATAAAACAGAGATTGCTTGCCGTTGATGCGCCGATGGGAATCGATGCACCGTGGGAATCAATATGTCGTGGGAATCGATTACTTTGTTTGATACGGGACTCATTGATTCGTAGGAATAGGATATGTACCATCTGGTAGCTTTGGTACTTCTGGTCACGAAAGGAGTTTAATACTCCCCATGTCTCCTTGTGAAAGGTCATCACGCTCTACATGATGCTTCCATCGTCTTGGAGGAGGTCGCCGGTATTCCCACAAAAGTGGAAGATGGGCTTGAGCAGTGGATACACAACTGAGTGTCCCCAATGCTTGGTGAGAATATCTGCACAGTTATCCTTACCTGGGATGTGCATCATTAAAATGAAACCTCTCACTATCATGCTCCGTACGTAGTGAAACGATAGAATGTTGTGACGCTTATGCAACCTTGCGTAAGGGAAGGTTGACGTTTGAATCATCTTTTCGTTGTCACCCAAGAGTAGGAGATATCATGGACTCGTGTTCCGAGGTATCGGAATGAGTGGCGTAGATCAACTATCTGTTCGATGCAAGTTCTTCCTGCAACGAATTCAGCCCCAAAGGTGGCCGTTTCCGTAGTAGACTGTTTCTTTGAGAACCACATCATGGGAGTCTTGTTTCGCAAAGTGAAGGATGCCGGTTACAGCCTTACCACTAAGAATATCATGCATGAGGTTGGCGTCATAGAAATGTGTCAACACTACTGTCTTTCTAAGTGGTGCAGGAGCGTCGTCGGGTAGCTCTTCAGAATGCTCCCCATAGACGGTGTTGGACCAGTCGATGGTGTTGGGTTTAGTCAATATAAAATCTGGGGGTTCCACATGGAATCTGATTTTAAAATGTCTAAACTTGGAGATATATCCGTAGATACATTTGGCACGTTCAAGATGCCCATCTCGTGGTTGAGCTCTGAAACTCGAGAGTGTCATCATGGCTGTTTGTACATCGAAACGCCCGATAGCGATAATCCATTGGAGTGAACCGATCATACTTTGGTATTTCTGTATGCCAGTTTCTTCGAGAAAGGCTGAGGAGTCCAATTCGGGATGGTCGGTTTCTGCAATGGGTGACTGGAACCTGGTGTTAGATTTACATCCAAACATTTGTTCATAAGACGCTTCCATCTTTTCGATGAACTTTATGGGATTCATGCAGAGAACACCATGCGCGTCGCGCTCAAATCCGCAACCTAGGTGAAAGTTCATGGGTCCGGATCCCTTCAGTTTGAAGTTATATGGCGACGACTGTAATATCTTCAAGAAGGAATTGGGATCTGCCATGCAAAGACATAGGTCATCGACATATGTGCATATAAGTTCATATACATGTTCACCATGCTTGTTCATTCCAGGCTTGAGGAATATTTCCGGTTCTGCGCGGGATCTTTCGAAGCAGAGTTCAATGAGACAAGCCGCGAGTAAATCACCAAAACACTTGCCCGAGGATCTTAGGCCATATAGGGCTTTGTAAATGATCAATAGATGACCTTCCAGCGATCCGAATTCGGGACCTGCCTTGATGCAGCCTTGATGCAGACTTTCTCGCAGGTAACTGCCTCTAGGTAGGCATTACCTATGTCGGTACCCCATGCATTCTAGGTCGTTCAGTTCAGCTAGGAATAGGCACATACGTAGACCGCGGAGAGATACGACACCTGCATAAACACTGTGGATAGGGGCCTCAGTGAGATTACCGTTAGCAACGAGACGAGCCTTGTGTCTACCGTCGTGGTTGACAGCATATATCATGTGTACCTTGATCTGTTGGAACCCGGGGGGAATGGAGCTTGTCTTGTACACGCCTTTATCAATGAATGTATTGTATTCATTGAGCTGTTCCATTTCCAGAGTGGTGGTGTCTTCCCATTTGGTGTTTCCGTTGGCTTGATCAAATTGGAGGGCTTCTTCGTGGTTACGAGGTACTTTGAATCCATATTGGTACTGTGGAGTGGTACGGAAAGAACGAAGTTTGGCTTGATGCACGAGTCGGTCAAGTTTCTTGGTTCGTCATGCTAGGTTGGTGATTCGCTTAAGGCGTTTCCAACCCGGGAGGTCAAGCAAGTTGTTGTCTTTCCCATATTTTGCAGCGGTGACAGGGTCATCAGCCGCAATGTTGGCTAGAGGTTCATATGTTTGTTCCATATTTTCCCATTCAATCCAGAGGTTATACTTGGAACATTTGTATTGAGGATGCTTGTTATCTAGCGGACCTTGGTGTCCTAGGATTCGGCGAAACGACCAAAGTTTGCCGTCTTCTTGTGTTGAATCACGATGGATGTAATTCATGACATCATTGTATGCAATGATATCGTCAAGTTCGTCATCAGAGTGTTTGCACTTGAACTTGATGAAGTCTTTGTTGCGTTCAAGGCTGTCTTCTACATCGACGATGGTAAGACGCTTCCGAGTGCCATCGGGGTTGGTTACAAGGAAGGATTGTCCTTGTAGATTGGCAATCGGGATGGTAGGAATGGTAATTGGTTGGCCATCATCGTCAAATTGTGCATTGCCTTCTTCGTTGGTAACAACTACCTGTGATGGGTCTACTGAAGGAGTAGCAGGGTTGGTGTGTGGAGTTGTGACGTCACTAACATCAAAGTATGCTAGCTCCGGTGGATCAAAATCATCTTCAGTAAGGAGAACGCCATCGGGGCTCTTGCTGAAGATGTGTGTCGTAGGAGGACCATCAAAACTCTCCCCATAGTTGTTAGGGAGTGGAGAAGGGGACCAGCTTGGGCTGTCATCGACCTTCTTATATAGAAAGCTCGGTAACGAGAGGTGGGTGGGGGGTTGAAGAATAGCTTGATTACCAGGTGCAGGAGGTGTTGTACCTGGTTGTTCGTTGGGTACAGATGGCGTGGTGTCATCGGCGGTGTTGGAATCAGCGGGTGAGACGCCAGGAGGGGGATTAACTGAGTTGCCCTGTTTTGTAGAATCTTCAATGGGGCTATTCTCGAGTGATATGCTCCCCATGTTTGAATGTTGGAGCGTCTCCAGTGGCGTATAATCGGGGCAAGGAATCCTTGGCTTTACGCCATTTGATGAAACCATCATCGGTGAATAGGCCCGCACGTTTGTTGAGAGACTCAGGCGTAGGAGCAGAGCGTACACCGGACCGGTCAAGTAACTTGTTGGTAACTGGATCCCAGATTCGGAAACAGAGTCCATTGCCAACATGTTCTGCAATGCCGACGAAGTGACCGAGACGTTCGGTAGACTGGGTACCAAAAGGGGAGTCATTGGTCTTGAAATAAACAGGTTCGAACCAGAAGAAACTGGTGTATGCGCTGATGTTGCCAAGTGTACCGGTAGCAATGAAGACCGGTTGTTTGTCTGACAGCGTAGGATCAGAAATAATATTGAGGAGTCCGGCAACGTATGTCATGCACAGCAGCCATAGATGTGGTGGTGTGCCTGTACGATCCATGACGCGATTGACAATACGTTTGAACGTTTGATATCGCCGTTCAAATTGATTCTGGTGTTGGTGGTAAGGTTCACTTTGCCAGAGTCCAATCCATAACATTTTGAGATAATCGGTGACCCTCTTACTAGATTGGTAGTTACTGTGGTCGCAAAGGAGGCAAATGGGCCTACCCCATTTGCGAACAAAGTTCTGGAAACATGAGAGAAAATCGCCGGTGATACGCATTTCTTCAACATGTATGATATGTGACTTTCGGCCAAAGAAGATCTGAGCAATCTTGGAGCCGCCATCAATTGCTGGGACATCCGAATAGACAGCATTGGACATAATGTTGTCATTGAAGGGTCGAACGTTCATAGCCGGTTGGGGGGAATGGAAACATTTGAAAATGTTTCCATCAGGACTAACCGCTATCGAACCATATTGTGTTAAGTTTTCAAACGTAGCTTTGATCCGATCTGTGGAAACCCAACAAAAGAAAGGTTTCAGGGATAAGTAGTCATGTTCGTTGGGGTATCGCTCACGGGGCGTAGCTGCAATACGTGTAGTATCACTAGCGGTACAGTCCATTGGAAATGCAGTGACTGTCCCAGAGGCTTCAGGTAAAGTGCAGCATGCGAGGCGTTCCTGGTGAATGTAGCCGGTAGGAGTAAGCCAGAATGAGCGATCGCTGGTTCCATGATCATCAATAGGGAGAAAGAGAGACCGAGTGGAATGGCTGGAATACGAACTGAGAGACGTGACCGTGGAAGAGCCAGGGGATACAGAGATATCCAATCCTTCAAGGCAACGTGGATTTCCGTATTCGTCGTAATCGGCATATGGGAGTTGCTGCGGCTGAGGAGGATATTTCTGGAGAAATTGTTCATCTTTTGCACTGATTGTTGTATCGAGAACAGATGGGTCCCAATGCTTATCTGATGTCATGATAACATGTGGGAGCGTGTCAAACTCAATAGTTGTGTACTTTCGCATTGCAAGGTATGGTAAACCATGCCGGATGCTAAGGGGCAGTGCATATCCATCGGAGGTGGTGATTACCTGTCCACCGCCCATTTTGATGGATGTGTCATCGACAGTGGAAAAATATGCTTCCATCTGGCCGGAGGACAAGATAGAGGGGTGTCGTCCCGTATATGCACATTCATTGAAAATGAGGATGACAGGACCTCTATTCGATATAGAATAAGCTCCGCATGTAGCAATGGGAATATTTTATACCTGATGATTGTTAATGCCTGTGACATTGACATATCGTGGTGGGATATCCTTGGAGATGAGGCATGCATCATTGCCGATGATGCAACCATTTGCACCGCAATCGACCATGGCGAAGCCGGGATTAGTGATCGTAGCTTTGTGTGCACGATATGTGTACGATGTTACTTGACTATCGTGTGAAAAGGTCAGATCATCGTCAGGGATTATACCACTGGTGAAAATTGGCAGGAATATGATGATGTTCCTACAGGTATTTGGGTGTCACCGTCCTTTTTGTACCTAATGTCAGGGTTTTTCGGAGAGGAATCGAGCGGGATGCGGGTGACACGGAAGACTTGAGGGGTCTTTGGTCCTTGGAGGAAGAGGTTTTAGACTTGTATACACCTAATGATGCATGGAAAACACCTCTACGGTCATTTTCTACAGCGGGATGTAGGTCTGCTGCGGAATGTTCGTCTTTGTTCGAAGTATCATCTTCTAGGAATGAGACAGAATGTCCATGTTGGTATGCTTTCCGGGTGATGGGCTTGACATTGTTAGGGTCAGGTTGATCCTTTGAGAGCAAATCGTGTCGCAACGAATGCAACCACAATTTTCTTGCCTTCCGGAGAAAAGTTTAGCCAACTCTTCATGTCCTGACGTGATAGGGCCTTCCATATGTTTGTGGGCAGGCGCGTGGTAGGGTCAGGTGCACGTCCAGCCTTGAATACCGCATAGTCTTGATAGTCACCTTCGAATTCGATAGGGAGAGCATAGTCGTCATGGTTTTGACTTTGTCCAGATGAGAAGTCGTGAACATGTGCACGTACAGTTGACTTAGGAGCCGACATCGCGGACTGGTAATCGAGTCGAGTTGCTTCGAGTAGGAGCGTGATTTTAAGTTTGTGAATAGCAGCTGCTTCAGCGACTGCATCTGTCACGGTGCTATTTGTGCCACCTGGATCCTTGACTTTGGCAAACTGTTCACTTAGCTGGAAGCTGGAATAGCATGCCTGACATAATGCTGATTTTGCAGTATGGTACTCAAGGGGCTTGTTGGGAGGACGGAGCTTGTTGAGGTGATTTAATTCATCAAACCAATGTGTGATGAATTTCACTTTGGATTCTTTCCAATTGCTGAGATTCAATTTTAGCAACGCTTGTAGTTGAGTCGAATTGTCATATACCTTGGCTTTTGATTCGCTGTGAAGGTTTACGAAATCAAAGTATGCTTGACGTCCATTACGTGTGGTAGAATGGCTGTGTACACACGATGCGGATAGATTGCTTTTGAAGACTTCCAACATCAGTACCCAGAAGAAGGCACACTGTTTGACGGAAAAGGTCACGTGTATAGCCTTGTACCGCAGCTGGAGGCCAGGTTTCATCAAGGAATGTTTCCCTGCCGATGTCGTATGCCTCAAGTTTAGCTTTGAAACCTACGAGCCAATGTTCGAATCTTGAGTCATTCGTGAGGGGCGTAAAGGACTTTTCATCCCGTGCTTTTCGGCACCAAGATTTGTACTTTACCTGCTGAGGTGTCTTTTTATTACTTCCTGGCGGAGGAGGTGGAGGGTTCAGAGCAGATTCGGTCTGCATACGGATGGCACGTTCCAACCGGAATTTTCTGAATTCTTCATAAGGATATGACTTTACATCTTTCCAGTCCTTCTCGTCTTCTTGTAGTTTGATAGAGAACTCCGCAAGTGCCTCTATGATCCGTTGGATGGATCGATGGAGATGTGTTGGTAGTCATCCTTCAGTGTTGGTAATCTCGCGGGCAAAATTTGGTTCGATAAGTGCGTCGAGAAATGCCGTCCACTCGCATAATCCTCCTTCCTTGAGAGCTAAACACAGGGTGTTATTTGCTTCCCTTGTTACGCGGAATAGAGATATAAGTATCAGCTTCATATCAGTATCAAAACTAGGAAAATGGTTGACAGCAGTGGCTTCGGCATCACCCGTGCTGTTTCCGCCCCCGAATAGATTGGCGGGCATGTCCGGCATGTTCGGCATTTGTGATGGTTCCGATCCCTCAAAGGAATCGCTCGGTGAATAAGAATGATATCTGCTTCATGTGCGATGTGCGATTGGCATATGCCAGCGTAGGGATTGTATTCAATTCCGTTCCTGTTCCTTTTTGTGTGCAAGCCACCTTGGAGCTTGCAACTGTTAATCTATTATTTTCCTTCTGAATCCAGTCCGTTGAGGGTTTGATTCAAAGGCTTCTGAAGAACAGCAACGCTGCGTTAGTGTGTTAGTAGACGAACGATTGTACTCTACGCGTGACAATTGTGGTTGGATACTTTCAGCAACAGATAATCGGACTACAGGCAAGACTATGGAAACGCCAGATCTCTTCTTACTGTGAACTTATTCAGATACAGCGAGACAGACCTTAGTAATGTAGATTACAGATAGTTGATAGCAACTAGTGTGAATTTTGGGATATAAATCAGTTGAATGTTAAAAGTATGAGATAAAGTGAAATCTTGCCGAAATGCAAGATATCTCTTTTATTGAGATGAATACGTTGCAACTGCTGTTGCGTAGTGATGAGGTTACTCGCTGATTATTTCCGTACATGTATTGGTCGTTGACCGTATATATCTGTATGCATATATATATATATATATTGTGTGAGAATCACACGCCAACGGTTTTCTTCTCTTGTTCCATTAGGAAGACTTCATGATATGTTTATCACTAAGATCAGGAATTGCTCCTGTAGCTCGTGTGATATTTTATGAAGTCAGAGTTTGCTCACTGAAGAACAATGGCAATACTATAAAACAGAGATTGCTCGCCGTCGATGCGCGATGGGAATCAATGCACCGTGGGAATCAATATGTCGTGGGAATCGATTACTTTGTTTGATACGGGACTCATTGATTTGTACGAATAGGATATGTACCATCTGGTAGCTTTGGTACTTCTGGTCACGAAAGGAATTTAATAGTTCTGTCAGCAGATATTCAAAATGCATATTTGACGGCCCCAATAAAAGAGAAATACTTTCTAAGGGCGAGAGCTGAAGACGGATTCCCACCACATCTTGCAGGAAGGCCCTGCAAGATAGTTTGAGCATTGTATGGATTGCCAGTTGCGGGTGCATCCTTTAGATCATATCTCAAGCAGCATTTGAGAGATCTTGGGTATTCCCCTTGCAAAGCTGATCCGGACGTGCACTTACAAATTGAAACCAGGAAAGATGGATCCAGATATTGGGCAATGCTCATTGCCTATGTAGACGATATCTTATGTTCTGGTGAAGATCCAAAGTTCCAGCTTGAAAACATTGAACGGAAGTTCAAATTGAAGGATGATACGATTGAAGAGCCAACTCTGTATTTGGGAGCTGATATTGGAAAGTTTTACTTTGAAGGTGATTCAAAGCCAAGATGGTCACTATCAAGCACCAAATATACGGCAAAAGCTGTTGCAGCTGTCGAACAAGAGCTAGGAACTGAAAAATATGGCTACAAGTATCTACCAAAGTCAGCATCCAGTCCACTGTCACATGATTACAGACCGGAAATTGATATATCAGAGGAATTGAATCCTGAATTGCAAAATTACTATCAAGGTTTGATTGGAGTTCTCAGATGGATTTGTGAACTAGGAAGGCTGGACATTGTAATGCCAGTCTCGCTGATGTCAAGGTATTTGGCTCAAGCAAGAAAGGGACACCTAAACCAGTTATTTCATATATTCGCATATTTGAAAAAATACAACAGGTCAAAATTGGTGTTTGATGATTCAGTACCAAGCATCGATCAGAGTAAATTCCAAAAATGTGACTGGTCTGAATTTTATCCTGGCGCTACTGAAGTCATACCAGCAGATATGCCTGAAGCTTTGGGAAAACATGTGACAATGAGTTGTTTTGTTGATGCCGATCATGCCAGATGCAAGGCAACAAGGAGGTCTCATACCGGTGTTATTATCTTCATTAATAATGCACCGATCATTTGGTTTTCCAAAAGACAAACAACGGTTGAGACATCAACTTTTGGATCTGAAATCATTGCTTTGAAAGTTGCAATCGAATTGGTTGAAGGTCTAAGGTACAAGTTGAGAATGATGGGTGTTCCAATTGATGGAAGCACCAATGTGTATTGTGATAATGATTCTGTTGTCACAAATGTTACACGACCTGAAAGCCCATGTAAGAAGAAGCACAACAGCATTGCATACCACAAAGCGCATGAATCTATTGCAGCAGAAATTATCAGAGTTGCAAAGGAACCAGGTTCAACAAATATTGCTGATTTGTTTACAAAGCTAATGAGTGGCGCTGTTTTCCGGGAACATTGTTCTCGTTGCATGTGGTAAAAATTTGTTAAAAATCAATCGTTTGATGGAATGTTCGATCGATCGTCCGATCGAAGTAACAAGTTGATTTTATGTCCGATCATGGAATAAATCGATCTGCAATGAGCATTTCGAAAATGGATACTTTGATCCATGAATACAATATATCAAACCGGCAAGGATCAGGGCAAAATGCCATGATACAAGCCAGAATGAATGGCAAAATGCCTCCCCATTTTTGATAGGGCCTCTGATGGTAGACTGGATACAGTTTGGTATTCAACACACGACAATGACTCACGATGAATAGGTTAAGTCATAGAATCCAGCCGCTTAACGGTTGGAGGATTCACGACTGAAGGGGACTGAAAAGAATTCACCGTGTAACGCGTATTCATACATACTAAGCGGGCGTATCGTACGAAGAGTCATAAAGAAGGCAATAACCTTATTCGTAAGGTTATTAACCTGATGAGTGAATACTCGTCGGCGCTTTTATGTGGATTGCCTCTTAGCGGGATTTTTCCCATCAGCTCACTCTTCGAAGAATTAACAACTCTAAAACACTATCATGCCCTAAAATCTATGTACACCCTAGTACTAATTCTACATGATAAGGTACAATCACATGTGATATTCAATGAGAATATCACGGTGAATTATGGTAACACGAAAGACCGATCGAAGATGGTTTGCGTGTGTTTCGTGTCTTATTTACGTGTGTTTTGTATGCTTATAAATTACACGGTACGACGACGATGATGAGTAATTAACCTGTTGATCGGCAAAGACGATCGAACTGTAACAATGATTGTTCTACTCACTGAACCAATTGACCACAAGGCCGATTGCGTTTGTTTGTTTGTTACGACACACTTTCTTTAATAGAATGAAGTCCACAATTCAAAGCTTTGAAGGGGGACAAGGTTATGAAGCTCTGTACACAGTCATTGCTCAAACACATCCCAACTCAAAGAGACAATCCAATGCAGCCAGAATGGTCCGGAATGCCTCCCAATCAAGATGCAAATGAATCACTTGAAGAATACTACTTCCGGTACAAGGATTACTTGCGGCTTAGAGTCTTCCTCCAAAATCAACCCGGCACCATGGGCTCAACAGAAGAAGTTAGCAATCTCATTGCAGGAACCACCCTCTGTCATGAACTATTTGAGAAAACAGAAGATGAACGCAACTCAGATGACCAATTCAAACGGGACAAATACAAAGCAGGCAGGCTCCTCCAAACCCTGCAAACATATGAGCAAGAGATCAAGGCTGAAAAGAAGTACATGGACAAAATTTCCAAACCAAGTCTGTCCAAGCAACTGACCTTCACAGGAACCAGACCAGGTCCCCGTCGCAATGATAGGTTTCAAAAGCGCGCTGGCACCAATACTGTTAGAACACCTTCTACTTTGACTTCTCACTCAATCAGCCTAATTGATTCGCTTGGGTACCCTGAGATGGATGAAGAATCTGATAATCCCTTCCTCCATCAAGCATACTGCAATGCCATCACTGCATTCAAAAAAGAGCGTAGTCTGTTTGACACCTCAAGGCAGTGTATTTTCTGTCATACCTCTGGGAATAACTTTGACAACTGTCCTGCACTGCAAGATGTTGAGTCACTTAGGAAACATAGGATTGCCACCGCCGTTTACATCAGCAAAAACATGAGGGAAACCAAAAAGCTCTTGGAGTCTACCCAACGTATCTCTCAAATCCACATTGAAGATGACGAGCAGAATGAGACCTCCCCAAGTTGTGAACCAGAAGACCAAAACTTTTGCAACGGCCAAGAATAGAAAGTCTTTCTTGCAGCCACCATACGACATCACCTCAAGATGACCCTCAAGGATTTGACGACGTCACAGCCCATCAAGTGAAAAGCTTATGCCCTTCCTTGGACTCCAGCAGTGTCAGCTCATACGAATCTGTCAAGATTGGTGCTGTCAATCTTCTTCCTAGGGATAACCTCCAGCCTTCAATCCCCATTGATGTCTACTGTGATATGGAATCACTTGAGGTTACAGCCCCTACATTGGAATCACACCTGGAAACCAATGGAGAACCCCACTTTGATCGAGACAATCCTATCCCGGTTGATACAAACAATGTGCAACGCCTGGTGTCATCAGATCCAATTGCAGCTGCAACATACTTCCAACATGGCATCAGAGCGCAGATTGATACAGGCGCCAAAGTGTCCTGTACAAACCTAAAGCATATCCTACATGGTTACAAACCTTACACCAAGCTGAGGAAATGTCCAGTCATGCTCACCGCAGCAATTGGAGGAACGGCAGCCACATGCATTCCTGAAGGATCTGGATACTTGCATATCCCCGCTCCCAATCACATAGGGTATCTCAAAGTCTTCTTCTACTATTCTCCCTCCCTGTTGACGACACTGCTGAGTGAGAATGACCTTTGTGGAATGACACCTTGCGTACGAAATCAGTTCAGCGGACAGTCTATTCACAAAGCCTTCAATGATGACCATGGCTCATCTGCTCAGCAAAATGGACACCTCACCATTATCTGCCATCACAAGCAGAGCACTGCCAAAAGTATTGTTCTACATGGAAGTATCATTGATGCTCAGTGCTACACACATCCAGTACTCATCCCAGACGTTGATCTTACATCTCCATATGCCAATTGTGCAACCTCTTCGGCATATGCTTTAGCGACTGACATGAAGTTCAAGAAAGCCTGCGAACTGGCCTCCGACAAAGCCATTAGCAACTACAGATATGATGTATACACAAATCTTGTCACACTGCAAAACTGCACAGAAGCAGCTCAAGCTCAGTCTGCCCTCAGTGATATGCCAAAGTTTGATGCAAAATTGTTTTTCACCAAGATTGTGGACAAAAATATCCCCATTCAAGCCATCAAAGCCAAAACATCCAAACTTCTTTGGCACAAAAGATTAGGACACCCATGCGATGACTTTCTGTACCAAGCTCATAAACACATTCTTGGAGTACCAAAGTTCAAGCGCCAAACAAGTATTCTTGATCAATGCCCAACTTGCATACAATGTAAGCAAACTAAAACACCTGCTGGCTCACATTCCACAAGAAAGGCTACACAACCTTTTCAAGGTTTATCCATTGATTTTGCATTCTCTGGCGCCAGATCCTCCAACAGCAAACGCAAGCGTGACTATGAAGGCATTCATGGTGAGACAGCTTGGATTCTCATCACAGACCACTACACCGGTATGAAATATGGCGACACCAGGATTTCAAAAGCTGCGCCTCTTCATTGGCTCGAACATTTCTTCTCCCAGCACAACCCAACTTGTGCAAACAAGTATGTTTCAGTTGATCAGGGTGGAGAACTCTATCACAATCCTGATATCAGAAACCTCTTCTCTGCATTTGGATACTCAATTTTCCCCACTGGTGCTGACGCTTCTCACCAAAATGGTACAGTTGAAAGAGCACATCGCACTCTGGCGAACTCAATGCGGACCATGCTCAGTGGTGCAAATCTGCCCATCAAGTTCTGGCCGTTTGCTTTCTATCATGCCCTGAGGTTGTCAAACGCCTTCCCTGAAGGCAACCAGCCACATTCACCCTTAGAATTGGCAACTGGCCATTAGGAAAATCTTGCTGATTTCCGCACCTTTGGTTGCAGAGTTTGGGTGCGACCTCCAGGCAAGCGATCAATCAAGCTCAAACCAAATGCCCGCAAAGGCATCTTCCTGGGTTTTGTCCCATATACTACCAGAAACATCCTTTGGTATGATACTGAGACGCATAGAGTCAAGATAGCCACGCATGTCCGGTTTGATGAAGGCATGAATGATCTCCCACTTGCAGACCTCCCACCTAATGTCAAGCACCTGCTCAGGACTGATGATAACATCCCACTTCCCGCGGAACCCACTGAGGTGTCATCCAGTGATTTCAACTTCTCCATCTCCCCGTTTGCAGACCTCACCAATCTCAGGCTCGCTATCTCCAGCTCTTGTACTGATCCAGCATTTGGTCTTCGATATGCAAATGATTCCTTACTTGGCAGAGCATATGTCACAGATATCCTTCCAAAAAGCCCGGCCTCCAGGCTTTTCTCCTCCCATAAGAAGTCTCTCTCCAAGCTCAGAGGCGCTTACATTGTATCTATCGATCACAACCGTGTGTTTTCTGCTGCTGATGTTACCACAGCCTTGCATACCTCCCACGATCGAGGGGTGAGGGATTCAATAGATACGCCTATTACCTTTGCACTTGAAGCAAAATTGTCCCTGAAAGACATCCAATAATGACACGATCAAGTCTCTATGCGTCAATTCTGATTGCCCAATCTCATCTTCCAAGATATGAATCTCTCTCACGCCATCCAATCCGTCATGTTTGAATGAATCCCCTCCGATTCCATGCGTTTCTACGACAAGTCCCTTTGAGATTCTACGACAAAGTCAATCGATTCCCTTATCAATTGATTCTCAACCAGCCTCTACAATTTGGTCCAACCCTTTGATAAAATCAATCCTCAACTTCTACGATTTGACTCTACGATCCGAGATACGATCATATCGTTTTCTACGGTCTCGTCTTTTTGTTTGTTTTTGATCCACTTGATTCCATTCCAAGGTCGAATAAAAAAACAAACCTTGATTCCATTCATACTACGGCATCAAAGAATTCCGTCCCAACCCCGGAATAATGTTTGAGTCAATTCAAGCAGTTGCAATTGCTTCTGAACAGTCCGAACAATCCAACGATCACAATTCGACTTTCCGATCATATTGATCCCTACAATCTCTCAATCGCATTCCGATCTCTCAATCGTATTCCATACTCAACCGATTGATATTTGATTCTGGAACCGATATATCTCCTTCTTACCAAGTCAGAAATGAATCCCCTCCGATGATTCCCCCATACGCTTGACCCTACCCTACGATATAGACGATCAATCACAAACATTCTTCTTCTCCACGTTTGGTCCGTCTCTCCAAGATTGAACATGGCTCCGGTACAGGGACACTCCGATCAATCTCTCCTCTCTGATTGCATCCTATGATCCTTCAAGCCTTTCCAATCTCCTTTCCATTATCAATCGATCGTCTTTGATGCTGCTCACTTCAATTCTACTATCAAGTTTATACAAGACGACGTCTCCAGTTTGATTTAACAAGTTTCATTCGATTTATACTATGGTTGATCCCTTTGCCGCCGGCCTTTCTTCCCATATTTGGACTTCTCTCACCCATTCCGGTCGATACCGTCAGCTCCGGATCAGGGGGTGTACACCAGGGATGACCTGAACAATTCTGCACCACTACAAATCTACGACGATTACGATTGAGAACTTGTCTTCTCTGACCAACCGGTTCCTTGATCCGATTCTACCATTCGATCTGTGTTTGATTAAGCCAATCATTGCATCTACGACTCCTTTTGTTCCTACAACCAAGTATTCGGTTCGAATCCGTTGAAACCTTCGATGGGGCCTTCTGTTCCAGTACAATTGATACAGTTGATTCCTCCATACGGATCAATCCTATTCTACGACTATCTACGATCAAGTTTCAAAGCGACTCACCCATGAATCTCCCCTCCATTGAGATCCTCAATAGAGCCTTTTGCTCCAGTGCAATCAATCTATCTCTACGTGTGATCCCAATGTTTCTCTTTATCCTACGTATCATTGGTATCTTTCCCACAAGCATTCTTCTTCTCTCCGATTTTGGATTCCACCATGATCGATTATTTTGACTCTCTACACTTGGCATCAATAGATCTCTCCTCATTGGTCTTCCCTCCATTGAGATTCTCAATGATCAACAACTCCTCTCTTTGATATCATTCCACAAGTGAATCTAAGACCATCTACGATCGATCTCCTATGAATCAATTCTGGTTCCTCAATCTAATCTTCTCTTCAATTACGATTTACGATTTGATTCTACAATCATACCCATCTTTACGATCTATCAATTGTATTCGATGTCTCCTACGACTTGCCGCTTTGAGATTTCAAGACATGATTCACCATTCGACCCACAGATCGAACGATACGTTTGATTCCGCATCTACTACTTGCCGTTGGTCCGTATTTCAGCCCCAATCTCATCTTCCAAGAAATGAATCGCCATCACTTTGAATACGAAATCGATTCTCTTCATCCTCTATCCACCAGAATCCTTTTCTCTATCATCCACGCTTTGACTGTGCTCTTCCATTCACAACGTACTATGATTCCATCCTACGGCTTGGAGCAGCAATCAACCCTCGACGTTTGACTTTATCCTCGACTTAATCCATCTTTCCACCAAGTCCGTTAGATCATCAACCAACCCGATGCTTCCGTTTCGATCACCATTGCTATGGATTAATCACCTTCAGTTCAATGCACATCACATGAATTCAATTCCTCCTCTTGGACGAATCCCACGGCTAGGAGCAATCAATCCTACAGTCTGATCTACGATCAAACGATTTGCGTCTTCCTCTGTCTCGATCCACCTATCCTACTACGTTGGATCCGACCTCCTCTTCAAGGATACGAATCAACCATTTGATTCAACTCAATACTCCATGTGACATTGATAGATTTCAACTTTTGTCCCCTTCGTCGACATTTGACTCTGCAATTCTCTTCTCCTCATCGATCTCCCCTCCGTTGAGATCATCAATCAATCCGTCTCATCGCTAATCAACTCGTTTGATTCTATTTGACGATTGAACCTAAGCCTACATTCAATTTCCACTATGATTTATTCGTTCGACTCGGTCGGTACTCAAGACAATCAATTCCGACATTCGTTTTATCTGTGGCCCCTCTCTACGTGATTCTCCGATCAATCGATTATTGATGTTCCATTTCTTTTGAAGAACAGCACCAATATTTTATTCCACGATACATCCCATCGTGACTCTACAGTCGATCGGTCCTCTCTTCACTGATCTCTTTGACAGAGTCATCAATGTCCTTCCCCATGATCTCTTCACCGATTCTTTGACAGAGTTACGATCCAAACCACATCAATCCTGCGAGTCGATCCTGGTTCTAACACCAATCTCCGATTATCCTTCTCGTCGATTTCGCGACCACTACATACTCAAGCACCTCTCCTTCCCTATTGATGTCTCATGCTTCTCCGTTACGCAATATCAATCTTTCGATTCTACGATTACAATCCTTCGATTCGATATCCAAGCTCATACTTAAGTTTTTTAGAGTTCTACAAGATGGAGAACCGACTTGTAATTCAACACTCTTTTCATCAATCAGTGTTGAATCAAGGGGTGTGTTGTCGGTCGAAAATACACCTACAGTACTTACGTACATTCTACGACGGTTATATCCATTCTACACTTGGAAAGTTACTTATACTCCTCCAGAGATAAAATGACTTCAAGTATCAAGATACCTACGTCACATCATCATGTGTTCTCCGTCTTACGACGAATTGCACATGGAATTGCACATGGTCTATGACCGGTTTAGACATCCCTACATACAACACGAACAACACAGGGATACCGGTCAATTACAAGAATAACATAGCAAAATTAAGAGCTTGACCTTGAGCTCACATCTCTTTAAATTTCAATTATACCTTTCGGTCGATTTTTAGAGTAACAACAAGGAAATGCTCAAATGAATACGTCCTCTTTACTCTAAATACGTCTTGGAAGGAAAACACTGACAACAAAGATCCCCCTTTTTTGGACCGTATTTCCTCCATCAAAACTATCAAGAAACTTGGCAACAAATACAAGCATATCATCCAATCCAGAATCAACCAGGTCAATAACACTGAAACACTCCATGCCAACATCCAAAAACACTTAGCCCCAACTGAGGATGACATGGATGTCGTCATACCCACGATTGATATTGCATCCCTTCGAGCCATCACCAAGCTTCACAAACCAGGCAACCATGAACTACCACTAGATGCAGATTCACTGCCAACTGAAGAAATTGAACTCTTAATCAAGGCCATCAATTCCAAAGCAACTACACCTGAAGAACAAGCACTAGGGCACTTTACTCAAAGGAATCTCAAGCCTTTATCAACATGGGCTGAATGGGAAGCTGGGGAGCGAAAACAACTTGATCAATTTGAAGACTTGGAAATGTTTGGATCACCAATTCAATACCCTAAGGATCCAGAAGCTATTATTCTCAGACCTCATTGGCAATACAATGTCAAAAGGAATGGTGGTGTTAGAAGAGCCAGGCAATGTTGCAATGGAAGCAAATATGCAGCGCCAACCCTGCATGCCATAGCAATGTCATACTCCTCATGTGTTGAACACCCCATCCAAAGATTGTTCTTTGCCATTGCAGCTAGCCTCAATCTCAAAATCTATGGTGGTGATGCTGCTGATGCCTATGCCCATTCTCCAGGGCCCAACATCCCTACATACATGACTATTGATGATGCATATGCAGAATGGTACCGACACAAGCATGGCAAAGACATAGACAGAAGATTGGTGCTTCCTGTTCTTCGAGCACTCCAAGGCCATCCGGAATCAGGTAGACTATGGGAAACCCACATCAACAAGATATTGAAAGGTCCTGATCTCAACTTCAAGACCACCACTCATGACAGAACAATCTACACGACATTTTTTGAAGGTGAAACAGTCTACATGCTGAGACAGGTTGACAATTTTGCACTGGCTTGCACATCAGAATCCATATCTGACAAGATCTATGACATCATTGGCGCAAAACTGAAGCTTCCTAAAGAAGATGTAATCCCCTTCACAAAAATGGGATTACTGGAAGACTTCAATGGAATTGATGTCAAACAGACAGCTGACTACATTGAGCTGTCCTGTGCAAACTACATTGACAGAATTATGACATCCCATGGTTGGGAAACTGATTCTAAGATGAAACCTAATTCTAAGCCATCAGCGCCTTTATCAACTGAAATGCTGAGTCAGCTTCAATCACATACGGATGGACCACTAGAAGGCACCAAGGAACATACCGCATTGCAATCCACATCTGGCTTCTCATACAGGACACTCTTAGGTGAAATGATGTTTGCATATGTGAGTTGCCGGCCAGACATTGGCTACGCAGTGACTCTGATGTCAAAGTACAGTTCCAATCCCACCGCTTTCCACTATTCAAGCCTGAAGAACATAGCCCGCTATCTCAGAACAACCAGATCTTGGGGTATCAGATTCTACAGGCCAAATGCCGAGCCATCTCTACCACCAGGAGAACCATACAACGATGTGGTCCAAGATGCGTCACTCCCAAAATTCCCTGAAGATATCAAGCAAGCCAAACTGATGTGTTTTGTTGATGCCGCATATGGCAATGATCCAAAACATCGCAGGTCCACCACAGGATATGTTTTCACTTATGCTGGTGGAGACATTGTTTACAGATCCAAAGCTCAGTCACTTACCGCACAGAGTTCTACAGAAGCTGAGTTCATTGCTGCCGTCACAGCAGCCAAAACAGCCAGATATCTCAGGTCTATACTCAAGGAATTAGGATGTCGCTCAAGTTGGCCCAACTCCGATCTATGAAGACAATGCATCAGCGATTGAAATCATCAATGCCCAGAAGCCAACCGAAAGAACCAGGCATATCGAAATCAGGTTCTTTGCAATTCAAGCATGGAAAGAAAATGGTGAAATCAAGATGATTCATATTCCTGGAGTTATCAACCCGGCTAATGACCTAACCAAACCATTGGGATGGATCTTGCACGCCCGACATGCAAGATATATCATGGGACACTACCCAGGTTAAATCATCCCATTCGATCGCTTCAATCGACAAGCGGATTAGATCATTCAATGAATTCAATCCAAATTGCTCAAGTTGATTCTTCGATTTGATTTGATCCAAACGTTCGATCCGTCAATTGATACAATCCAAGATGATATACCCCGACAGTAATCCAATACAACACGGGTAGAGTATTGGATCAAGGGGTGTGTTGTCGGCGAAAAAAATACGGACTTTGTTGGCATCAAATTTGATTGGAAAAGCCGACGGAACGAAACAACGACCGAGGTGCGATTATTTCGATGATCGAGTCTTAGAATCAAACGCACCTCCACTACATGAAAATCCCTAAGTGGTAAAAACGATATCACTTAGGACTACAAACAAAAGAGGATAATCGGTTAGAAACAAGACATATCCAAAGACCTGACCAATAAGTGAACACTTGGAATCCATAAGTACATTCAAAAGAATATACTTGATATCCCGTGAGGAAATTACTTATTGCAATCAAGAAAACCAATACCGATTCCAGATGGGCCTCATATCTAGCATATATACCACGAACAAGCATACGCCCCATCGAACAGATTACTTAACAACATAAATGACCGATACCACCAAATGACCGATACAGTAAGACCGACACGACGCTAACACAGCAACAGTATCGGTACGAGAATCGTAACAAATAACCAGGGAAGATCTCTACCATGTAAAATACAGCAGAGAGCCCCGATACAGTAAAAATACACAGTAAAATAAGAGCCTCTCTCTGAGCTCACATCTCTTTAAATTTAAACAATTCGTTATACCTATCCGGTCGATTGTTAGAGTTACAACACACAATTTAACAAACAAGTAATGGTAGAACTTAGTTGCAGTCCGGTGACAGGTAAAACCGTTGTTACCAATACAACAAACAGCCCGACCAGCAGTGTGTCAGGAAGTGACCAAACAAACACAAATGATAGCCAAACAGACAGAACCCCCAACAGTAGCAACAGCGATATTCTGCAGCAAACAAAGAACTCTGATAACAATAACTTGGAAAACAACATTGTCAAACACGTCAAAGAAACAGCGTTCAGGAAATTTAAATTCCCGCCAGAGAATACATTCGTGAAGGCAACAATATTGAAAATTGTAAAACTAGGGAATAACAATGAAATACCAAATACAATCGATATAAAGGATCAAAAGTGGAGTGGAATTTATTGCCAAGCAATCACTACACGTAGGCACAATGCTCAAACTCTTGCCAGGAAAAACTACAAAGGTAAGCAACCAACAATAAAATGATTGCCGGCATGCACTCTTTCATTATTCTTTCTAGCATTTTGGTCATATTAACACTGACACATAGACAATAAAAGGAACAACCAGATACCAGATAGTTTCCCAGGAACGGTTCTAATCACGGGCACCCGAGACATGAACTCAGAAAATAGGTACCAATTGCATGAAGACTATTGACAGAAAAATTCACCAGAATTCCAATACTTCACGAAAAGAATTCTTGGAGCGGTGTCACCAAAACAGACAGAGTTCAAAAGAAAACCAGTCAGAATGACAGTCAGTAACATTTTCACCCCAAGCGATGAAGCTTTTGCATAGCTATTCCTTTACAACGACTACGACTTGTGGCTCAACACAACAAAGGGCACAAGCTTCAGAAAGAAATTCACTGACGGTAAGTCAGGAAATAAGGAGGGATGGAGTGACGAGGGACAGATTCTTTACGAATACCTAAGAAAGGAATTGAAAAAACGAACGGAGGAACAACAGTCAAAAGAATTTTAGAGATGGAACTACTTAAAATGTACCAAAAGCAAAATGGCAGTCATAGACAACAAGATAATGGGGAGGATGAAGAAGGTAAAAAGGAAAAAAGACAGAAGCAAAAACGTGATAGCTTGCTTGAGACTCTTGGTGAGGATGATGAGGACTACAAATTTTACATCGAATACATGAAAAATGAACCAGAGTAATTGGTGATAACAATGACATTATAGTAGCACAACTAGTTCATTATTAGTTTACGGTTTGCACAATATTGTTCCGGGTCTTCTGTTTGAATAGAATACAATAAATGAGGTAATTTCAAAAGCTGATAAAATACTTTCATATTTGTTACCAAATATGTTTGTTGTCTATTTGTATTTGATATGCGTAGCATGAATATTGTGAAATGTCGGAGATTATTGCAAATGTGGATAAAATACTGTCTTATTAGTACAAAAATATTTTTGTTGGCTTTTGATATTTGATATATGTAGTGTGAGTATAGTGAAAGCGGCATAACAGAATAGATTGCTGGTTATCAAGAAGCTCGTACATTTGTGAAGAAATTTGTAATAACGCTACGACAATATCATTGTACATAAAGGATATTGTTACAAAACATGAGTTTCGTGTGGAAAAAACAAAAATTGAATGGAGAATAAATATTATTGGGGTAAGCATGAAACAAAATTGTAGAATAGAAAAATTGTGAAGCAACCATGAGAAACGGGGTGAAAAAACCGGTGGCGAAAATAGTCCTACATGAAATTGTTGCGGGCAAAAATAGGTAGAGAACTATTTATCATGTGCGCAACAAAATATTTTGGAATTTTTAAAAAACATTGCACGAATTTGACGAAAGGATGAGCATCGTTTATGTGACAAAGTGTTTACTCATCGGTCCGGTCTTCAATGATGTCTTGTTTCTAACCATTTAACCTGTTTTGTTTTGATGTAGGGAGCCGAATGAAAGGAATGATAGTGCGGGGAACACCCTTGCAGCGTGTGAGGAAAGATCTCACTGTCTCAGCAACATTGGTACGGTACGATACACAGAACGTTCTGTAAATAGTAAAAATTCTGTAAGTAGCGAATAACAGTCGAAATTACAGGCCAGCGCTAACAAGCCTATAAAGGATTCCTCCAGCAGAATCCAAGCTTACAGCCGCTCACTCTTTTGCTCCTAAACCGATTAGTAGTAGAATAAATAAATAGGTAACACGTCCTGGTCCAATAGTCATCCTATTGTACCCGTACGACAAGCCTATCTGTCCTGGTCCAATAGCGGTGTCTATTGTACCCGTACAACAGGCCCGGCCGGTTAATCACCTCCATGAAGAGTGACACGCGATCGCCGAAGACGAACCCACACGAACAATTGATACACTTCGGATGATACGAATCTATTTGTGACGGCTTCGACACCACGATATCATCGTCACGGAAGACTGATACATCCCCCCTAGCCACGAGCCAGTTGTATTTGTATAACAGGCCCGGCCGGTTTAATCATCTCCACGAAGAGTGACATGCGATCACCGAAGACGACCCACATGCGAACGATTGATACGATTCGATTGATCCGATTGATCCGATTGATTGTACAAACCGACGGCCCCGACTCTACGAGCCGGCGGCGATACCACAAGAATCGACCACTTGGACGCGACGCCTCCAAGACCAATCTGGAACCCGCACGCACCTCAACATGCTGACCTACTCTAAGTATTTCCAAGCCACAGCCAGTCCCTTTGGAAGTGGATCCAACCGGGACCTTGCCTATGCTGCCATCTATGACTACTTTGCAGAGGACACCGACACCCCCATACTCCTAGGCCAACTCCTTGACCTCTTTGAAGCCCAGGCTGTGGGCGCCCTAGGGATATTCCTGTTGGATACATTTGGGAAGGCTTGACTCCGGCTAGTGCATGGCCTCAGGAAGTACCCTGGCCCCTTAGCACTACCCAGTGCCAACAAGGGCAAGGCTTTTGGCTACCTGGATGACATTAAAGGCAACGGGAACTGGTGCTAGTGGACTCCGACATGTTAGCACAGACCCCTGAAACCATGTTTCTGTCCCTAAACCATCACCTAGCCACCACAATAACGCGCCACCACTCATACATAGTCCCAATGATCCTAGGTGGAGACCCTCACATGGAGGTTGCCAATGCCTACAAGGCATGCTTCATCCCCTTTGAGTTGGTGCCACTACTGCTGGGCAAGGGTTATACACCGCTCCAAGCCATGAGAGTCATCCACCCCTTCCTCGACAGCCTCGGGCTAGTGGGGACCTGTTCCCCTTTGGTCGATACCCTCAGGGCTGCAGGCACCACCCCCAGCCTAGTTGGGGGAAGCGTCACCCTCACCAAGCCCGGTCCCTCTTTCCAGAGTCAGCCAGGCCTGACCTTGTACATGAAGAACAAAGTGCTATACCAGGATCTACCTAGCTTGAAGCTCCCCACCCAGCCAGTGGGGGATCCGGCACTTGCAGCCGCCCTTACAGCCCTCACTGACCACCAGCTTAAGCTCAGTGAGGGCCTAGACCAGCAGCGCCCAGCCACTGTCAGGAACACCTGGGGCCCCTTGTACACCCAGCACTTGATGTTACTCTGTGGTAAGCTAGAGGAAGCTGATCTCCCTCCCATATACCGAGCTTGGGCCCAGAAAAGCAAGCACGAGAAGACCCACATGATCTTCCAAAGCCAAGTAGCTACGTGCGCAGCCGAGTTGCTCATCCAGGCGCCCCTTGTTACCACTGCAGCGCTCAAGAGGCTTCCAAGATGGCAACTTCCATGGCACCGACCCTTTCAATGTGGCAGATGGGATAGTCCCCCTAGCCTTCCCCTCCTGGGTGGATCCGCAGGAGCCACTTTGAAGAGGGAACAAGAGGCAGCGGCCAATGTGGCTGCGTACTACACTGTGATCTCTACTGAAGGCAACTCTCTCACCTTGAAGGACTCCCTTGAGCTTAAAAAAACCAAGTCCTACCTACCTGTCGACTGGACTGAAGCCACCACCCAGCTGGAGAGCTACCTGGCTGTCCTAGCCACCATACTGGGGATGCACCACCCCGTAGAGCAGGGCTACCAGAATGGACTCCTGAGGCTGAAGCTCAAGTAAATGCCCCTACGAAGGGCCATTGCAGATGAATTGGGAGAGCTCATCACCCCAGCCATTGTTGTCTACTACTTCCAGATCAGAGTAAGGGGGTGGCTAGAAGAACAATGGGGCTCCACCTTCAACATCCCTTCCCCAGACTTTGGGAAGGACTTCCAGGCATTTCGAATCACCCAGAACCTCCACTGGTTCCTCAATGTCTCCAATGTGGCAGCCTTGAGACACCTCCAACGCATTTGTATCCCTGCCACCCCTGCTACGGGCGCTGGGGCGGCTGGCGCTGTCACCAAGCCCGGCCCCAACACCAAGACCACCGCTCCCCAGACTGGCCCAGGCGCTGGCGCCAGCGCCGGCCAGGGCTCATCCGGAAAAACCCAGGTGTTAAATCCCAGCCTAGATCCCCGGCTAAAGGACACCAGTCACCCGGTTGTTCAAAAAATGGGATCATCTTGGATGCGAGAGGCCATCTGGTCTATGAAGAACAAAGGAAGCAGCCCCCTATTGCGCCCAGATGGCCGAGACAGGTGCCATCCCTGGCACATCAGAGGATCCTGCTTCTCCAATTGCAGGCACATGCACGACCATGCAGCCATCACCCCCAGCGAGCAGGACGAGGTCTGGCTGTTAATGGTGCCAAGAAGCCTATGGGCTCTGACAGAGTGGCAAGCGCCCCCACACCAGCGCCTTGCCCTCCCCCACCTACCTAGCCCTGGGGGGAACACCTACACACCAAGTATCTAATCCCACATCATCTAATCCACCCTTACAAATCACACATGAACTAGAACTTGCCCTGGATCTTATGCCCCCTCAGACGTCCCTTGCGTTCTGTGCTGACCTTGGCGCTATCCAGAAGACCATGCGGGTGTCAGTCACTGAGCTCTATGCCCGCAGAAAGGATGCCCATTGGAACCAATGGGTTCAATTCTGTCTGTCTCAACAACGCTTTGACCCACTCCTCCCGAATGTTAAAGATCCAATCACCCTCCTCCAGGTCTTTGCCAAAAGACTCCATGATGGCCAACTGTCCTGTAGCCACAAGCCCCTCAGATCTTGCACAGTATCACACACCATCAGGTCAGTGGGACAGATGCTGGCCCACTTGGGGGCCAAAGACCCCAGAACAGACTCCACCAGCAGTCTTGACTTCAGGCTAACAGCCCAGTTCAAGGGCTATGCCAAGCTGGACCCAGCCCTATTAAATTCCTTTCGTGTCCAAAAGTACCAAAGCTACACGACGGTAGCTATTCTATTCGTACGAATCAATGAGTCCCGTATCAGCCAAAATAATCGATTCCCATGACATATCGATTCCCACAGAGCACCGATTCCCATCGCGCATTAACAGTGAGCAATCTCTGTTTTATAATATTGCCCTTGTTCTTCGGTGAGCAAACTTTGATTTCGTAAAGTATCACACGAGCTACGGGAGCAATTCCTGATCTTAATGATAAACATATCATAGGATCTTCCTAACAGAACAAGAGAAGAAAACCGTTGTTTTGTGCTTCTCACACAATATATATATATATACATACAGATATATACGGTCAACGATCAATGCATGTACGGAAATAATCAGCGAGTAATCTCATCACTATGCAACAGCAGTTGCAATGTATTCACCTCAATAAAAGAGATATCTTGCGTTTCGGCAAGATTTCACTTTATCTTATACTTTTAACATTCAACTGATTTATATCCCAAAATTCACACTAGTTCCTACCAACTACCTGCAATCTACATTACTAAGGTCTGTCGAGCTGTATCTGAACAAGTTCACAGTAAGAAGAGATCTGGCGTTTCCATAGTCTTGCCTGTAGTCCGATTATCCGTTGTTGAAAGTATCCAATCACAATTGTCACGCGTAGAGTACAATCGTTCGTCTACTAACACACTAACACAGCGTACTGTTCTTCAGAAGCCTTTGAATCAGACTCTTAGCAGACCGGATTCAGAAGGAAAATAATAGATTAACAGTCGCAAGCTCCAAGGTGGCTTGCACACAAAGGACAGGGACGAAATTGAACACAATCCCTACGCTGGCATATGCCAATCGCAAATCGTCTATGGAGCAGTTTCCTTTCACCACGCGACTCCTCTGACAAATCGGAATCATCATCAAGACTGAACATGCCTGCCAATCCATTTGGTGGTGGGAACAATGCTGGAGATGGCGGCGCCGCAACCGAAACCAGCCTTCCTAGTTTTGATGCTCATATGAAGTTGATACTCATATCCATATTCCGTGTCACAAAGGAAGAAAATAGCTATCTGTGTGAGGCTCTCCGAGAAGGAGGATTACGCGAATGGCCGATTTTTCCTCGATGCACTCATCGAGCATGATTTTGCCCACGAGCTTACCTACATGGATACTAATAGTGGACTACCAACCCAACTCCATCGATCCATCCAACGGACCATAGAAGCACTTGCGGACTTCTCAAATGACTTGCGCAAGAGCGAAAAGAATTGGAGGAATGTAGAATCATATTCGTACGACAGTTTCAGTGCCTTCCGCATGTCATGTGCATTGCGTCTTCAGAATGAATCTATCTTGAATCCTCCAGCTCCTCCTCCAGGAACAAATAAAAACAAGTCCCCCCAACAAGGGAAGTACGAATCTTGGTGCCAAAAATCACGTGATTAAAAGTCGTTCACACCCCTCACGAATGACTCAAGATTCGAACATTGGCTCGTGGGTTTCAAGGCTAAACTCGAGGCATACGACATTGACATCGAAAAATTTCTCGATGAAACTTGGCCTCCTGCTGCACTGCAAGGCTATACACGTGACCTCTTCGTCAAACAGTGTGCCTTCTTCTGGGTTCTTATGTTGGAAGTCTTCAAAAGTGACCTATCCGCGTCATGCATTCACAGCCATTCCCTCACACGCAATGGACGTCAAGCATATTTTGATTTTGTGAACCTGCATAGTGAATCAAAAGCCAAAGTATATGACAACTTGACTCAATTGCAAGCGTTACTTAAGTTGAATCTCAACAATTGGAAGGAATCTAAGGTGAAGTTTATCACGCATTGGTTTGAAGAATTGAATCACCTCAATAAGCTTTGTCCTCCCAACAAGCCCCTTGAGTACCATACTGCAAAATCAGCATTATGTCAAGCCTGCTATTCCAGCTTTCAACTAAGTGAACAGTTTGCTAAAGTCAAAGATCCTGGCAGCCCGAATAGTACCGTGACAGATGTAGTCACTGAAGCCGCTGCTAGCCATAAACTCGAGATCACGCTCCTACTCGAAGCGACTCGACTCGACTCTCAGTCCGCAATGTCTGCTCCGAAGTCCACAGTTCGTGCACATGTACACGACTTCTCCTCAGGACAAGGGCACAACCCTGACGACTATGCTCTCCCTATTGAATTCGAAGGTGACTACCAAGAATATGCGGTATTCAAGGCTGGATGTTCACCTGACCCTACCACACGCTTGCCTACTGGAATATGGAAGGCCCTATCACGTCAAGACATGAAGAATTGGCTGAACTTTCCCCCCGAAGGCAAGAAAATAGTGGTTGCATTGTTGCAATCCGAATTGCTCCCAGATGGTCAGCCGGATCCCAATTCCATTAAACCCATCACCCGGAAGGCATATACGCATGAACATTCCGTCTCATTCCTTGAAGATGACACCTCAAACGGTGATAACCATACCAATGCCTCAGCAGACCTCCATCCAGCTGTGGAAAATGATCGTAGAGGCGTCTTCCATGCATCACTTGGTGTATACAAGTCTCAGACTTCTTCCTCCAAGGATCAACGACCCCTCAAGTCTTCTGTGTCGCCTGCTCATCCCGCAAGATTCCTTTCTGAGAATCCTGACATTTGATATAAAAAGGACGGTGATACGCTGATACCTCTGGGAAAATCCTCCTATTCCGTTAATTTTCACAAGTGGTATAACCCTGAAGATGACTTAACCTTCCCACATGATAATCAAGTACCTTCATACACCTATCGTGCCCACAAAGCTTTTGTTTCCAACCCCGGATTCGCTATGGTTGACTGTGGTGCCAATGGTTGTATCATCAGTAATGATGCATGTCTTATCTCCAAGGATGTTCTGCCCTGATATGTCAATGTCACCGGCATCAACAATTACCAAGTGCAGAATATTCCCATTGCTACATGTGGAGCTTATTCCGTCTCCAATAGAGGTCCCATTATCCTCATTTTCAACGAATGTGCGTACACGGGACGACACCCCTCTATTCTGTCTTCCGGCCAGATGGAAGCATACTTCTCTACTGTCAATGACACATCCATCAAAGCAGGCAGTGGGCAAGTAATCACCACCTCCGATGGATATGCACTGCCTCTCAGTATTTGCCATGGTTCGCCATACCTTGCCACGCAAAAATATACCACTGATGAATTCGACACGCTCCCACATGTTATCATGACATTAGGATAAACACTGGGATCTATCCGTTCTCGATACCATGATCAGTGCTAAGGATGAAACCTTCCTTCAGGAAATATCCACCTCAGTCGCAGCAACTTCCGTATCTCGAATACGACGAATACGGAAATCCACGTTGTCTTGAGGGATTGGATATCTCTGTATCTCCTGGTTCGTTCACGGTTACGTCTCTCAGTTCGTACTCCAGCCATTGTACTCGATCACCCTTTCTCCCTATTGATGATCGTGGAACCAACAACCGCTCCTTCTGGCTTACATCTACCGATTATGTTCATCAGGAACGCCTTGTAGGATGCATTCCTCCTCCAATCTCTGATACGGTCCTTGCTTTTCCCACGGATTGTACTGGTAGTGATACTCCACGTATCGCAACTGCACCTCGTGAACAATATCCCAACCAACATGATAGCTTATCTCTGAAGCCCTTCTTTTGTTGGGTTTCCACAGATCGCATCAAAGCTACTTTTGAGAATTCAACGCAATATGGATCCTTAGCGGTTAGCCCCGATGGTAACCTCTTCAAACGTTTTCATCCCCCCCAGCCGGCAATGAATGTCCGACCATTCAATGATGACGTCTTGTCTGATGCCATTTATTCCGACGTCCCAGTGATTGATGGCGGCTCCAAACTTGCCCAGATTTGCTTTGGTCGGAAAGTCTCATATCATACATGTTGAAGAAATGCGCACCACTGGTAATTTTCTATCATGTTTTCAGAATTTTGTTCAAAAATGGGGCAGACCTCTTCGCCTCTTATGTGATCATGGGAACTACCAATCTAGTAAGAGGGTCATTGATTATCTCAAGATGTTATGGATTGGACTTTGGCAGAGTGAACCCTATCACCAACACCAGAATCAATTTGAATGCGTGATATCAAACGTTTAAGCGTATTGTCAATCGCGTCATGGACCGCACGGGCACACCACCACATCTCTGGTTGTTGTGCATGACATACATAGCTGGACTACTCAATGTTATTTCTGATCCTACTCTGTCGGACAAACAACCGGTCTTCATTGCCACCAGTACACTTGGTGATATAAGCGCATATACCAGTTTCTTCTGGTTTGAACCTGTTTATTTTAAAACAAATGACTCCCCTTTCGGTACCCAGTCTACCAAATGCCTCGGTCATTTCGTAGGCATTGCCAAACATGTTGGCAATGAACTTTGTTTCCGCATCTGGGATCCAGTCACCAACAAATTGCTTGACCGTTCTGGTGTACGTTCTGCTCTTACACCTGAGTCACGCAACAAACGAGCTGGCCTCTTTACCGATGATGGCTTCATCAAATGGCATAAGGCCAAGGATTCAGTACCTCGATTGTATGCAACCATTAACGCACCTACACTCACAAAACATGGGGAGCATACCACTACAGGATGATCCAAATGCAAATCCCAAACCACAGGACGTCCCGACTACTCCTCTTCTTGGCAAATCCACTGCAGGCTCCAAAACCGAGCAAAGCCTCGTCAATCCTGTGGCACATGAAGGTCACACGATGCCTGTACCTACCAAGCAACAGGCTGCGGCACCTCCTATTCAGATACCTGACAATAGTCAACCTTCCGCATCTGGTAATCAGGTTATTCTCAAACCACCCGCCCACCCCTCGTTACCGAGCTTTCTTTATAAGAAGGTCAATGACAGTCTGAGCTGGTCCCCTTCTCCACTCCCTAACAACTATGGGGAGAGCTTTGATGGTCCTCCTACGACACACATCTTCAGCAAGACATCCGATGGTGTTCTCCTTACTGAAGATGATTTTGATCCACCGGAGCTAGCATACTTTGATGCTAGTGACGTCACAACTCCACACACCAACCCCGCTACTCCTTCAGTAGACCCATCACAGGTAGTTGTTACCAATGAAGAAGGCAATGCACAATTTGACAATGATGGTAAGCCACTTACCATTCCTACGGTCCCGATTGCCAACCTACAAGGAAGATCTTTCCTTGTAACCAACCCCGATGGTACTCGAAAGCGTCTTACCATCGTCGATGTAGAAGACAGTCTTGAACGCAATAAGGACTTCATCAAGTTCAAGTGCAAACACTCTGATGACGAACTTGACGATATCATTGCATACAATGATGTCATGAATTACATCCACCATGATTCGACCCAAGAAGACGGAACACTTTGGTCGTTTCACCAAATCCTAGGACACCAAGGTCCACTGGATAACAAGCACCCTCAATACAAAGGTTCCAAGTATAACCTTTGGATTGAATGGGAAAATATGGAACGAACGTATGAACCATTAGCCAACATTGCGGCTGATGACCCTGTTACCGTTGCCAAATATGGGAAAGACAACAACTTGCTTGACCTCCCAGGTTGGAAACGTCTCAAGCAAATCACCAATCTAGCACGACGAACCAAGAAACTTGATCAACTTGTGCATCAAGCTAAACTTCGGTCTTTCCGTACCACCCCACAGTACCAATAATAATAATAATAATACGTATTTAAGTAACTTTAACCACTGAAGGTGGATCTAAACTACTCAGTCTGTATCCAGACTTTAACGTCGCCTCAATCGAAGAGAGTTTAAGCCCCAAGTTGTAGAACGACAAATTTGTCAAACGAATCCTGAAAGCAAGCAGGGAGAGTACAAGTGAAAACTGTTGAAGGATACCAGTAGCATAATCCGACAAACAGGTAGGAGGAAGGGAAAAATACTGGGAGCAGCACGGTGTGCAGAGGTGGGTAACTGGGGGAAGAACTAGGAAGGTCACCGGGTGGAGCAACCCTGGGGGACAGTGGGAGCAGCGCTGGGGACAGCGCCAGGAACCACACTGGATGCAGCATAAGGAGCAGCACTGGTGGGTGCAGAACCGGGTCATACGCTGGGAGAAGCACTGGGGAGCAGAAGATGGCGACGTATTGGAAGCATGCCAGAAGCCAAACTTGATGCAGCCCGAGGAGTATCATGAGGGGGGGTGCAGAACCTGGCGAGACACTGGGAGCAGCACTTGGTGAAACACTGTGGCAATGTTGGGTGCACTGGGGGAGACACTGGGAAATGCACTGGGGAAAGCGCTGGGTGAAAAGTGTGGCCCATCCGTTAGGATCCATTCAGCCAAGCCCTCATCAAGGCAGCCTCCTGGCGATACGGCTGCTGGGAAGGGAGAGGGACTGCATAGTGTCTCCTGGCAAGCTGGATGGTTGCAAGCCATTGACGCTTGGCAGTAAGAGTGTAACCACGGAGCACTTGGAGGGGAAGCTGGAGGAGGGAGTGAGATTGAGGCAGAGCACCAGCTAAGCCAATGGCCAATTCAGATGAAATGGAATCATTGAGGGATTGGTGTTGTTCTGACTCAAGCAACCCTCCGGTGCCATGTAGCCGTTGGTTCCGGTACGTCCAGAGATCCCAACAGGTGAGGAAAAATTGATGAATCACTGCAGTGGCCCATCGACGAGGAGAGCGTTTGCTACCAATAGAAGAATAATAGGTAGCCTGAATCTGATGCCAGAGGGGTGTCCACCGCCCAAGGAACCAGTTGTGCCAGCCAATCCGACGCTGAGCCCTTATAGCGGATGCAATATCAGGGGAGTATGATGAAGGGTGGATACGCCTACCTTGACAAACCCTAGTGGTAACATCCACAATGGCAAGAGCCAGTGAAGGGTCTGTAAGCTCAGAAGTAAGGCGCTGTTGCAAAGGGCCCTGAAAGGAAGACAAGCAGTGCTGGACAGCCCCGGGGTCGGCACATGAAAGAACATGGGAAACCTTTTCCTCATCTTGGGCACACAGAGGGCATCGGGAGTGATCCTGGTGCTGGTAATGAAGTAGCTGATTGCCAACACCAATACAACCCGAAGCAAATTTGACAAACCACCGCTGCATACCAGGAGGGAGGCGCTTGAAAGCAGAGTGATGGGCACACCAATGGATAGAATCGGAGACTTGTGGTGGAATGGAGATGTCGTGGTGAGTTTGCCAATAGTGAAGAAGTGGGGGACCTGAAATAAGAATGTGCAAGGCATCTCTGTCAAAGCGAGAGCATTTGAGACCCTTCTGTGAGAGAGCCCAGGGCTCAAACACAAGTCGGGGATAGTGGTAAGGAGAAGAACGATTCATGGATAGAAATGCCTTGGCCATGCCATCAACTTGATGATTGCGAAGCGCCCACCAGTCAAGAGAAAGACCCTCTTGATGACCCTGAACCAACTTGAAGGTGACAGTGATTGGAAGAGCAGAGAGCATATTGCGAATGACATAGACATAGTCAAAAGATTTCTGAGAGATAGCCAAGGGCCAGGTTCCCTGAGCCTGTTGAAGAGCCGTATCCCCATCAAGGGCAATGGTGAGGGAGCCGGAGGCTACATCATAGAGGTCCACCAGAGCCATACAGCAGGTGAGGACACCAATGATGCCAGCCAATTCACTGCGGTAGGAAGACTGATCTTCAGGGGAGCCACTGACAAGGTTAGATCCAGTGAGGAACAAGGAGGGAGACTTGGTGGAGGTGTTGGGGGAAAGGATGAAGGAAGATGTACCACGGAGGAGAACGGGATCATAAGAGCCGTCACAGACAGCGCTGGCAGAGCCACGCAGAATGGCATTGGCCAGAACCTGGCATCCATCCTGGGGAAGGGAGTATTGATGGAGAAGGACTCGGGGAGAAGCGCAGAGAGCATCAAATGCATCCTCTGGGGTGGCAGGAAGACACTGAAAAGGATCGTAGGTCAAGGGATCTTCGTCGGGTGGATGAGAGATAAAGGAGGATTGACCGACAATCCGGAATACATTCCCACTGGAAAGGAGGGATACAATAGTGTCTGCACTGGTAGGTTTAGCACAAAGGATGGTAGTGTGAAAGCTATAACGACCTCTGCCTTGCGAAGAACCGACCCTCCAACCAGTGGGGCATTTGAAGAAGAGCCGGTCAGTAGAACGGCACAAAAACCAGGGCCAAACAGAGGAGGACTCGGTTGACAGCCAATGCCCCAGGTGAAAGGAGGGGTGGAAAGCTCGGTCCGAAGGCAAAGCCAACGGGGGTAAGAAGGATTTCCGATGGGCACGTTGCCAGAGCTGAAGGGCGGGAAGATGCCACGGAGGGGGGCAACGAGGCCAGTCAAGGTGAGCGCAAAGATGGTTGGAGGACTGCAGCTGGAAGGCCATAGGAGAAAGCCGTGTGCCATCTGCAGTGCAGATATCAGCAAGGGAGATAGCCTGGAGAGACATCCTGATGAGATTCAGAAGAGACAGGTCGGCGCCCCGAAAACCAGCAGTGACAAAAGCTTGCATGAGGTAGCAGTCATTCACTCGAAGCAGAGGAAGTGTAGGAAAGTCTTCCACCATACTCACAGGGTGCATAGAAAAGAAATGCCACACATGCTTATACCAGCAAGGAGTGATATAAGAGGCATAGGGCTGATAGGGGGTAATACCGAGATGAAAAGGGATCCCCAGTTCAAGCCAAAATGCTTCAGCGGTAAGCCTAAGAATATGGCCTGTCTGGGAACCACGTACAGATTCCTGAAGCAGGGTAGCAATGTGACTGAATTCCTGGAGAAGGAAAGGGTGAACGAAACCAAAGCCTTGATACAAAGATGGACCATAGAAAACCTTGCGAGGAAAGTTGCAAGACATGCCGGCCTTATTGAGCACTGGGACCAGAGTTGGTTGGAGAATTCGGGTCCAGGTAGAAGCGCTTAGCTGAGTGACGGGCATGGAGTATTCAAAAGACTTCATAAATGAGTACCTGAAGGTGTAGAGGGAGGTGTTCTTCTCACACTTGGAGGACCTCATTTGAGATCCAAAGGGCTGGGATTGGGTCTACAGGTGATCAACTTGAGCTTCCTCATTGCCGTCCATAGAAATGTAGACACCCAGAGTCTTGTCCGCGTGATCAACCTCAAAACGGTCAAGACGTGGTTGGGCACCAGATTTGTCAGTGATGGTGAAAACACCGGGCATTTCATCAACAGAACGATAGTCCCAACCAGAACCAGTCCACTTGAAATCTATCAAGTAGCAGAAGGACTTAGCAGGTTCGATAGCGCCACCAGTAGCAATGAGACCACCAGCCCAGCGGTCTAAAGCGGCCTGAAAATCAACAGCCAAAGCCTCACCAGAGGTAGTAGAGGAGGCACCGGCACAAAAAAGATCAGTATCATCCACAAAAGCAAAACCAACCAAGGAGACCAGCTGAAGGGATAGGGAGGTGAGGAGATGAACCCCATGGCCTGCATTCTGCATCATCCAGAAAAGAATGGTAGACACCAGAGCCCACAGAGTTGGGCCAAGACCGTTGCCTTGCCCAATCCCACTGAGAGGAATAGATTCATCACCATACATAGGACCGGACCGGCCAAATCCAGTTTTAATGTGATGGGTAGCACGCTGGAGAGTGGAGAGTAGAACCTCGCAAACATGAGCCGGAATCCCAAAGCTTTGGAGGGTGAGAATTGCAATGGGATGGGAGATTCGGCCATAGCAGCCCTTGGCATCATTCATTGCAACCGCCCCGGAGCGGCGCTTCTGACAAAGAACATCACAAATAAGCTTCTTGTTGAGACAAGTGTTGATGGCTTTGTAATGCTTCCGGCTGCCATACTGGTCAACTGCCACCACGTTGGCTTGTTCGGCATGAGCGAGAATGCGTTTACCAATCATCTTGTTGTTGATCTGAAACTCAGGAGACATCAGTTGGATGAGTCTCATCTTGTCAACACGGTATTCACCAGGTTTCTTGAAGATTTCAACATCGGTGATAACCTGCCAAGCAGAGGGCGAGAAGCCAGCAAGCAGAGGAGCAGTCCGCATCAAAGTATCAAAGGAATTCAGCTGTGGGTCCAAAGCAAAGGATTTATGGTGGGCAAAACTGAGGCAAGAAGGCTTGCCAGCAGTGCGTTCCTTCTGACATTGCCAGGCAGCAGCATTGTCAGCAGGGCTAACAGAATAGTCAAAGGGAGCCAAAGACTGGATAGCCGCAGGCACCTGAAGGCAAGTAAGAAATTCAGTCAGGTACGGGTCAGTTCCTGAAGGAGAAACATAGGTGCCAGCAAGGACCGCAGCTGAGGAAGGTCAAGTACCCAAGTAGCCGAAGGCCTGGATGAAAGAGGGAGACATGGAGGGAGTGTCTAGGCATTGTTGCTGACGGCAAACATTGGAGGCAGCCATGGCTGGCACCATGGCAGACTGAGACTCCAAGACTTGTTCAGTGCCATCAGATCCAACTGCAACAGCTTTCAGAACAGCAGGCTTGGAGAGACTACCATGGATAGCGCAAGCAGCGAGCCCTAGATCCCGTTGGAGCCGTTCACGGCGCATGCGTGCCCGGATCTTGGAGGCGCTCTGGTTGTAGGGCTTGCCTTCAGTAAGAAGGGCGTCAACCAAGCCCTGGTTGAAGGAGCCACGCCACGAAGGAGCCAGAACTTTGACAGAGCGGTATTGCTTGTAGGCTTGCTTCAAATGGAGGACAGCAGTGGCAAGATCACAGTGTTCACCCTTGTATAAGGAAAGCTTACATGCCAAGCGCTTCACCATGGTGTGACTGGTGGAGACACCCTGACGAAGCTGCACGATCCGCCTCCAAAAAGCAATGGTGTCACGGTAAACCTGGAGCTTGGGAGACCAAGGAATCATGCCGGTGCAAAGCCGGCAAAGATGTTGTTCAACAGACAGCCGGATGGAAGCAGAGGTAGCATGGAGGACATCATAGGTAGTGATGAGAGTGTCGCGCACAGTGGTATCACCAGATAAATACAGTGTCACCAGGTGCTCAAGCTTAGTCTGAAGGGGGAACACACCAGCAGTAGCAAAGGTATGTTTGACCTGCTTGAGATAGCGCTGTCTAAGGTGAGGGTGGGAAGATTTCAGGCGAGGAAGAGAGGATTGCACAGGAGGTGGAAGATATTTGCCCAAGATACTGCCATTACACACTTCGATCCAGAGCAAGCGATGGTACAGAAACCATGCCGTGCTCACCATCAAAAGCACAGTAACCAGCTCGGATGACATCAACATGCTCAGTAGTCCAAATGGCATCAATGGGAGTCCTGTTAGTATTGCGATTGTGGGTGGCAGGCGGGGAACTTGAAGGGTGGGTAGTTAAGATGGCATCCTTGAAGCCGAGTGCTGTGAGCTCAGACGAGAGACCGTCAGACCGGACATCAGAATTGTAGGCCTGTTTGATGCGAGAGTGGAAGAGATCACAGAGGGGGAGCTGAGGTTCATTCAGACAATGCTCTGCGTAGAGAGCAACCCCAGCTTTACTTTGAGCAACACGCCAAGAGTTGTGACGGGAACGAGACATGAAGGCTGACTTCCGCTGGGGACCAATATTTTGGAAGGTGATGAGGGTAGAGTTTGAGGACGGAGACTGGGGAAAAGGATGGCCAAAAGCATCAGAATCTGTAGTCACAAGGATGTCCCCATGAAGATTGGATTGGGCGAGACGGGAAGCAGGAGGAGGCAAGGAATGGGAAGAAGGACTGGAGGAATCCAGGTGGGGATGAGAGTTGGAGGGCATCCCACAGTGCCCTGTATGAGATATCCTAACCATGATCAGACGCATACCGTGTCTGTCGCACGGAAGTGGAAGCTGGTGAGGCATAGGTGTGGAACACGGAAGGCCACAGCAGGTGCGGTACCAGGAGTGGCAGCACAGGAAGCAGCACAAGGGGAAGAATTGGCACTGGATGCAACCGTGGGTGAAGCACTGGAAGGCATGCCAAGGGCACTACTGGGTGAAGCACTGGGGGGCAAACCGAAGGCATTGCTGGAGGAAGCACTGGAAGTGTCACCTGGTGCAGTGCTGGGAGGAACACTGGGTGCATATCAGGGTGAAACACTGGCAGCACCAGGTGATGCAGCCCTAGGTGGAACACTGAAGGAGACCCTAGGTGAAGCACTGGAAAGCAAACCAACAGCCTTGCAGGAGGAAGCATTGGGAGTGGCACCTCGTGCAGTTCTGGGAGTAACACTGTCGGCAGAGCAGGGTGAAACATTGGGAGCACCAGTTGATGCAGCACTAGGTGGAGCACTGGAGGCAATCCTGGGGGAAGCACTGGAAAGCAAGCCAAATGCACGGCAGGAGGAAGCACTGGGAGTGGCGCCTCGTGCAGGGCTGGGAGGAACACTGGGTGCATATCAGGGGGGAAAACTGCGAGCGCCAGTTGATGCAGCACTAGGTGGAACACTGAAGGCAACCCTAGGTGAAGCACTGGAAAGCAAACCAACAGCCTTGCAGGAGGAAGCATTGGGAGTGGCACCTGGTGCAGTTCTGGGAGGAACACTGTCGGCAGAGCAGGGTGAAACACTGGGAGCACCAGTTGATGCAGCGCTAGGTGGAACACTGGAGGCAATCCTGAGGGAAGCACTGGAAAGCAAGCCAAATGCATGGCAGGAGGAAGCACTGGGAGTGGCGCCTTGTGCAGTGCTGGGAAGAACACTGGGTGCATATCAGGGTGAAACATTGGGAGCGCCAGTTGATGCAGCCCTAGGTGGAACACTGGGGGCAACCCTAGGTGAAGCACTGGAAAGCAAGCCAAATGCATGGCAGGAGGAAGCACTGGGAGTGGCGCCTGGTGCAGTGCTAGGAGAAACACTGGGTGCAGATCAGGGTGAAACACTGGGAGCACCAGTTGATGCAGCACTAGGTGGAACACTGGAGGCGACCCTAGGTGACGCACTGGAAAGCAAGCCAAATGCATGGCAGGAGGAAGCACTGGGAGTGGCTCCTGGTGCAGGGCTGGGAGGAACACTGGGTGCATATCAGGGGGGAACACTGCGAGCACCAGTTGATGCAGCACTAGGTGGAACACTGAAGGCAACCCTAGGTGAAGCACTGGAAAGCAAACCAACAGCCTTGCAGGAGGAGGCATTGGGAGTGGCGCCTGGTGCAGTGCTGGGAGGGACACTGTGGGCAGAGCAGGGTGAAACACTGGGAGCACCAGTTGATGCAGCACTAGGTGGAGCACTGGAGGCAATCCTGGGGGAAGCACTGGAAAGCAAGCCAAATGCATGGTAGGAGGAAACACTGGGAGTTGTGCCTGGTGCAGTGCTGGGAGGAACACTGTCGGCAGAGCAGGGTGAAACACTGGGAGCACCAGTTGATGCAGCACTAGGTGGAGCACTGGAGGCAATCCTGGGGGAAGCACTGGAAAGCAAGCCAAATGCATGGCAGGAGGAAGCACTGGGAGTGGCGCCTGGTGCAGTGCTGGGAGGAACCCTGGGTGCATGTCAGGGTGAAACACTAGGGGCACCAGTTGATGCAGCACTAGGTGGAACACTGGAGGCGACTCTAGGTGAAGCACTGGAAAGCAAACCAACAGCCTTGCCGGAGGAGGCATTGGGAGTGGCGCCGGGTGCAGTGCTGGGAGGGACACTGTGGGCAGAGCAGGGTGAAACACTGGGAGCACCAGTTGATGCAGCACTAGGTGGAGCACTGGAGGCAATCCTGGGGGAAGCACTGGAAAGCAAGCCAAATGCATGGTAGGAGGAAACACTGGGAATTGTGCCTGGTGCAGTGCTGGGAGGAACACTGTCGGCAGAGCAGGGTGAAACACTGGGAGCACCAGTTGATGCAGCACTAGGTGGAGCACTGGAGGCAATCCTGGGGGAAGCACTGGAAAGCAAGCCAAATGCATGGCAGGAGGAAGCACTGGGAGTGGCGCCTGGTGCAGTGCTGGGAGGAACCCTGGGTGCATGTCAGGGTGAAACACTGGGAGCACCAGTTGATGCAGCACTAGGTGGAACACTGGAGGCGACTCTAGGTGACGCACTGGAAAGCAAGCCAAATGCATGGCAGGAGGAAGCACTGGGAGTGGCGCCTGGTGCAGTGCTAGGAGAAACACTGGGTGCAGATCAGGGTGAAACATTGGGAGCACCAGTTGATGCAGCACTAGGTGGAACACTGGAGGCGACCCTAGGTGACGCACTGGAAAGCAAGCCAAATGCATGGCAGGAGAAAGCACTGGGAGTGGCGCCTGGTGCAGTGCTGGGAGGAACACTGGGTGCATATCAGGGGGGGAAACTGCGAGCGCCAGTTGATGCAGCACTAGGTGGAACACTGAAGGCAACCCTAGGTGAAGCACTGGAAAGCAAACCAACAGCCTTGCAGGAGGAAGCATTGGGAGTGGCACCTGGTGCAGTTCTGGGAGGAACACTGTCGGCAGAGCAGGGTGAAACACTGGGAGCACCAGTTGATGCAGTGCTAGGTGGAGCACTGGAGGCAATCCTGGGGGAAGCACTGGAAAGCAAGCCAAATGCACGGCAGGAGGAAGCACTGGGAGTGGCGCCTTGTGCAGTGCTAGGAGAAACACTGGGTGCAGATCAGGGTGAAACACTGGGAGCACCAGTTGATGCAGCACTAGGTGGAGCACTGGAGGCAATCCTGGGGGAAGCACTGGAAAGCAAGCCAAATGCATGGCAGGAGGAAGCACTGGGAGTGGCGCCTGGTGCAGTGCTAGGAGAAACACTGGGTGCAGATCAGGGTGAAACATTGGGAGCACCAGTTGATGCAGCACTAGGTGGAACACTGGAGGCGACCCTAGGTGACGCACTGGAAAGCAAGCCAAATGCATGGCAGGAGAAAGCACTGGGAGTGGCGCCTGGTGCAGTGCTAGGAGAAACACTGGGTGCAGATCAGGGGGGGAAACTGCGAGCGCCAGTTGATGCAGCACTAGGTGGAACACTGAAGGCAACCCTAGGTGAAGCACTGGAAAGCAAACCAACAGCCTTGCAGGAGGAAGCATTGGGAGTGGCACCTGGTGCAGTTCTGGGAGGAACACTGTCGGCAGAGCAGGGTGAAACACTGGGAGCACCAGTTGATGCAGCGCTAGGTGGAGCACTGGAGGCAATCCTGGGGGAAGCACTGGAAAGCAAGCCAAATGCACGGCAGGAGGAAGCACTGGGAGTGGCGCCTTGTGCAGTGCTGGGAAGAACACTGGGTGCATATCAGGGTGAAACATTGGGAGCGCCAGTTGATGCAGCCCTAGGTGGAACACTGGGGGCAACCCTAGGTGAAGCACTGGAAAGCAAGCCAAATGCATGGCAGGAGGAAGCACTGGGAGTGGCGCCTGGTGCAGTGCTAGGAGAAACACTGGGTGCAGATCAGGGTGAAACACTGGGAGCACCAGTTGATGCAGCACTAGGTGGAACACTGGAGGCGACCCTAGGTGACGCACTGGAAAGCAAGCCAAATGCATGGCAGGAGGAAGCACTGGGAGTGGCTCCTGGTGCAGGGCTGTGAGGAACACTGGGTGCATATCAGGGGGGAACACTGCGAGCACCAGTTGATGCAGCACTAGGTGGAACACTGAAGGCAACCCTAGGTGAAGCACTGGAAAGCAAACCAACAGCCTTGCCGGAGGAGGCATTGGGAGTGGCGCCGGGTGCAGTGCTGGGAGGGACACTGTGGGCAGAGCAGGGTGAAACACTGGGAGCACCAGTTGATGCAGCACTAGGTGGAGCACTGGAGGCAATCCTGGGGGAAGCACTGGAAAGCAAGCCAAATGCATGGTAGGAGGAAACACTGGGAGTTGTGCCTGGTGCAGTGCTGGGAGGAACACTGTCGGCAGAGCAGGGTGAAACACTGGGAGCACCAGTTGATGCAGCACTAGGTGGAGCACTGGAGGCAATCCTGGGGGAAGCACTGGAAAGCAAGCCAAATGCATGGCAGGAGGAAGCACTGGGAGTGGCGCCTGGTGCAGTGCTGGGAGGAACCCTGGGTGCATGTCAGGGTGAAACACTAGGGGCACCAGTTGATGCAGCACTAGGTGGAACACTGGAGGCGACTCTAGGTGAAGCACTGGAAAGCAAACCAACAGCCTTGCCGGAGGAGGCATTGGGAGTGGCGCCGGGTGCAGTGCTGGGAGGGACACTGTGGGCAGAGCAGGGTGAAACACTGGGAGCACCAGTTGATGCAGCACTAGGTGGAGCACTGGAGGCAATCCTGGGGGAAGCACTGGAAAGCAAGCCAAATGCATGGTAGGAGGAAACACTGGGAATTGTGCCTGGTGCAGTGCTGGGAGGAACACTGTCGGCAGAGCAGGGTGAAACACTGGGAGCACCAGTTGATGCAGCACTAGGTGGAGCACTGGAGGCAATCCTGGGGGAAGCACTGGAAAGCAAGCCAAATGCATGGCAGGAGGAAGCACTGGGAGTGGCGCCTGGTGCAGTGCTGGGAGGAACCCTGGGTGCATGTCAGGGTGAAACACTGGGAGCACCAGTTGATGCAGCACTAGGTGGAGCACTGGAGGCGACTCTAGGTGACGCACTGGAAAGCAAGCCAAATGCATGGCAGGAGGAAGCACTGGGAGTGGCGCCTGGTGCAGTGCTAGGAGAAACACTGGGTGCAGATCAGGGTGAAACACTGGGAGCACCAGTTGATGCAGCACTAGGTGGAACACTGGAGGCGACCCTAGGTGACGCACTGGAAAGCAAGCCAAATGCATGGCAGGAGGAAGCACTGGGAGTGGCGCCTCGTGCAGGGCTGGGAGGAACACTGGGTGCATATCAGGGGGGAAAACTGCGAGCGCCAGTTGATGCAGCACTAGGTGGAACACTGAAGGCAACCCTAGGTGAAGCACTGGAAAGCAAACCAACAGCCTTGCAGGAGGAAGCATTGGGAGTGGCACCTGGTGCAGTTCTGGGAGGAACACTGTCGGCAGAGCAGGGTGAAACACTGGGAGCACCAGTTGATGCAGCGCTAGGTGGAGCACTGGAGGCAATCCTGAGGGAAGCACTGGAAAGCAAGCCAAATGCACGGCAGGAGGAAGCACTGGGAGTGGCGCCTTGTGCAGTGCTGGGAAGAACACTGGGTGCATATCAGGGTGAAACATTGGGAGCGCCAGTTGATGCAGCCCTAGGTGGAACACTGGGGGCAACCCTAGGTGAAGCACTGGAAAGCAAGCCAAATGCATGGCAGGAGGAAGCACTGGGAGTGGCGCCTGGTGCAGTGCTAGGAGAAACATTGGGTGCAGATCAGGGTGAAACACTGGGAGCACCAGTTGATGCAGCACTAGGTGGAACACTGGAGGCGACCCTAGGTGACGCACTGGAAAGCAAGCCAAATGCATGGCAGGAGGAAGCACTGGGAGTGACGCCTGGTGCAGGGCTGGGAGGAACACTGGGTGCATATCAGGGGGGAACACTGCGAGCACCAGTTGATGCAGCACTAGGTGGAACACTGAAGGCAACCCTAGGTGAAGCACTGGAAAGCAAACCAACAGCCTTGCCGGAGGAGGCATTGGGAGTGGCGCCGGGTGCAATGCTGGGAGGGACACTGTCGGCAGAGCAGGGTGAAACACTGGGAGCACCAGTTGATGCAGCACTAGGTGGAGCACTGGAGGCAATCCTGGGGGAAGCACTGGAAAGCAAGCCAAATGCATGGTAGGAGGAAACACTGGGAGTTGTGCCTGGTGCAGTGCTGGGAGGAACACTGTCGGCATGTCAGGGTGAAACACTAGGGGCACCAGTTGATGCAGCACTAGGTGGAAGCACTGGAGGCAATCCCTAGGGGAAGCACTGGAAAGCAAGCCAAATGCATGGCAGGAGGAAGCACTGGGGGTGGCGCCTGGTGCAGCGCTGGGAAGAACACTGGGTGCATATCAGGGTGAAACACTGGGAGCACCAGTTGATGCAGCACTAGGTGGAACACTGGAGGCGACCCTAGGTGAAGCACTGGAAGGCAAGTCAACATGCATGGCAGGAGGAGGCACTTGGGAGTGGCGCCTTGTGCAGTGCTGGGAGGGACACTGTGGGCAGAGCAGGGTGAAACACTGGGAGCACCAGTTGATGCAGCACTAGGTGGAGCACTGGAGGCAATCCTGGGGGAAGCACTGGAAAGCAAGCCAAATGCATGGTAGGAGGAAACACTGGGAATTGTGCCTGGTGCAGTGCTGGGAGGAACACTGTCGGCAGAGCAGGGTGAAACACTGGGAGCACCAGTTGATGCAGCACTAGGTGGAGCACTGGAGGCAATCCTGGGGGAAGCACTGGAAAGCAAGCCAAATGCATGGCAGGAGGAAGCACTGGGAGTGGCGCCTGGTGCAGTGCTGGGAGGAACCCTGGGTGCATGTCAGGGTGAAACACTGGGAGCACCAGTTGATGCAGCACTAGGTGGAACACTGGAGGCGACTCTAGGTGACGCACTGGAAAGCAAGCCAAATGCATTGTGAGAAGCACTTGGAGTGACGCCTGGTGCAGTGCTAGGAGAAACAACGGGTGCAGAGCAGGGTGAAATGGTGGGATCCCTAGGTGGAGCCGCGCTGGGTGTAACAGTGGATGCAACCCTGGGTGAAGAACCGGGAAGCACGCCAAAGGTGTTACGGGGGGGAGCGCCTGAAGTAACACCCGGTGCAGGGATAGGAGAAACACGGTGGGGTAGACAAGGCGGGAAGCAGGAGGAGCGGAGGAAGAGGAAGGGTGACTGAGGGATGCAGAGGTGGAATTTGGAGAAGTAGGCAGTCCACCAGGCCAGAAGAAAAGGTGCCTAACCATGGTCAGAGGAATACCGTGTCTGTCGCATGGATAGGAGAGAAGCCGGTGCAGAGCTGGTTGAGGCATTGGTATGGCTCAGCTCGCTGATACTGGCGTCGGTGCCGGGAGAAAAAGCTATGGAGGTGAAACCAGAGCGGAGAGGAGAGTTAAGGGCGGTGGGGAGTGTGCTAGCGGGGGACACAATGTCAGCCAAGGCAGCGCCTTCAAGGGGGGCAGCAGCCGGAGGGGCACCCAGAACAGAAGTGATGTTGGAAGTGCCGGTTGCAAGAGTAGACATGGACTGGCCATCATCAAAGCCACACCCACCGCTGTCCTCACGTATCTGAAAAGAGAAGTGCATATCCAGGTCAAATGTAACAGCGTTGGAAGTGGAGTCAATGGACAGGTCATCATCCACGAGTTCCCAATCACAGACGTCACCACGACCAAAGAAGGGCAGAGCATCCTCCGGCTCCTGGTCCGGTGCAGGGGCATTTTCAACAACCCTTCCTTCAGTGGGATCCCAATGAAAGTCCTCCAACTCAGTGAGACACTCAGTAGAGAACCATTGGCGAACACAAGAGCCATACCGGGCCTCCAGGAAAATAGGAAGAAAGGACAGCATGGCTTGGGCTTCAGCTGAGGTAGTAGTGTTGTACAGGGCCAGGATTTCACCACGGTAGGAGCTGGTGTCAACAGAGAGAAACAGTGGCCATGACCAGTTGTCCCTAGTACGGATTCCCAGAAGAACACGGCGCAAAGTGGTAGCGCCCAGGCCCTGACCCAAATCGACAGGAAGGTCCAGGTCAACCACACCTAGAACAGAAGCAGTTTCATGGGTCTGGATGAACTTGGCTTCACAGTGCTTAGCTTGACGAAGGGTCTTCAGCTTGGAAGGGGAAAGGCATCGGTCAGAGGGATTGGTAGCAGTCTCAATGAACTTGTAGAATTTACCATCAGGAAGGGAGGCTATATCAGACGCAGAGCAGCGATTGAACTGAGCCTTCAATAGCTTGACAGTCTGAGAACGCTTGGTAGAATCACACAAGATGTGAGCGGCTGGGGCAGGAGAGGGGTCAGGGGTTCGTGAATTGTCGAGCCGAATGTTCTTCCAGATGACAGCTATAGGGAAGGCTTGAAACCGAGGATGGGTCTGGAGCAGTGCATTGTAATGATTAAGATCAAAACTCTGCATATAGGAACCGAGCAGGAAACCACAGGTGACAGTAGTGGAGGCTTGAATATGATTGTACTTGAAGTCCATTTCACGGTCCTGGAGGCGCTGAAGGAGAGTGTCAGACAAGAGAGCATCCACAGAGACACTGTGTTCAATATAGAACCGAAGGTGGGGTGCTGCGCGACCCCGGAGCCAGAGGGAAGCAACGTAGAGCTCAAGAGTGCGCCTGTCAGGCAGGGTAGACCAGAGTTTGGGAACGGGCTTAGCCTTGGGGTTAATGCTGGCGCGGGAAGGGAAGACATAGAGGACCAGCTTCCGATCCACCGACCAGAGCAAGCTGAGTGCATCAGTCAGGGACTCCAGCATTTCGTCGTACAAATCACTAGGGCGGGGTGACATCAGCCGAGGGAGAGACAGAGTGAAGTAGGAGCTGTAGGAGCACTTGGTACCTTCAGTGACATCAACCGGAGCCCTGGAATCACTGGAGCAAACCCCACGCCGTTGAAGAAAGTGGCCGACAGAAGAAGAAAGGACAGAAGCAGCTGGAAGATGCAGAGGCAGCTGACGGAGCAGGGGCAGGGGGCTTAGTCTTGAAAAACCAATGAGAGCCGAGAACCCGGTTGGCAGACAGCCACACCAGCCCTTCAGTGCTAGGCAGAAGGTTGCCTTCACAGTACAGGGCATCAAAGCATTCGGGAGAGCCTTGGAAGCAAGCCGAAGACAGGGAGACCAGAGACTCCACAGTAGCAGTCCTCCAATCGGAATCAGCGGGATTGACCAGGGCATACACCGGGGCGACGGAGAGACGGCACACATCATGAATGGATTTCTTGTCACGGCCATCCTTCTTGCTGAAGAAGTGGGTAGGACTGGGAGAGGCATTCCAAACCCGGGTCTGTGCTGGAGACTTCCGGAGGCGGTGGATGAAAGATGGGGTAGGGAAACGGCCATCACCATAGAAACCCCACAGGAAGGAAGCAGAGTGGGCCTGATTGGCAGCGGCCAGAGCCTGTTGACGAAGTGCTTGACGATCCAAGCTGGGGGAGGGAGTCAAGGAAGGGGACTGCGGGAGGAGAGACTGTTTAAGAGCTGTAGCAGGGGCGGGACGCGCGGCAGATGGTGCTGGCTGCTGGAGAGCAGGGGGAGTAAGGACAAGCTGCTTGAGAGCGGGGGGCTGAAGGGGGGGAGACTTAAGGGCTGGCTTCTTAGAATCCTGGCGAGTAGCAGGTTTCTTAGCAGACTGAGTAGAAGAGGCCACAAAAGAATCAGAGGAAGAGACAGACATGGAGGTAACAGAGGATTGGCTGGCCGAGGAAGAGGAACAAGCAGACAAGGATGCATCCTTCCGGGGGCGAAGAGAGGAAGGTGAAGGAGGGGCCTGGGTAGGAGCGGGGGTAGGGGGGGAGGACTTCTTCAGATGGGCGCGCTTGGGGTAACGAGAGCCAGAGGCAGAGCGGGCAGACGAAGAAGATAGAGAGGGCATAGATTGGAGCCATTTCTTGGGGGAAGAAGCAGAGGAGCGGCCCTCAGTAGGCTTAGTAGGAGTGGTGGGGGTAGGCATGCTGGGAATCGTAGTAGGGGAGGCTGATGAGGTACTGGAGTCCGGGAATAGGGATGGGGACGGATCGATTGGGGCGCTAGCAAGGGAGCGGCGTGCTGACTGGAGAAAATGGAATGGCGGCGACGATCGACGACGACGACACTTGCTTCAACGGCGCTTGGCTGTCTGTATCGTACAACCAAAGGAGTCAAAGGAAGCAAAGGGAACACCGTCGGGCGTTTGAAGGACCAAGCGAGAGACCGGAAGGGTTGTTGTCTAGAATGTGGATGGGGGGAGACGACAGTCGATTGGCGTCGTGCCAAGCGATTGTCGGCGTGTCGGGGGATGAGCCGGTTGCGCTACGTAGAAACTGTACTGGGGCCGGCGTAGAAAATTATGTGTTGTGTTGTCGTCCGATCGGCCGACGAAGGAAATGGATCCAACAAAGCAACCAAAGGAGACAACAAGCAACCAAACTAATAGCGAAAACAGAAGGAGTAAGTCTTAGAAGGTAAGGGTGGGGCCTGGTGTTGGTAGAAACAGGGAGGAAGGGGAGGAGATATGAGAAAGGAAGTCTGTGTAGAATCCTACGTGTTGTGAGTACTGGAAATTCGGAACGTCGGACAATCGTTGCGAGACGCAAAGTTGTACCACCCCACAGTACCAATATGGATTCAAGGTACCTCATAACCACAAAGAAGCCCTCCGATTTGATCAAGTCAACGGAAACCACAAATGGGAAGACGCCACCACTCTTGAAATGGAACAGCTCAATGAATACAATACCTTTATCAACAAAGGCATGTACAAGGCAAGCTCCATCCCAAATGGGTTTCAACAGATCAAGGTACACGTGATATACGCTGTCAAACATGATGGTAGGCATAAGGCTCGCCTTGTAGCGAACGGCAATCTCACTGAAGCCCCTATCCACAGTGTTTATGCCGGTGTCGTATCACTTTGCGGTTTACGTATGTGTCTGTTCATAGCTGAACTGAACAGCCTGGAAGCATGGGGTACCGATATAGGAAATGCTTACCTCGAAGCAGTAACCTGCGAGAAAGTCTGTATCAAGGCAGGTACCGAATTTGGGTCACTAGAAGGTCACCTATTGCTCATCTACAAGGCCTTATATGGACTCAGATCATCGGGCAAGTGCTTTGGTGATTTATTAGCAGCTTGCCTTATTGAACTCGGCTTCGAAAGATCCCGCGCGGAACCAGAAATCTTTCTCAAGCGTGGAATGAACAAGCATGGGAAACGTGTATATGAACTCATATGCACATATGTCGATGATCTATGTCTTTGCATGGCAGATCCCAATTCTTTCCTGGAAATACTACAGTCGGAGCCATACAACTTCAAACTGAAGGGATCCAGACCTATGAATTTTCATCTGGGCTGTGGATTTGAGCGCGACGCGCATGGTGTTCTTTGTATGAATCCCATCAAGTTCATCGAAAAGATGGAAGCGTCTTATGAACAAATGTTTGGATGCAAACCTAGCACCAGGTTCCAATCACCCATTGCCGGAAACGATCATCCCGAATTGGACTCCTCGGCTTTTCTTGAGGAAACTGGTGTACAGAAATACCAAAGCATGATCGGTTCACTCCAATGGATCATCGCCATTGGACGATTTGATGCTCAAACAGCCATGATGACACTCTCCAGTTTTAGAGCTCAACCACGAGACAGACACCTTGATCGCACCAAACGTATCTATGGATATATCTCCAAGTTTAGACATTTTAAAATCAGGTTCCGCGTGGAACCCCCAGATTTTATATTGACTAAACCGGACACCATCGATTGGTCCAACACCGTCTATGGGGAGCATTCTGAAGAGCTACCCGACGATGCTCCTGCACCACTTGGAAAGACAGTAGTGTTGACACACTTCTATGATGCCAACCTCATGCATGACATCCTCAGTGGGAAGGCGGTAACCGGCATCCTTCACTTTGCGAACAAAACACCTATGATGTGGTTCTCAAAGAAACAAGCTACTACGGAAACGGCCACATTCGAAGCTGAATTCGTCGCAGGAAGAACCTGCATCAAACAAATCATTGATCTACGTCATTCGTTCCAATACCTCGGAACACAAGTCCACAATATTTCTTACTCATGGGGAGACAACAAGAAGATGATTCAGACTTCGACCTTCGCTTACGCAAGGTTGCACAAGCGTCACCATATTCTATCGTTTCACTACGTACGAAGAATGATAGCGAAAGGCTTCATTCTAATGCTGCACATCCCTGGTAAAGATAACTGTGCAGATATCCTCACCAAGCATTTGGGACACTCAGTTGTGTATCCACTGCTCAAGCCCATCTTCCACTTCTGTGGGAATACCGGCGACCTCCTTCAAGATGATGGAAGCATCATGTAAACGTGATGACCTTTCACAAGGAAACATGGGGAGTATTAAATTCCTTTCGTGTCCAAAAGTACCAAAGCTACCATGACTGGTAGATATTCTATTCGTACGAATCAATGAGTCCCGTATCAGCCAAAATAATCAATTCCCATGACATATCGATTCCCCCAGAGCACCGATTCCCATCGCGCATTAACAGTGAGCAATCTCTGTTTTATAATATTGCCCTTGTTCTTCGGTGAGCAAACTTTGATTTTGATAAAGTATCACACGAGCTACGGGAGCAATTCCTGATCATAATGATAAACATATCATAGGATCTTCCTAACAGAACAAGAGAAGAAAACCGTTGTTTTGTGCTTCTCACACAATATATATATATACATACAGATATATACGGTCAACGACCAATGCATGTAAATAATCAGCGAGTAATCTCATCACTATGCAACAGCAGTTGCAAAGTATTTCACCTCAATAAAAGAGATATCTTGCATTTCGGCAAGATTTCACTTTATCTTATACTTTTAACATTCAACTGATTTATATCCCAAAATTCACACTAGTTGCTACCAACTACCTGTAATCTACATTACTAAGGTCTGTCGAGCTGTATCTGAACAAGTTCACAGTAAGAAGAGATCTGGCGTTTCCATAGTCTCGCCTGTAGTCCGATTATCCGTTGTTGAAAGTATCCAATCACAATTGTCACGCGTAGAGTACAATCGTTTGTCTACTAACACACTAACACAGCGTTGCTGTTCTTCAGAAGCCTTTGAATCAGACTCTTAGCAGACCGGATTCAGAAGGAAAATAATAAGCCCCCTATAGGGTCAAGCCAGTTCCAATCACCCTGGTCATGCATGCACTGTGATTTGCATACTACGACTCCCCTTCCCCTAAGTGCAGTTAACAGCATGTTTCGAAGATGAGAGAAAATCATTTGTGCGTAAGAAGTTTGACACAAAATATTGTTCATCACGGCAACTTTATGATATCCCTAACCCTGAAAATGTTATTTAATTGATTATTTTTATTCCACCAAGTCGAGAGTGAGTTTTAGGTGATGATCCAGATAGGGATCGATGAGATATTGTCTGGAAAGGAGAAGCGCGCGACACGCGAGGTATTTTAGTAGACACGCGACCTAAAAAGATAGGAAATTTTAAAAATAGGGTCGAGAATTTTGAAAATACCTCGCGAGAGCCCGCGGGGGGTAGAGAAACAGTTCTCGGACGTAGTAACACACTGTGTGCAAAATACCACAATAAATACACAGTACAAAAACCATGTACAAGTCTACGGGTAATGAACGTGTGTGTGCTCCGTACACTGAGATCTCTTCAAAAAAGGAACAAGTGAAAAGACCCTGCAAACACAGCAGAAAAACCCTCAAAGACATGATTTATTTTTGATAGGAATTCCAATCATCGAAATCACCAATGTCATTAACTTCCATTTTGATGACCCTGCAACGACCCTTCTGTTTCTCCTTCACTAGAACAGACCATGAAGGCTCACCACCATACAAATAGTACAAAATGACACCAGCTCAAACACCTGCACGTTACTCTACTTCGTTTTTGATTGGGAAGGGTATTCAAACGACAATCAAGCGGCATTTTGGAGCGCTGTTTCGAGCAGCAGGAAGCCAGCAGCCAGCAGCCAGCAGCCAGCAGCCAGCAGCCAGCAGCCAGCAGCCAGCAGCGGCATTTTGGAGCGGCGTTTTGGAGCAGCAGGAAGCCAGCAGGAAGCCAGCAGCGGCGTTTCAAGCGGCGTTTTGGAGCAGCAGGAAGCCAGCAGTCAGCAGTCAGCAGCAAGCAGCGGCGTTTCGAGCAGCGTTTTGGAGCGGCCTTTTGAGCAGCAGGAAGCCAGCAGCGAGCAGCGGCGTTTTGGAGCCATAAGGCAAATTACGAAGATACAAACACCATTTCCATTTTGACGACCATTCTGTTTCTCCTTCCATAGAACAGACCACCATGGAGGTTCACCACCATACAAATAGTACAAAATGATACCAACTCAAATACCTACATGTTACTCTACTCTGTTTCTGATCAGGAAGGGTACCGGTATTCAAACGAAAAGACGAAGATACAAAAAAATGAGCATACAACAACAATGCGCCCTACTACAACAGCAAGCAGCGAGCGGCGACAGGAAGAGTAACAGCAAGAGCGGTGAGAGGAACAGCAAGCGGGGATAGGAAGAACAACAGCAAACGGATCAAAAAGCAAGTGATACCATTATCAACAGCGAGAGCAGCAGCAACAGCAACTAGCAAGGGCAACAGCAATAGCAATAGCAACTAGCGAGAGCGAGAGCAACAGCAAATAGCAAAAGCAACAGCAACAGCAACAACAACTAGCGAGAGCAACAGCAACAGCAACAGCGGCAGCGGCTAGCGAGAGCAACAGCAACAGCAATAGCGACTAGCGACTAGCAAAAGCAACAGCAATAGCAATAGCGAGAGCAACTAGCGAGAGCAACTAGCGAGAGCAACACCAGCGACTAGCGAGAGCCACAGTGAATCTGAATCCGCTCCCCTCATCCAACAGAGCAGCGATTCGTCTCATCCTTCAACAACAACAACAACAACAACACCATAGGGGATTCGTCTCCTCCTCCGACAACAACAACGGCAATTTGTCTCCTCCTCCAACAACAACAGCGATTCATCTCCTCCATCCAGCAGCAAGTTGCTTTGATGGTTGTTGCCATTCCTATTCGAATATATGATAATTGAACAAAATGGGTGAGTATCTATTGATGTAGTACATAGAGTAAATAATAACAACAGAATAATATATTCTACATGCCGATCGATTCGATGCTGACGACGTCACACCTCCAGCGAAATTTTCACCAACCGCAAAAATTCGTCGCACCTACAGGGAAGAAGACGATGCAGCTCAAGGAACAATCCGTTTTTCCGATCTGTTGATGCCGACATTTCCAATCCTTTGTTCCAATCCGGTCCGATTCAATGGTTGCTTCCGAATCCGATTCGATACTTGCTTCCGATCCGTTGCTTCCGATTCGATGGTTGCTTCCGATTCCGATTCGATGGTTGCTTCTGGTTCCGATTTGATGGTTGCTTCCGATCCGTTCCTATGAAAATAAGAAGAAACCAGAAGGGAGGAAATGCATTATCAGTAATGCCAGAGGCAGTATCCCTTATAGTCATTGTCTATCTCTCTCATTCTTACCTTTGCTTGTTCCGACGTTCCGACAATCGTCCCGATGAAATTGTTGTTGCTGCTGCTGCCGTAGATTACTTCTTACTCCTACGTCACGAAAAACAGTACCTCCTTCCTGGTGATATAGATGCAATGGGAGGTTTGTTGCTTTCAAGACATATATGTTTGTGGGCCAATTCAAACAACAATATCTATCCAGCCATTCCCCTCTTCTCCAATGCTTTCTATTGTCATGCAGTACAAGGCTGTTATTTCGGACTGAAATATCTGAGAACGGATCGTTGTGCTCAGTGAAGAGGGTCGGATCCCACGTTCTCGGATGGAGTGTTGATTGCAAGAACCAACACTCTACTCAAATAAGTTGGATGTAAGAAGGCAGATTATGAAGTGATTGTTTTTTTTGTCGTGAGGTAGAAAAAGTGATTTTTTTTGTCCGGAGGTAGAAAAACAATTACTGTGTGTGTGTGTGTGTGTGAATTTTTTTTTTCTTTCGAGGTAGAAAAAAAATCATTGATCAATCGAAGTAGAGGATACTTCAACTCCTGTAGAATTCTACACGATTTTGTACTAGTGTAGATTTCTACACGTTTTTTGTACTGGATACATACTAGTATTGAATCCGTGTAGGTTTCTATGCCTGTAGATTCGTACACGCTTTTTGTACTAAATACATACTAGTATTGAATCCGCGTAGGTTTCTACGTGAGTAGATTCGTACACACTTTTTGTACTAAATACATACTAGTATTGAATCCGCGTAGGTTTCTACGCCAGTAGATTCCTACATGCTTTTTGTACTGGATACATACTAGTATTCAATCCGTGTAGGTTTCTACGCCTGTAGATTCCTACACACTTTTTGTACTGGATACATACTAGTATTGAATCCGTATAGGTTTCTATGCCTGTAGATTCGTACACGCTTTTTGTACTAGATACATACTAGTATTGAATCCGCGGAGGTTTCTATGCCGGTAGATTCGTACACACTTTTTGTACTAGATACATACTAGTATTGAATCTGCATAGGTTTCTACGCCTGTAGATTCGTACACGCTATTTGTACTAGATACATACTAGTATTGAATCCGCGTAGGTTTCTACGCGAATAGATTCCTACACGCTATTTGTACTAGATACATACTAGTATTCAATCCTTGTAGGTTTCTACGCAAGTAGATTCATACACGCTATTTGTACTAGATACATACTAGTATTGAATCCTTGTAGGTTTCTACGCCAGTTGATTCATACACGCTTTTTGTAATAGATAGTTCCTGGTATTGAATCCGTGTAGGTTTCTAGGTGAGTAGATTCCTACACGCTTTTTGTACTAGATACTTTCTTATATTGTATTTACATAGCCTACTACTACTAGAGTAGATTTCTACACGAATTTTGGACTAGATAATTTCTGGTAGTGTGTACCGTAAAGTATTTGTGAGGAGTCCACAATGCTTACGAAGTCTTTACACCTTGCCCACCAGAGGGTATTTTGTGTGCAATTCTAGGGCACAAACTGACTTATTTGGTAATGACTACAAAAGTATCCGGTCCAAGCCAGGAATACATTTATCATGACTAATCAAATGCATATTGGGAACAACTTTGCCCCACAGAATGACAGAAATGTGGTGGTTTCTTATTAAATTCCTTTCGTACGCATGTAAGGGAACCACAGGTCGGTACTTGAACTTACGTAGATTCCTACGTAATTTATAGTACTACAGCTGAAGTGGTACGATACAACCGATCGAGTCATATGCACCTCTATGAGCAAGATTGGAGTATCTCTGTAAACAGGATTGGAATGTTCGATGACTGCATACAGCTCATATCTTATGGTAAATGACCGGGAAGGCCCATTCCTTCTGTTTTCACGATCGAAGTTCGATACTTAAGATCAGAAGCAAGGTTCTTTCACGATCGAAGTTTGATACTTAAGATCAGAAGCAAGGTTCTTTCACTGTTTTCATGACCAAAACAAGGTGAATTGCCTGGTTCCGGTATAGCCATTTTGATACTTCCAATCATGTGTTTCGATACTCATGATCAAAAGGGAGGTTCGAAGAAGCTTCTTGTAACAGCTGTTTCAATGATCACGATTAGAAGGAAGCTTCTCATGATAATATCATAGCAGTTTGATAGCACGTGATTCTACAGTGCTGTACGATTAGCAGTGTACTGTATTCATCACTGCACTAAAAGAGATATCATGCTCTCCAGCAAGATTACTCTCTTATCTCATACTTTTAACATTCAACTGATTTATATCCCAAAATTCACACTAGTTGCTACCAACTACCTGTAATCTACATTACTAAGGTCTGTCGAGCTGTATCTGAACAAGTTCACAGTAAGAAGAGATCTGGCGTTTCCATAGACTCGCCTGTAGTACGATTGTCTGTTGCCGAAAGTATCCAACCACAATTGTCACGCGTAGAGTACAATCGTTCGTCTACTAACACACTAACACAGCGTTGCTGTTCTTCAGGAGCCTTTGAATCAGACTCTCAACAAATCGGATTCAGAAGGAAAATAATAGATTAACAGTCACGAGCTCTCAGGCAGCTTGCATAAGAAGAACCGCCGCAAACTATCCGACAGCAGACACATCGATCATATTGAATTCCTTTCGTGTCCAAAAGTACCAAAGCTACCAGATGGTAGATATTCTATTCGTACGAATCAATGAGTCCCGTATCAGCCAAAATAATCGATTCCCACGGCATATCGATTCCCACGGAGCATCAATTCCCATTGCGCATTGACGGTGAGCAATCTCTGTTTTATAATATTGCCATTGTTCTTCGGTGAGCAAAGTCTGATTTCATAAAGTATCACATGAGCTACGGGAGCAATTCCTGATCATAATGATAAACATATCATGGAGTCTTCCTAACAGAACAAGAGAAGAAAACCGTTAGCGTGTGATTCTCACACAATATATATATATATACACACAGATATATACGGTCAACGGCCAATGCATGTACGGAAATAATCAGCGAGTAATCTCATCACTATGCAACAGCAGTTGCAAAGTATTTCACCTCAATAAAAGAGATATCTTGCATTTCGGCAAGATTTCACTTTATCTTATACTTTTAACATTCAACTGATTTATATCCCAAAATTCACACTAGTTGCTACCAACTACCTGTAATCTACATTACTAAGGTCTGTCGAGCTGTATCTGAATAAGTTCACAGTAAGAAGAGATCTGGCGTTTCCATAGTCTCGCCTGTAGTCCGATTATCCGTTGTTGAAAGTATCCAACCACAATTGCCACGCGTAGAGTACAATCGTTCGTCTACTAACACACTAACACAGCATTGCTGTTCTTCAGAAGCCTTTGAATCAGACTCTTAGCAGACCGGATTCAGAAGGAAAATAATAGATTAACAGTCGCAAGCTCCAAGGTGGCTTGCACACAAAGAACAGGGACGAAATTGAACACAATCCCTACGCTGGCATATGCCAATCGCACATCATCTACGGAGCAGTTTCCTTTCACCACGCGATTCCTCCGACAAATCGGAATCATCATCAAGACTGAACATGCCTGCCAATCCATTCGGTGGTGGGAACGACACTGGGGATGGCACCGCCGCTACTGTAAACAGTTTCCCTAGTTTTGACACCCATATGAAGATGATACTCCTAACCATATTCCGTCTATCAAAGGAAGCAGATAGCAACCTGTGTGTAGCTCTCTGTGAAGGAGGATTATGCAAGTGGCCAACCTTTCTCGACGCACTCATCGAGCCTGATTTTGCCCGCGAGCTTACCTACACTCAAAGTGGGCTACCAGCCCATCTCCATCGGTCCATCCAACGGACCATAGAAGCACTTGTGGAATTCTCGAATGACCTACGCAAGGACGGGAAGAATTGCAAGGAGGTGACCTCATATACGTATGAAGATTTCAGAACCTTCCGTATGGAACGCGCTCTGCGCCTTCAGAGTGAATCTGTCCTGAATCCCCCAGCTCCTCCACCGGGAACCAATAAAAAGTCACCTCAGCAAGTGAAGTACGAATCTTGGTGTCAAAAATCACAGGATGAAAAGTCCTTTACGCCCCTCACGAATGACTCAAGATTCGAACATTGGCTTGTGGGTTTCAAGGCTAAACTCGAGGCATACGACATTGGCACCAAAACATTCCTTGATGAAACTTGGCCTCCAGCTGCACTACAAGGCTATACACGTGACCTCTTCGTCAAACAGTGTGCCTTCTTCTGGGTTCTAATGTTGGAAGTCTTCAAAAGTGACTTATCTGCGTCATGCGTTCACAGTCATTCCCTCACACGCAATGGACGTCAAGCATATTTTGATTTTGTGAATCTTCACAGCAAATCAAAAGCCAAAGTATATGACAACTTGACTCAATTGCAAGCTTTGCTGAAGTTGAATCTCAGCAACTGGAAAGAATCTAAAGTGAAGTTTATCACACATTGGTTTGAAGAATTGAATCACCTCAACAAGCTTTGTCCTCCCAACAAGCCCCTTGAGTACCATACTGCAAAATCAGCATTATGTCAGGCATGCTATTCCAGCTTTCAGCTAAGTGAACAGTTTGCCAAAGTCAAGGATCCAGGCGGCACGAATAGTACCGTGACAGATGCAGTCGCTGAGGCAGCTGCTATCCACAAACTCAAAATCACGCTCCTACTCGAAGCAACTCGACTCAATTCTCAGACCGCAATGTCGGCTCCTAGGTCCACAGTACGTGCACATGTACACAACTTCTCATCTGGACAAGGCCAAAACCATGACGACTATGCTCTCCCTATTGAATTCGAAGGTGACTACCAAGACTATGCGGTATTCAAGGCTGGACGTTCACCTGACCCTACCACACGCTTGCCCACTGGCATATGGAAGGCCCTATCACGTCAAGACATGAAGAGTTGGCTGAATTTTTCCCCGGAAGGCAAGAAAATAGTAGTCGCATCATTACGACGCAAATTGCTCCCAGATGATCAGCCAGATCCTAATGCTGTCAAACCCATCACCTGGAAAGCATACACACATGGACATTCCGTCTCATTCCTAGAAGATGATACCCCGGACGGAGATGCACATACCAATGCCTCAGCAGACCTCCATCCCGCTGTGGAAAACGACCGTAGAGGTGTCTTCCATGCATCACTTGGTGTATACAAGTCTCAGACTTCTTTGTTAATTTCCTTTTGAAACTGGCTGTTGAGCTGATTCAATCCAAAGGCAAAGAAGAGCAACAGGAGCTTTAGCTGCAGGCCGGTTGAGGTGCCGGTCTGTTGTGGTCTAATATTTCTCTGATATCCACTACGATTGGATGCTAGTCCAACCAGATCTATTCTGACTATCGGTAGCCGACGCAATCAGTTAGATCTTAGGCTTGTAGTTCTACAGTAGGACGCAAGAACGTCCGGTGCAAGGTTTAAGGTTGAATAATCAAATAATCTAAAAGTATGAGAGATAGAGAGATGATCCTTGCTGGAGAGCAAGTGTCTCTTCTAAAGATCGCATTGCCGCTAATACAACACGATAATATGTATACAGCAGAAAACAAGTAACAAGTTCGTGAGCAGCGCTTCGAACCTCTGCTGTCTTTTCTTGAAAACAGCACACTTAACAAGAGATTGCATGTGCGAACCTCTAGTGTGTGTTCTTCTTCGATTACTAAGTATCGAACTTCGATCGTAAGAGTGACTGTTGTCCGATCACTAAGTATCGAATGTGGGTGTCAGAATGACGATTGCACCTCTGGTTCGATCGTATTCCAATCTCACAGAGAGAAAGAAGTCTCATTATTCCGTATCTTTGACTCGTATGATCGTATCATTCCATCTGCAGTACTGTAAGTTACGTAGGAATGTACGTACGTAATTTAGAGTACTGTCGTTTTCGCGTACGTGCAAAAGGAATTTAATATGCCCCATCTTCTCGCAAGTGATGAAGCGCAAGCATTATCTCTGTGAGAAGAACAGAAAAATTCCGTAAGTACGTATGTAATGCATGTAATATGCCCCAACTTCTTACACGATGGAAAGGAAGAAACCTTTATCACAGGAAGAGTACCAAGGGAGAAGAATGCCCCATGATTGGGCATGGATTTGCGTAGATCAAGATGCCCCATGATTAGACATCGATTTTGCATAGAGTAAGATGTGAAGATTGGAAGTCGATACGATCGTAGGATCGGTCTAGGAATGAATCGTAGGAATGGATTCGTAGATACCAAGGAATCGATGCTTGAGTATTCGCCGCTTCGAAACGTATGACGCGATTGGATCGTGAACATGGTCGAAGAAATCAACGTCAGCAATAACGAATCGTGAAATTGATCGTAGAAATCAACTTTAATGCATAGGAACTTGATTGGTGATCTCATGATTCAGGAGGCAAGATCAAATCATAGATCGTATCGTAGATCGTATCGTAGATCGTATCGTAGATCAAATAGTAGATGAAATCATGGATCAAAATCATAGATCAAATCATAGATCATATTGTAGATCACATCGTAGATCAAATCGTAGTGAAACAGATGATTCGCTTGATCAGAGATCGAATAACTTGATCAAATCGTGATACACCAGTTGATCATATGAAACGGGGAATCAAATCACAATATCATATCCCTAATCGTAGAACCAAGGATACGAAGGGAAGACTCGTTGTCGTGCCCCATGATTGGAAAGGAAGATCAAATCGTAGATCGAATCGTAGCAATCAAATCGTAGGATGCGATATAATCATAGCAGAATGCTTGGAGACGGAAGTCGTAGAATTCGATGGGTCGTAGATCGAATCGTAGCAATTGATTGATCGTTGATCGATTTGTAGACATTCTAGTATAGTAGTAGTGAATTGGTATTCTTCTTGCTCGTGAGGAAGGAAGGAACCATATCAAAACCAAGAATATGGCATGTGTGATCGTAGTCTACTAGGTCGAATCGTGGAATAGGGTTGAATCAATCGTAGCTTGAGAGTAGAAATAGAATCGGATCGTAGAAATCGATTGTGTGATCATGGGTCAATCGCATGGTGTGATGTTAGACGAATCGGAGAAATCGATTGAGTATCAAAACATAGACGATTGACTGAAGGTGGAATCGTGGGGATGGATCGTGTGAAATCCATTCGTAGATAACACCTTGAAAGGAATCAAATCGAAGATGATTGAGTGATCGTACAATTGAACCGGAATTGAACATGTAGAGTCATCGATCGTAGATGGATCGTAGATCTAAGCATAGATCAAATCGTAGATTGGATCTGTCAGGTGACGCCGTCATAGAGCCAATTGGCACGCAAGAGAGTAGCATGTAATTGATACAGGTTGAGCTTGATAGCATCACGGTGCCGTTTGGTGATACTGACAGCAGGCAAGTCGTAGGTCATAGAATAAGTAGATGGCTTCCCAACTGGACAAAAGGATGCCCCATGAAGAGGCTTCTGGGCTCCGTAAAGAAACTTCCGAATTGGGCGAAACTTCCAAATTGGGCAAAAGGATGCCCCATAAAGAGGCTTTGTAACTGAGCTTGAAACGACACTATCATTAGAGGATGCCCCAGATGGTGGAAGTTGCAAGGAAGAAAAGCAAGTAGACTGGGGTGCAGAACGAGCACGATGAAATACCACGGTTTCAGACGGTGGGTAAAATGTCCATCGGGAGTTGGCGGGAGATAGATAGGAAGTTCGAGCGCGAGTGGAAGTGGAATGTGGCTCACGTTTGCGTTTAGAGGGAACATCTCCAGGAGGAATGTCTGCATGAACAATACTAGGAGTGGGGGAATGGGCGATTCTGATGAATCGGACTGAGTCAGTGCTAGGTGAATACTTCCAGGTGTAGGAATAAGTCCCGGTGGAGGTGGAATCATCAGTGGATCCAGGATTGGAACTACGAGGAAGTCCGGTAGGGGTCTCAGGATTGTCAACAGTAGGATGAGGAGCCGTTTTGCAGGCAGTAGTAGGAGGGCTGTTATGAACAGCGGGAGTGTTACTGGTGGAATGAACAGGCGCGTGAGTTGACACTGGTGGAGTTGGTCGAGGCGTCACGATATTGCCGACAGCAGGAGGCCGTACCGGAACAGGACCTGGAGAGGACAGTGGTGCTGCTGGAGGCATTGGATGGGACACTGTTTTATGGAGCTGGACAAAATCAAAGTAAGCCTGACGACCATCGCGTGTCTGTTGGTGGTACAACACACATGAGGAAGAAAAATCACCTTGGAACACATGCTGGAGGAGTGTCCAGAAGAATGCACATTGTTCTTCATGGAGGGCCTTTGGGTACCCTGTGAGCACATGATATGGCCAGTATGGATCAAGGAATGTGGTGGGGTTAATACCATTCGCGTCTAGTTGTGCTGTAAATTGTACAAGCCAATGTTCAAATGTTGCATCATTTAGTAGCACTGGAAAGGTGGTTTCGTCTCTTGATTGTCTGATCCATGATTCATATCGGAGCTGGGCTATCGGTTTTGGCGGCCAGCCATGTCCATCTGTTGATATCGTGGCGTGGTTGGTCACTGCAGAGTCTCGCCTGGCTTGGACGATTCCTTGACAGTAGTCCTTGAAAGCTTTCTTGGTGTAATGGTTGCGTTCTTCCCAGTCTAGACCCTGTTCGGCGAGGTGTTGACCAAAATCAACGAATCGTTGTAGCTTGAGCTGTACATGCCGGGTGAGTGGTACTCTTGCACTCCCGTCGTGATATTCAAGATCATCGATGTATTCAATGTGTAGGAAACCTGGCCATGTCTTATACCGGGCATTGATGAGTGCCGCACACAAAGTACTGTGAGATTCGTTTGGGACATCGAAGGAGTCGTGTAGGAAGGTGGCTAGCGGTTGATCAAATGATGGGAAGAGGTCCGTGATGGGGACTTCTTCATCATTTTGATTAGGGTTATCCTGTTGGTCAGGCGCCATAATCTTAGGTGGTGCCGTTTTGAATGCCCACTTCGATGAGGTACATCAGGCGTGTAGTTGGCTTGGCTGGTCCGTAAGAATAGAAGTAACGGATAAAGGAACGCGTAGAGGCCTTCTATTCGTGAGGTTAAGCAGTGGGTATGGGGAAATTTTGGTCGTGCGGGGATTTGACGGGCCGTTGAGATGTCAAAGCGACGGAGACGCTGTAATATTCTCGTATCGAGAAAGTTGGGTATCTCTGTCAATATTGGGAGATGGAGGACCAGACTGGTACCAGTGTGTTTGCAATAATATTGAGGAGAAGCCGTTTCCGATGAGATACGACGTGCCAGTGACGTGGTGAAGCAACGAAAAGTCGTTGACTTTGTGTCGTTGTTTTGTTTTCGTAACAAAAATTCGATTGCGAATGATCGGTGAGTTTGCAAATAACGAAAGAATTCGTGTGATGCCGTTTTCGAAGCGAATCTGGTAGTACGTAGTTTCGTAGGACAAGTGGGTGTCGATAACAGGTGGAAAATTCGCCGCTTCTCTGGGATACAGACGCTTTGATGGCTTGAACAGTAAGGAGCGGAACGAACTGCTTGGTGTAATCTCGCCGTTATTCCGGAATTGTCGTCCTTTCTATCAGCGCCGTGCTGTGTTGTGGAAAGCGAATCGAATTGTCGTGCGTATGACAATCAATATTTCCAAGAGGTTGGTGTGGGTATGACAAGTGCCGTGTCTTTCGTGTATGTAATCGGATCAGAGAACTATCAAAGCGTCCGTAGTCGAGCGCTCGATGATCTGCTGTCGGATTGTTTCTTGTATCGGCGTGTCGGCAATAGAGATGGGGAGTCGTTTTCGATGAGATACGATGTGCCGGGGAGTCGTTTTCGATGAGATACGACGTGCCGGTGACGTGGAGAGGCAACGAAAATTGACTTGTATGAGATGTGGTGAAACAGAACGAAAATTCGTTTACTTTGTATCGTTGTTGTTGACAAACGCGTGGTCTTCTTGCACCGAGAGGCAACGAAAATCGACTTGATGTGACAAAGAGATGATCGTTGATTGTTGTGATGACGTTGATGGCGTGCCGTCTTTTCTTCTTCGTCTGTCTTGAAATTACTAGGTCTTTTACTTGGTAAGAGAGGGTTGGAGGAGCAACAAAATTCGTGTTTGTTTCGTTTTTCGTTGCGTCGTTGGTTGGTGTTGGCTCTCAATTGCTTGGCCTCGTGAACGCAATTGACGTTGTTGTGTAGATGGAAAGGTGTAAGACAGCTATCATTAGAATAGCTGTAGTCGATGGTTTATGGTGCTTAGCACAATCAAGTGAGTGGCGTCGACGTGTCCTTGACAAGATGGTGTCACGGGGAGTGTAGACGTGGAAAATGAGATCCAGAGAACTTGTAATGCGGTCCTTGGATGGAGATAGATTGCTATTGGCGTGTCCAATGCAATGGGCTTCTATTAAAGACTTCGGCTTGTCCGTTGGTGTCTTTATTGTGTGGTGTAATCGGATCAGAGAACTATCAATCGTCGTCCGTAGTCGAGTCAATTGATGATCTGCTGTCGGATTGTCGTCGGCGTCGAGTGCTTCTACTGTCGTCTTCTTTTGCAAGCTTCAACAAGCTTGCGACTGTTAATCTGTTAATTTCCTTTTGAAACTGGCTGTTGAGCTGATTCAATCCAAAGGCAAAGAAGAGCAACAGGAGCTTTAGCTGCAGGCCGGTTGAGGTGCCGGTCTGTTGTGGTCTAATATTTCTCTGATATCCACTACGATTGGATGCTAGTCCAACCAGATCTATTCTGACTATCGGTAGCCGACGCGATCAGTTAGATCTTAGGCTTGTAGTTCTACAGTAGGACGCAAGAACGTCCGGTGCAAGGTTTAAGGTTGAATAATCAAATAATCTAAAAGTATGAGAGATAGAGAGATGATCCTTGCTGGAGAGCAAGTGTCTCTTCTAAAGATCGCATTGCCGCTAATACAACACGATAATATGTATACAGCAGAAAACAAGTAACAAGTTCGTGAGCAGCGCTTCGAACCTCTGCTGTCTTTTCTTGAAAACAGCACACTTAACAAGAGATTGCATGTGCGAACCTCTAGTGTGTGTTCTTCTTCGATTACTAAGTATCGAACTTCGATCGTAAGAGTGACTGTTGTCCGATCACTAAGTATCGAATGTGGGTGTCAGAATGACGATTGCACCTCTGGTTCGATCGTATTCCAATCTCACAGAGAGAAAGAAGTCTCATTATTCCGTATCTTTGACTCGTATGATCGTATCATTCCATCTGCAGTACTGTAAGTTACGTAGGAATGTACGTACGTAATTTAGAGTACTGTCGTTTTCGCGTACGTGCAAAAGGAATTTAATATTCTTCCCCCAAGGACCAAAGACCCCTCAAGTCTTCCGTGTCGCCTGCACATCCCGCTCGATTCCTCTCTGAGAATCCTGACATTTGGTACAAAAAGGACGGTGATACCCAGATACCTGTGGGAACATCCTCTTATTCCGTCAATTTTCATCAATGGTATAACCCCAATGATGATCTGACCTTCCCACATGATAATCAAATACCATCGTACACCTACCGTGCTCATAAAGCTACGATCACCAATCCCGGCTTCGCCATGGTCGATCGCGGTCCAAATGGTTGTATCATCGGTAATGATGCATGCCTCATCTCCAAAGATATTCCGCCCCGATATGTCAATGTCACAGGCATTAACAATCACCAAGTGCAGAATATTCCCATTGCTACATGCGGTGCCAATTCCGTCTCAAATAGAGGTCCCATCATCCTCATTTTCAATGAATGTGCATATACGGGTCGACACCCCTCTATCCTGTCCTCCGGCCAGATGGAAGCATATTTCTCCAGTGTCGATGACACATCCATCAAAGCGGGTGGTGGACAGGTAATCACCACCTCCGATGGATATGCACTGCCTCTTAGCATTCGACACGGTTTACCATACCTTGCCATGATGCGAAAGTACACGACTATTGAATTTGACACGCTCCCACATGTTATCATGACATCCGATAAACACTGGGACCCATTCGTCCTCGATACCACAATCAGTGCTAAAGATGAAAACTTTCTTCAGAAATATCCTCCTCAGTCGCAACAACTTCCATATCCCGAATACGACGAATACGGAAACCCACGTTGTCTTGAAGGGTTAGATATCTCTGTATCCCCTGGCTCTTCCACGGTTACGTCTCTCAGTTTGTACTCCAGTCACTCCACTCGGTCTCCCTTTCTCCCTATTGATGATCATGGAACCAACGACCGCTCATTCTGGCTTACACCTAGTACCAACTACGTTCATCAGGAGCGCCTCGCATGCTGTACTTCCCCTCCAATCTCTGGGACGGTCACTGCCTTTCCCACGGATTGTACTGCTAGTGATGCTACACGTATTGCAACTACACCCCGTGAACGCTATCCCAACGAACATGATTACTTATCTCTGAAACCTTTCTTTTGCTGGGTTTCTACAGATTGCATCAAAGCTACTTTTGAAAATTCAACGCAATATGGTTCCTTAGCGGTTAGCCCTGATGGTAACATTTTCAAACGTTTTCATTCCCCCCAGCTGGCTATGAACATTCAACCATTCAATGACGACGTCTTGTCTGATGCTGTCTATTCCGATGTCCCAGCGATTGATGGCGGTTCCAAACTTGCCCAGATTTTCTTTGGTCGGAAGTCTCATATCATACATGTTGAAGAAATGCGCACCACCGGCAACTTTCTATCATGCTTTCAGAATTTTGTTCGAAAATGGGGCAGGCCTCTTCGCCTCCTATGTGATCATGGGAACTACCAATCTAGTAAGAGGGTCACTGATTATCTCAAAATGTTATGGATTGGACTCTGGCAAAGTGAACCCTATCACCAACACCAGAATCAATTTGAACGGTGATATCAAACGTTTAAGCGTATTGTCAATCGCGTCATGGACCGTACAGGCACACCACCACATCTCTGGTTGTTGTGCATGACAAACGTCGCCGGACTACTCAATGTTATTTCTGATCCTACTCTGTCGGACAAACAACCAGTCTTCATTGCTACCGATACACTTGGCAATATAAGCGCATACACCAGTTTCTTCTGGTTTGAACCTGTTTATTTTAAGACCAATGACTCCTCTTTCGGTACCCAGTCTACCGAACGCCTCGGTCATTTCGTAGGCATTGCCGAACATGTTGGCAATGGACTTTGTTTCCGAATCTGGGATCCAGTCACCAACAAATTGCTTGACCGGTCTGGTGTACGCTCTGCTCTTACACCTGAGTCACGCAACAAACGAGCTGGCCTCTTTACCGATGACGGCTTCATCAAATGGCGTAAGGCCAAGGATTCCTTACCCCGATTGTACGCCACTGGTGACGCTCCTACACTCACGAAACATGGAGAGCATATCACTACGAATAGTCCCACTGCCGATTCTACACCACAGGACATCCCAGCTACTCCTACTCTTGGCATCTCACCCACTGACTCCGACACCAATCGAAGCCTCGCCACTCCTGCGGAACATGACGCCACCACACTGTCTGTACCTACTGAGCAACCCGGTACAACACCTCCCGCATCTGGTAATCAGGTTATTCTCAAACCACCCGCCCACCCCTTGTTACCGAGCTTTCTTTATAAGAAGGTCGATGACAGCCTGACCTGGTCCCCTTCTCCACTCCCTAACAACTATGGGGAGAGCTTTGATGGTCCTCCTACGACACACATCTTCAGCAAGACATCCGATGGCGTTCTCCTTACTGAAGATGATTTTGATCCACCAGAGCTAGCATACTTTGATGTTAGTGACGTCACAACTCCACACACCAACCCCGCTACTCCTTCAGTAGACCCATCACAGGTAGTTGTTACCAATGAAGAAGGCAATGCACAATTTGACAATGATGGTAAGCCACTTACCATTCCTACGGTCCCGATTGCCAACCTACAAGGAAGATCTTTCCTTGTAACCAACCCCGATGGTATTATTTTCCTTCTGAATCCGGTCCGGTAAAGGTCTGATTCAAAGGCTTCTGAAGAACAGCAATGCTGCGTTAGTGTGTTAGTAGACGAACAATTGTACTCTATGCGTGACAATTGTGTTGGATACTTTCGGCAACGGATAATCGGACTACAGGCGAGACTATGGAGACACCAGATCTCTTCTTGCTGTGACTTATTCAGATTGCAGCGAGACAGACCTTAGTATGTAGATTACAAGTAGTTGGTAGCAACTAGTGTGAATTTTGGGATATAAATTAGTTGAATGTTAAAAGTATGAGATAAAGTGAAATCTTGCCGAAATGCAAGATACCTCTTTTATTGAGATGAATACGTTGCAACTGCTGTTGCGTAGTGATGAGATTACTCGCTGATTATTTCCGTACATGTATTGGTCGTTGACAATATATATCTGTATGCATTTATATGTATTGTGTGAGAATCACACGCCAACGGTTTTCTTCTCTTGTTCCGTTCGGAAGACTCCATGAATTGTTTATCATTAAGGTCAGGAATTGCTCCCGTAGCTCGTGTGATATTTTATGAAGTCAGAGTTTGCTCACCGAAGAACAATGGCAATACTGTAAATCAGGGATTGCTCACCGTTGATGCGCGATGGGAATCGATGCGCCGTGGGAATCGATATGCCGTGGGAATCGATTACTTTGATTGATACGGGACTCATGGATTCGTACGAATAAGGTATCTACCATTTGGTAGCTTCGGTACTTCTGGTCACGAAAGGAATTTAATACTCCCCATGTCTCCTTGTGAAAGGTCATCACGCTCTACATGATGCTTCCATCATCTTGGAGAAGGTCACCGGTATTGCCACAGAAGTGGAAGATGGGCTTGAGCAATGGATACACAACTGAGTGTCCCCAATGCTTGGTGAGAATGTCTGCACAGTTATCTTTACCTGGGATGTGCATCATTAAAATGAAACCTCTTGCTATCATGCTTCGTACATAGTGAAACGATAGAATGTTATGACGCTTGTGCAACCTCGCGTAAGGGAAAGTCGACGTTTGGATCATCTTTTTGTTGTCACCCCAAGAGTAGGAGATATCATGGACTTGTTTTCCGAGGTATCGGAATGAGTGGCGTAGATCAACAATCTGTTCGATGCAAGTTCTCCCTGCAACAAATTCAGCTCCAAAGGTGGCTGTTTCCATAGTAGACTGTTTCTTCGAGAACCACATCATGGGAGTCTTGTTCGCGAAATGAAGAATGCCGGTTACAGCCTTACCACTAAGAATATCATGCATGAGGTTGGCATCATAGAAATGTGTCAACACTACTGTCTTTCCAAGCGGTGCAGGAGCGTCGTCGGGTAGCTCTTCAGAATGCTACCCATAGACGGTGTTGGACCAGTCGATGGTGTCGGGTTTAGTCAATATAAAATCTGGGGGTTCCACGCGGAATCTGATTTTAAAATGTCTAAACTTGGAGATATATCCATAGATACGTTTGGCACGTTCGAGATGCCCATCTCGTGGTTGAACTCTGAAACTGGAGAGTGTCATCACGGCTGTTTGTACATCGAAACGCCCGATAGCGATGATCCATTGGAGTGAACCGATCATACTTTGGTATTTCTGTATACCAGTTTCTTCGAGAAAGGCTGAGGAGTCCAATTCGGGATGATCGTTCTCTGCAATGGGTGAATGGAACCTAGTGCTAGGTTTGCATCCAAACATTTGTTCGTTAGACGCTTCCATCTTTTCGATGAACTTTATGGGATTCATGCAGAGAACACCATGTTCGTCGCGCTCAAATCCACAACCTAAGTGAAAGTTCATAGGTCCGGACCCCTTCAGTTTGAAGTTATATGGTGATGACTGCAATATCTTCAAGAAGGAATTGGGATCTGCCATGCAGAGACATAGGTCATCGACATATGTGCATATAAGTTCATATACACGTTCACCATGCTTGTTCGTTCCAGGCTTGAGGAATATTTCCAATTCTGCGCGGGATCTTTCGAAGCCAAGTTCGATGAGACAAGCCGCGAGTAAGTCTCCAAAACACTTGCCTGAGGATCTGAGGCCATATAGGGCTTTGTGAATGATCAATAGGTGGCCTTCCAGCGATCCGAATTTGGGACCTGCCTTGATGCATACTTTCTCACAGGTAACTGCTTCTAGGTAGGCATTACCTATGTCGGTTACCCCATGCTTCCAGGTCATTCAGTTCAGCTAGGAATAGGCACATACGTAGGCCGCGGAGAGATACGACACCTGCGTAAACACTGTGGATAGGGGCCTCAGTGAGATTACCGTTAGCAACTGAGACGAGCCTTGTGTCTACCGCCGTGCTTGACAGCATATATCATGTGTACCTTGATCTGTTGGAATCCGGGAGGAATGGAGCTTGTCTTGTACACACCTTTATCAATGAATGTATTGTATTCATTGAGTTGTGTCATTTCCAGAGTGGTGGCATCTTCCCATTTGGTGTTTCCGTTGGCTTGATCAAATCGGAGGGCTTCTTCGTGGTTACGTGGTACTTTGAATCCGTATTGGTACTGCGGAGCTGTACGGAAGGACCGAAGTTTGGCTTGGTGCACAAGTCGGTCAAGTTTCTTGGTTTGTCGTGCTAGGTTGGTGATTCGCTTAAGGCGTTTCCAACCCGGGAGGTCAAGCAAGTTGTTGTCTTTCCCATATTTTGCAACGGTGACAGGGTTGTCAGCCGCAATGTTGACCAGAGGTTCATATGTTCGTTCCATATTTTCCCATTCAATCCAAAGGTTATACTTGGAGCCTTTGTATTGGGGATGCTTGTTATCCAGCGGACCTTGGTGTCCTAGGATGCGGCGAAATGACCAAAGTTTGCCGTCTTCTTGTGTTGAATCACGATGGATGTAATTCATGACATCATTGTATGCAATGATATCGTCAAGTTCGTCATCAGAGTGTTTGCACTTGAACTTGATGAAGTCTTTGTTGCGTTCAAGACTGTCTTCTACATCGACGATGGTAAGACGCTTCCGAGTTCCATCGGGGTTGGTTACAAGGAAGGATCTTCCTTGTAGATCGGCAATCAGGACCGTAGGAATGGTAATTGGTTGGCCATCATCGTCAAATTGTGCGTTGCCTTCTTTGTCGGTAACAACTACCTGTGATGGGTCTACTGAAGGAGTAGCGGGGTTGGTGTGTGGAGTTGTGACTGTCACTAACATCAAAGTATGCTAATTCCGGTGGATCAAAATCATCTTCAGTAAGGAGAACGCCATCGGATGTCTTGCTGAAGATGTGTGTCGTAGGGGGACCATCAAAACTCTCCCCATAGTTGTTAGGGAGTGGAGAAGGTGACCAGCTTGGGCTGTCATCAACCTTCTTGTAAAGAAAGCTTGGTAACGAGGGGTGGGCGGGTGGTTGAAGAATAGGTTGAGTGCCAGATGCGGGAGGCGTAGTACCTGGTGGTTCGTTGGGTACAGATGGGATGGTGTCATCGGCAGTCTCAGAATCAGCGGGTGAAACGCTGGGGGGAATTGAGTTACCTGGTTTTGTAGACGCGTCAATGGGTTCACTCTGAGTGGTATGCTCCCCATGTTTGAATGCTGGAGCGTCTCCAGTGGCGTATAAACGGTGCAAGGAATCCTTGGCATTACGCCATTTGATGAAACCATCATCAGTGAATAGGCCTGCGCGTTTGTTACGGGACTCAGGCGTAAGAGCAGAGCGGACACCGGACCGGTCAAGTAACTTGTTGGTAACGGGATCCCAGATTCAGAAGCAGAGTCCATTGCCAACATGTTCGGCGATGCCGACGAAGTGACCTAGGTGTTCGGTAGACTGGGTACCGAAAGGGGAGGCGTTGGTCTTGAAATACACAGGTTCAAACCAGAAGAAACTGGTGTATGCGCTGATGTCGCCAAGTGTACCGGTAGCAATGAAGACCGGTTGTTTATCTGACAGCGTAGGGTCAGAAATAACATTGAGGAGACCAGCGGCGTATGTCATGCACAGTAGCCATAGATGTGGTGGTGTGCCGGTACGATCCATGACGCGATTAACAATGCGCTTGAACGTTTGGTATCGACGTTTGAATTGATTCTGGTGTTGGTGATAAGGTTCACTTTGCCAGAGTCCAATCCATAGCATTTTGAAGATAATCGACGACCTTCTTACTAGATTGGTAGTTACTGTGGTCGCAAAGGAGGCGAATGGGCCTGCCCCATTTTCGAACAAAGTTCTGGAAGCAAGATAGAAAATCACCGGTGGTACGCATTTCTTCAACGTGTATAATATGTGATTTTTGGCCAAAGAAGATCTGAGCAATCTTGGAGCCACCATCAATCGCTGGGACATCCGAATAGACAGCATCGGACATAACATCGTCATTGAAGGGTCGAACGTTCATGGCCGGTTGTGGGGAATGGAAGCGTTTGAAAATGTTTCCATCAGGGCTAATCGCCAATGAACCATATTGGGTTGAGTTTTCAAACGTGGCCTTGATGCGATTCGGTGGAAACCCAGCAAAAGAAAGGTTTCAGGGATAGGTAGTCATTTTCGTTGGGGTATCTCTCACGGGGCGTAGCTGCAATACGTGTAGTATGACTGGCAGTGCAATCCGTCGGAAACGCAGTGACTGTCCCAGAGGCTTCAGGTAAAGTGCAGCATGCGAGGCGTTCTTGGTGAATGTAGTCGGTGGAAGTAAGCCAAAATGAGCGATCGTTGGTTCTATGATCATCAATAGGAAGGAAGGGAGATCAGGTGGATTGGCTGGAATATGAACTGAGGGACGTGACCGTGGAGGAGCCGGGGGATACAGAGATATCCAATCCTTCAAGACAACGTGGGTTTCCATATTCGTCGTAATCGGCATACGGGAGTTGCTGTGGTTGAGGAGGATATTTCTGGAGAAATTGTTCATCTTTTGCACTGATGGTGGTATCAAGAATAGATGGGTCCCAATGCTTATCGGATGTCATGATAACATGTGGGAGTGTGTCAAACTCAATAGTCGTGTACTTTCGCATCGCAAGGTATGGTAAGCCGTGCCGTATGCTAAGGGGTAGCGCATATCCATCGGAGGTGGTGATGACCTGTCCACCGCCCGCTTTGATGGATGTGTTGTCGACAGTGGAAAAATATGCTTCCATCTGGCCCGAGGACAATATAGAAGGGCGTCGTCCTGTATAGGCACATTCATTGAAAATGAGGATGACGGGGCCTCTGTTCCATATGGAATAGGCTCCGCATGTAGCAATGGGAATATTCTGTACCTGGTGATTGTTAATGCCGGTGACATTGACATATCGTGGTGGGATATCCTTGGAGATGAGGCATGCATCATTGCCGATGATGCAACCATTTGCGCCGCAATCGACCATGGCAAAACCAGGACTAGTAACCGTAGTTTTGTGTATGCGGTATGTGTACGACGTTACTGGACTAGCGTTAGGAAAGGTCAGATCTTCGTCAGGATTATACCACTGGTGAAAATTGGCGGAATATGATGATGTTCCTACAGGTATTTGGGTGTCACCAGTCCTTTTTGTACTGAATGTCAGGGTTTTCGGAAAGGAATCGAGCGGGATGCGCGGGTGACACGGAAGACTTGAGAGGTCGTTGGTCCTTGGATGAAGAGGTTGTTGATTTGTATACACCTAAGGATGCATGGAAAACACCTCTACGATCATTTTCTACAGCAGGATGTAGATCTGCTGCTGAATTGGCGTGCTCATCTTTGTTCGAAGTATCGTCTTCTCGGAACTGATACCGAATGTCCATGTTGATATGCCTTCCGGGTAATGGGTTTGACATTGTTGGGGTCAGGTTGGTCCTTGTTAAGTAAGTCGTGTCGTAACGATGCGACCATGAATTTCTTGCCTTCCGGAGAAAACCTAAGCCAACTCTTCATGTCCTGACGTGACAGAGCCTTCCATATGTTTGTAGGCAGCCGTGTGGTAGGGTCAGGGGTACGTCCAGCCTTAAATACCGCATAATTTTGATAGTCTCCTTCAAATTCGATAGGGAGAGCAAAGTCATCATGGTTTTGGCTTGGTTCAGAGGAGAAGTCATGAATGTGTGCACGTACAGTCGACCAAGGAGCAGACATCGCGGACTGGGAATCGAGTCGAGTTGCCTCGAGTAAAAGCGTGATTTTAAGTTCGTGGATAGCAGCTGCTTCAGCGACTGCATCTGTCACGGTGCTATTCGTCCCACCTGGATCCTTGACTTTGGCAAACTGTTCACTTAGCTGAAAGCTGGAATAGCATGCCTGACATAATGCTGATTTTGCAGTATGGTACTCAAGGGGCTTGTTGGGAGGACGGAGCTTATTGAGGTGATTTAATTCATCAAACCAATGTGTAATGAATTTCACTTTGGATTCTTTCCAATTGTTGAGATTCAACTTTAGCAACGCTTGTAGCTGAGTCGAATTGTCATATACCTTGGCTTTGGATTCGCTGTGAAGGTTTACGAAATCAAAGTATGCTTTACGTCCATCACGGGTGGTAGAATGGCTGTGTACACACGATGCAGAAAGATCGCTTTTGAAGACTTCCAACATCAGTACCCAGAAGAAGGCACACTGTTTGACGGAGAGATCACAGGTATAACCCAGAAGCGTAGCTGGAGGCCAAGTTTCATCAAGAAATAATTCTGTGTCGATGTCATATGCCTCGAGTTTAGCTTTGAAACCTACAAGCCAGTGTTCGAATCTTGAGTCATTCGTGAGGGACGTAAAGGACTTTTCATCCCGTGCTTTTCGGCACCAAGATTCGTACTTTACCTGCTGAGGTGACTTTTTGTTACTTCCCGCCGGAGGAAGGTGGGGGGTTCAGAGCAGATTCGTTACGCATGCGTTGGGCACGCTCTTCGCGGAATGACTGGAATTCCTTATATGTATATGATTTTACATCCTTCCAATTTCTCTCGTCTTCTGCTAGAGCGACATCGTCTTCTTGTAGATCGATAGCAAAATCCGCAAGTGCTTCTATGCTCCTTTGAATGGATCGAGGGATATGCGTTGGTAGTCCTCCTTCAGTATAGGTAAGCTCGCGTGCAAAGTCCGGTTCGATAAGCGCGTCAAGGAATGCATTCCACTCGCATAATCCGCCTTCCTTGAGAGCTAAACACAGCTTACTATTTGCCTCACTTGTTACGTTGAGTAGGGATACGAGTATCTTCTTCATATCAGTATCAAAACTGGGAAAGTGGTTGGCAGTAGTAACTTCGGCGCCATTCTTCTCTTCGCCCCCAAAATACATTGGCGGGCATCGTCGGTATGTTCGGCATCTGTGACGGTTCCGATCCTCCGAAAGAATTGCGCGGTGACTGGGAATGAGAACTGCTTTCTGTACGGTGTGCGACTGGCATATGCCAGCGTAGAGATTGTATTCAATTCCGTTCTTGTTCCTCTTTGTGTGCAAGCCGCCTTAGAGCTTGCGACTGTTAATCTATTATTTTCCTTCTGAATCCGGTCCGGTAAAGGTCTGATTCAAAGGCTTCTGAAGAACAGCAATGCTGCGTTAGTGTGTTAGTAGACGAACGATTGTACTCTACTGCGTGACAATTGTGTTGGATACTTTCGGCAACGGATAATTGGACTACAGGCAAAGCTAGGGAAACGCCGGATCTCTTCTTGCTGTGACTTATTCAGATTGCAGCGAGACAGACCTTAGTATGTAGATTACAAGTAGTTGGTAGCAACTAGTGTGAATTTTGGGATATAAATTAGTTGAATGTTAAAAGTATGAGATAAAGTGAAATCTTGCCGAAATGCAAGATACCTCTTTTATTGAGATGAATACGTTGCAACTGCTGTTGCGTAGTGATGAGATTACTCGCTGATTATTTCCGTACATGTATTGGTCGTTGACAATATATATCTGTATGCATGTATATGTATTGTGTGAGAATCACACGCCAACGGTTTTCTTCTCTTGTTCCGTTCGGAAGACTCCATGAATTGTTTATCATTAAGGTCAGGAACTGCTCCCGTAGCTCGTGTGATATTTTATGAAGTCAGAGTTTGCTCACCGAAAGAACGATGGCAATACTGTAAAACAGGGATTGCTCACCGTTGATGCGCGATGGGAATCAATGCGCCGTGGGAATCTATATGCCGTGGGAATTGATTACTTTGATTGATACGGGACTCATGGATTCGTACGAATAAGGTATCTACCATTTGGTAGCTTCGGTACTTCTGGTCACGAAAGGAATTTAATAGATGGTACTCGAAAGCGTCTTACCATCGTCAATGTAGAAGACAGTCTTGAACGCAATAACGACTTCATCAAGTTCAAGTGCAAACACTCTGATGACGAACTTGACGATATCATTGCATACAATGATGTCATGAATTACATCCACCATGATTCGACCCAAGAAGACGGAACACTTTGGTCGTTTCGCCGAATCCTAGGACACCAAGGTCCACTGGATAACAAGCACCCTCAATACAAAGGTTCCAAGTATAACCTTTGGATTGAATGGGAAAATATGGAACGAACGTATGAACCATTAGCCAACATTGCGGCTGATGACCCTGTTACCGTTGCCAAATATGGGAAAGACAACAACTTGCTTGACCTCCCAGGTTGGAAACGTCTCAAGCAAATCACCAATCTAGCACGACGAACAAAGAAACTTGATCAACTTGTGCATCAAGCCAAACTTCGGTCTTTCCGTACCACTCCACAGTACCAATATGGATTCAAGGTGCCTCATAACCACGAAGAAGCCCTCCGAATTTGATCAAGCCAATGGAAGCCACAAATGGGAAGACGTCACCACTATTGAAATGGAACAGCTCAATGAATACAATACATTCATTGATAAAGGCGTATACAAGACAAGCTCCATCCCAACTGGGTTCCAACAGATCAAGGTACACATGATATATGCTGTCAAGCACGGACGGTAGACACAAGGCTCGTCTTGTTGCAAACAGTAATCTCACTGAGGCCCCCATCCACAGTGTTTATGCCGGTGTCGTATCACTTTGCGGTCTACGTATGTGTCTGTTCCTAGCCAAACTGAACAGCCTAGAAGCATGGGGTACCGATATAGGTAATGCCTACCTTGAAGCAGTTACTTGCGAGAAAGTCTGCATCAAGGCAGGTCCCTGAATTTCGGACCACTAGAAGGTCACCTATTGATCATCTACAAGGCCCTATATGGCCTCAGATCTTCAGGCAAGTGCTTTGGTGATTTATTAGCAGCTTGCCTAATTGAACTCGGCTTCGAAAGATCCCGCGCGGAACCAGAAATCTTCCTCAAATCTGGAATGAACAAGCATGGGGAACGTGTATATGAACTCATATGCACATATGTCGATGATCTATGTCTTTGCATGGCAGATCCCAATTCTTTCCTGGAAATACTACAGTCGGAGCCATACAACTTCAAACTGAAGGGATCCGGACCTATGAACTTTCATCTGGGTTGTGGATTTGAGCGCGACGCGCATGGTGTTCTTTGTATGAATCCCATCAAGTTCATCAAAAAGATGGAAGCGTCTTATGAACAAATGTTCGGATGCAAACCTAGCACCAAGTTCCAGTCACCCATTGCGGAAAACGACCATCCCGAACTGGACTCCTCAGCTTTTCTCGAGGAAACTGGTATACAGAAATACCAAAGCATGATCGGTTCACTCCAATGGATCATCGCCATTGGACGATTTGATGTTCAAACAGCCGTGATGACACTCTCGAGTTTCAGAGCTCAACCACGAGACAGACAACTTGATCGTGCCAAATGTATCTACGGATATATCTCCAAGTTTAGACATTTTAAAATCAGGTTCCACGTGGAACCCCCAGATTTTATATTGACTAAACCGGATACCATCGATTGGTCCAACACCGTCTATGGGGAGCATTCTGAAGAGCTACCCTGACGACGCTCCTGCACCACTTGGGAAGACAGTAGTGTTAACACACTTCTATGATGCCAACCTCATGCATGACATTCTCAGTGGTAAGGCTGTAACCGGCATCCTTCACTTTGTAGACAAGACTCCCATGATGTGGGTCTCAAAGAAACAAGCTACTATGGAAACGGCCACCTTTGGAGCTGAATTCGTTGCAGGAAGAATTTGCATTGAGCAAATCAGTTGATCTACGTCACTCGATTCCGATACCTCGGAAAACAAGTCCATGACATCTCCTACTCATGGGGAGACAACGAGAAGATGATTCAAACGTCAAGCTTTCCTTACGCAAGGTTGCATAAGCGTCATAAAATCCTATCGTTTCACTATGTACGAAGCATGATAGCAAGAGGTTTCATTCTAATGCTGCACATCCCAGGTAAGGATAACTGTGCAGATATTCTCACCAAGCATTGGGGACACTCAGTTGTGTATCCACTGCTCAAGCCCATCTTCCACTTCTGCAGGAATACCGGCGACCTCCTCCAAGACGATGGAAGCATCATGTAAAACGTGATGACCTTTCACAAGGAAACATGGGGAGTATTAAATTCCTTTCGTGCCCAGAAGTACCAAAGCTACCCAATGGTAGATATTCTATTCGTACGAATCAATGAGTCCCGTATCAACCAAAATAATCGATTCCCACGGCATATTGATTCCCACGGAGCATCAATTCCCATTGCGCATTGACGGTGAGCAATCTCTGTTTTATAATATTGCCATTGTTCTTCGGTGAGCAAACTCTGATTTCATAAAGTATCACACGAGCTACGGGAGCAATTCCTGATCTTAATGACAAACATATCATGGAGTCTTCCTAACAGAACAAGAGAAGAAAACCGTTAGCGTGTGATTCTCACACAATATATATATATATATATATACAGATATATATGGTCAACGACCAATGCATGTACGGAAATAATCAGCGAGTAATCTCATCACTACGCAACAGCAGTTGCAACGTATTTCACCTCAATAAAAGAGATATCTTGCATTTCGGCAAGATTTCACTTTATCTCATACTTTTAACATTCAACTGATTTATATCCCAAAATTCACACTAGTTGCTACCAACTACCTGTAATCTACATTACTAAGGTCTGCCGAGCTGTATCTGAACAAGTTCACAGTAAGAAGAGATCTGGTGTCTCCATAGTCTCGCCTGTAGTCCGATTATCCGTTGTCAAAAGTATCCAACCACAATTGCCACGCGTAGAGTACAATCGTTCGTCTACTAACACACTAACACAGCGTTGCTGTTCTTCAGAAGCCTTTGAATCAGACTCTTAGCAGACCGGATTCAGAAGGAAAATAATAGATCAATTCGATAGTTCTCTGATCCATTACACACAAGAAAGACACCAATCCGACACGCCGAAGTCTTTAATAGAAGCCCATTGCATTGGACACGCCAATAGCAATATCTCCATCCAAGAATCTCTCACTCGACAGATTCCATTTTCTTCCACGTCGCAATCCACGTGACACACCCACTGTGACACCATATCTCGTATTCGGATCCCGGCGCCCACCAAATTGATAGTGCTAAGCACCGTAAACCACCGACTGCAATTGTTCCATCGATAATTGCCTTATCAGACCCACTAGTACAATGCTTACGATTTGATTCCAGGAACAATCATCTTCTTGATACACCAGAATCTACAATCGATGATCTCCGATTAACCGAATTTTCGGCAAAGGAACAACAGCAACAACACATTCGCCAGCGACGCTGTTTGGCAACTCCCATCGCTTGACTGTTTCTAAAACGAACGGATTTTTGTTGTTTTCGCCTCCTCGACGGCCCAAATAAACTGAGAACCCGTGAACAACAACAAACACCGGTGACGAGTTTCCACCGCCGCGCACCATCACGGACAACATCGACAATAATCGATCCTACGATTGATTATCCACAGATAACGCTTCTCCGTAACGACGCAACCAACGACGAAGATCTTCAATTTTCACTGTGAATGACAACGACGACATCAACAATAACCGATTCTACGATCGCTTATTTGTCAACAACGCCGCTTAAATTTCGAGAACAACGCCAACAACACCAACAGTAATCGAATCTACAATCGATCCTTTGTTAACGATTCGTTGCTTTGCCACATCTTCTGTACGTCGTATCTCTTCGAAATCGGCTTACCCTCGTTACTGCAGATACGAAGGTACCACCCTGATCCTCTATCTCCCAATATTGATGGAGATATTGGTCACCAAGCACAAGACACAACAACCGCAACAATTGTTACCACCAACGACAACGGCAATAACCAACCCTACGATCGATTATTCGCCGACGACGTCACATCTTCAACGGCCGTCATAACTACGTCTTCTCCTCACTATTGCGAACGCGTCGGTACCATTCTGGTCCTCCAACTCCAGATATTGACTGTGTTATCCAGTATTCCCACGGAATTCTCCAAGGCTACCGGTCATCAAATCTCATTCATCATGGATACTCCAGATCTCAAATCTCTGTTCCCATCATTTGATTTGAAACTTGCTCATATCCTACATTTAACTTTGGATGTTCCTCAAGAAGCATGCAACCACATTTATGAGGCTCTCATTATAGCAGGAGCAACCACCTGGACCCGATTCATTTGTGACATTTATGAATATGGTTATATTGTTGACCTAGAATAACAAGCTCAGACCGGCCCCCGTTCTATCAGTATAAAAGATCAACACACATTAACTACATTTGTTGATTTTATAAACGATATCATTCCCCAAGCTGGCTGTCACTGGTATGACCACATTCAGTACACCTGGGATGTTTTCCTTGCATTTTGTAATGCGCGCAACCAGCACCCTGAACTGACTGCTTTTCACAAGGCTAATGCAGCAATCCCTTTAGCGCCATTCCCACATGTTACTGCTCAAGTTCCTCTGGCATCATAACCCAGCGTACAAGTTCAACCTTGCCTGGCAACACCAGTCTCAACGCTGGTGTCATCTTCAATATCCTTTTTTGTAATGCCTCCAGCACAAGTTTTGGTTACGGCTCCAACCCATGTTTCCATCACGCCTCCAGCCCGTGTTTCTGTCAAGCCTCCAGCACCTGTTTCCTCACCGTCCCCAGCATCTGATCCTGCTTGCGAAACGCCTGGTGCCATCTCTACTACTATTGCCAACAATGGGAACCCGCTTGGATCTTCTGAAACGCATAAGTTAGCTCGCCCCAATACTGATCTCGTCCCTGCTTCCACAAGTACCCCATCCTACACTTGGACTTACTTCACCAGCACTGAATCAGTTCGATTCAAACGAGTAATCTCTTCAACCATTCCTATTGTCCACCCGGACACTCCACCTGGTGATGCTTTCTCTACTCTGAACCATGAGCGTCACTCCCCAAGTCCTTCCCCTAGTAAGCCTTCAGCTAATACAACATGGACGTTCCATCCAAAATCTGCCACTGTGACATTCCGACGGTCACCCAAGCAATTTTCTTCCCACAAGCCTAGCACTTGCAATCCTCCGTTGCGACTTCTACCATCTGTGGCACTTTCACAGGATAGCGCCGTTCCAAGTTCAGTTCATGCCAAGGATAGTGCAGTTCCAAACTCAGTCCATGCCTATTCACTGTATGGTGCATCTTCTTGCCTAGTTCAGAAGCCTACTTATGGGGCACATTCTTTGACCTTCGACTTGTCTGCTGTGTGCATCACCAAACGGCATCGTGATGCTATCAAGCTCAAGCTGTACCACCTACATGCTACCTTTTTGCTTGCTAATTGGCTTTATGACGCCGTCACATGACATGTACGATACTATCATTCGATTCGATTTCTTCGCTAATCGATTATATTTTCATCTACAGTCACGCTGATATCGCGTCATGTTAGTAGTCTTTCCGACTATCTTGCAGGGGCATTTCAACTGTGCAAGCCAGCCATCATGACTATTTCAAGGTTCACACTGTACGTGTGCTCCACGAATCAATCAATTTCTACGATTTGATCATATCATGACTATTTCAAGGTTCACACTGTACGCGTGCTCCACGAATCAATCGATTTCTACAATTTGATCATATTCTACAATTAGTAGATTGACGTTCCTACAATTGATCCGATTCGATTCTCCAATTCAAGCTTCAGTTACGCCTGATACCTAATCATGGGGCATCCCGCTCACGCAAATTTGTCCTCTACGAGTTGCCTCTCAAGCTACGATTTGATCCATCCATTCTTACGATCCGGTTCATTCCAAGTCTCCGATTGTGTTTGATCACCATTGTAACTGGTCAATCACATTCTCCGATTCGATTCTACGATCCATCAATTGCCTTCTTTAAGGATTGATACTAGAATTGATCCATCAATCGTCTTCTTCTAGGATTGATACTAGAATTGGATTCAGGATTTCTACGATTCAATTCTACGTTCCATTCTGATTACGATTGAATATGATTGATTTCCTACGAATCGATTATGTATCAGTGTATCGGTTCACTTACTCAATCTACTGTTCCACAATCGATTTCTATGATTCGTCTACGATTCAAGTGTATCCACACTCAATCCGTTCCAATGTCTTAATCTATGCAACCCGATGACTGTAACTTGATTCCCAATCTACAACTGAATCTACGTTCTCGCTCCAGATCTCCTTTTGACCGACCTTCCACTCCTTTGGTTTCTACGATTAGATTGACGATACTACGATTTGACTCTACGATCCAAGCTTCAGTTACGCCTGATACCTAATCATGGGGCGTCCCGCTCACGCAAATTTTTCAGCTACAATTTCTTGATTCTCCAATCAAGCTATCAAGCTTCGATTACGATTGTATTTGATCAATCGTTTCCTACAATTCGATTCTCCAATTCAAGCTTCAGCTTATATTGACTGAAAACGGACACCATGGATTGGTCCAACACCGTCTATGCTCATTGGTCCAACACCGTCTATGGGGAGCATTCTGAAGAGCTACCCGACGACGCTCCTGTACCACTCGGGAAGACGGTAGTGTTAACACACGTCGATGATGCAACCTTCGATGATTCACATTTACTATCAATCGAATCAACTATGTGTAATATCGGTGTATCAATTCAATCTGGTATCTACAAATCGATTCCTTACCAAGCGATTATGGTATATACAACCGTTCAATCTAATGTTCCACATTCGATTCATGGGGCATCACAATCTCCTATTATATTCCCCGATCAAGCTTCGCTTACGATTGTATTTGATCAATCACACCCTCCGATTCGATTCTACGATTCAATCTTCTACGATTCAAATCTACGATTGCTCCACTAAGATCGACCCACTACAATTGATTCCAAATCTAAGAATTAGTTGATGCCCATCTGGGACATCTTAATCTATGCATCGATTTCTACGATATGATCCATCTTCTATGACTTGCTTCATACGTCACGATTGATTCTATGCCTTCACTTCCAGCCATGATATGATCAATGTTTTCGATTATATCTTCCCCCAAGATGGGAATCTACGATCAATCTTCCATTTTGATCACGATTTGATATTTGATATGTAATCATCTATCTCGTTTCAAGATCGAAGCTACGATTTGCTACTACAATTAGTATATCAATCCGCCTACGATCAAAATCTACGATTGTGAATACTACGGTTGTACTTGATCTATGAATTTGTCTGCAATCAATTCTACGATTGAATCCTATTGATACGATTCAATTTGAATCAATTCTCCAAATTACGCTCCCAGCCCCGGTTTATGGGGCATTCTTATCCTTTGGTATTCTTCCTGTGATAATGTCTTCTGAATCTTCCTTTTTCCCAAGTAAGAAAATGAGGCGTATTGCATGCTTCATGGAATTCATTTGTTCTTCTTCTTTTTGAAGTATGTGATACACTTGATCACGTGCAAGAAGATGGGGCATATTAAATTACTTCCACATACGTACTCACAAAATTTATTTGTTCTTCTTTTCGAGCTATGTGATACACTTGATCACGTGCAAGAAGATGGGGCATATTAAATTCCTTTTGTACGCATGTAAGGGAACCACAGGTCGGTACTTGAACTTACGTAGATTCCTACGTAATTTATAGTACTACAGCTGGAGTGGTACGATACAACCGATCGAGTCATATGCACCTCTATGAGCAAGATTGGAGTATCTCTGTAAACAGGATTGGAATGTTCGATGACTGCATACAGCTCATATCTTATGGTAAATGACCGGGAAGGCCCATTCCTTCTGTTTTCACGATCGAAGTTCGATACTTAAGATCAGAAGCAAGGTTCTTTCACTGTTTTCATGACCAAAACAAGGTGAATTGCCTGGTTCCGGTATAGCCATTTTGATACTTCCAATCATGTGTTTTGATACTCATGATCAAAAGGGAGGTTCGAAGAAGCTTCTTGTAACAGCTGTTTCAATGATCACGATTAGAAGGAAGCTTCTCATGATAATATCATAGCAGTTTGATAGCACGTGATTCTACAGTGCTGTACGATTAGCAGTGTACTGTATTCATCACTGCACTAAAAGAGATATCATGCTCTCCAGCAAGATTACTCTCTTATCTCATACTTTTAACATTCAACTGATTTATATCCCAAAATTCACACTAGTTGCTACCAACTACCTGTAATCTACATTACTAAGGTCTGTCTCACTATATCTGAACAAGTTCACAGTAAGAAGAGATCTGGCGTCTCCATAGTCTCGACTGTAGTACGATTATCCGTTGCCAAAAGTATCCAACCACAATTGTCACGCGTAGAGTACAATTGTTCGTCTACTAACACACTAACACAGCGTTGCTGTTCTTCAGAAGCCTTTGAATCAGACTCTCAACGGACCGGATTCAGAAGGAAAATAATATTTCTTGTCTATCCAAATGGCAAACACGAGGGTATTTTGGGTGCAATTCCAGGGCACAAACTGACTTATTGGGTAATGACTCCAAAAGTATCCGGTCCAAGTCAGGAATACATTTATCATGACTCATCAAATGCATATTGGGAACAACTTTGTCACACAGAATGCTGGAAATGTTGTGGTTTGAATCTGCAAATGGCAAACATGAGGGGATTTTTGGTGCAATTCCAAGGCACAAACTAACTTATTGGGTAATGAATCCAAAAGTATCCGGTCCAAGCCAGGAATACATTTATCATGACTCATCAAATGCATATTGGGAACAACTTTGTCACACAGAATGCTGGAAATGTTGTGTTTTGACTTTCCAAATGGCAAACATGAGGGTATTTTTGGTCCAATTCCAGGGCACAAACTGACTTATTGGGTAATAGCCCCAAAAATATCCGGTCCAAGCCAGGAATACATTTATCATGACTCATCAAATGCATATTGGGAACAACTTTGTCACACAGAATGCTGGAAATGTTGTGGTTTGAATCTGCAAATGGCAAACATGAGGGGATTCTTGGTGCAATTCCAAGGCACAAACTAACTTATTGGGTAATGAATCCAAAAGTATCCGGTCCAAGCCAGGAATACATTTATCATGACTCATCAAATGCATATTGGGAACAACTTTGTCACACAGAATGCTGGAAATGTTGTGTTTTGACTTTCCAAATGGCAAACATGAGGGTATTTTTGGTCCAATTCCAGGGCACAAACTGACTTATTGGGTAATAGCCCCAAAAATATCCGGTCCAAGCCAGGAATACATTTATCATGACTCATCAATTGCATATTGGGAACAACTTTGCCCCAGAGAATGCTGAAAATGTTGTGGTTTGTCTATCCAAATGGCACAAATGAGGGTATTTTTGGTTCAATTCCAGGGCACAAACTGAATTATCGGGTAATGACTCCAAAAGCATCCGGTCCAAGCAAGGAATACATTCATCATGACTCATCAATTGCATATTGGGAACAACTTTGCCACACAGAATGCCCAGAATGTTGGGGTTTATCTCTCCAAATGGCACAAATGAGGGTATTTTTGGTGAAATTCCAGTGCACAAACTGACTTATTGGGTAATGACTACAAAAGTATCCAGTCCAAGCCAGAAATACATTCATCATGACTCATCAATTGCATATTGGGAACAACTTTGTCACACAGAATGCCCAGAATGTTGTGGTGTGACTCTCCAAATGGCGAACATGAGAGTATTTTGGGTACAATTCCAGGGCACAAACTAACTTATTGGGTAATGACTACAAAATATCTGGTCCAAGCCAGGAATACATTTATCATGACTCATCAAATGCATATTGCGAACAACTTTGCCACACAGAATGCCCAGAATGTTGGGGTTTGACTCTCCAAATGGCAAACATGAGAGTATTTTGGGTGCAATTCCAGGGCACAAACTAACTTATTGGGTAATGACTACAAAAGTATCTGGTCCAAGCCAGGAATACATTTATCATGACTCATCAAATGCATATTGCGAACAACTTTGCCACACAGAATGCCCAGAATGTTGGGGTTTGACTCTCCAAATGGCAAACATGAGAGTATTTTGGGTGCAATTCTAGGGCACAAACTAACTTATTGGGTAATGACTACAAAAATATCCGGTCCAAGCCATGAATACATTTATCATGACTCATCAAATGCATATTGGGAACAGCTTTGTCCCACAGAATGCTGGAAATGTTGTGGTTTGACTCTCCAAATGGCACAAATGAGGGTATTTTTATTATTTTCCTTCTGAATCCGATTCGTTGAGAGTCTGATTCAAGGACTTCTGAAGAACAGCAACGCTGCGTTAGTGTGTTAGTAGACGAACGATTGTACTCTACGCGTGACAATTGTGTTTGGATACTTTCGGCAACGGATAATCGGACTACAGGCGAAGCTAGGGAAACGCCAGATCTCTTCTTGCTGTGACTTATTCAGATTGCAGCGAGACAGACCTTAGTATGTAGATTACAAGTAGTTGGTAGCAACTAGTGTGAATTTTGGGATATAAATCAGTTGAATGTTAAAAGTATGAGATAAAGTGAAATCTTGCCGAAATGCAAGATATCTCTTTTATTGAGATGAATACGTTGCAACTGCTGTTGCGTAGTGCTGAGATTACTCGCTGATTATTTCCGTACATGTATTGGTCGTTGACCATATATATTTGTATGCATGTATATGTATTGTGTGAGAATCACATGCCAACGGTTTTCTTCTCTTGTTCCGTTAGGAAGACTCCATGAAATGTTTATCATTAAGGTCAGGAATTGCTCCTGTAGCTCGTGTGATATTTTATGAAATCAGAGTTTGCTCACCGAAGAACAATGGCAATATCGTAAGACAGGGATTGCTCACCGTTTATGCGCGATGGGAATCGATGCGCCGTGGGAATCGATATGCCGTGGGAATCGATTACTTAGATGGATACGGGACTCATTGATTCATGCGCATAGGAAATCTACCCTTTGGTAGCTTTGGTACTTCTGGTCACGAAAGGAATTTAATACTCCCCATGTCTCCTTGTGAAGGGTCATCACGCTCTACATGATGCTTCCATCATCCTGGAGAAGGTCGCCAGTATTACCACAGAAGTGGAAGATGGGCCTGAGCAGTGGATACACAACTGAGTGACTCCAATGCTTGGTGAGAATGTCTGCACAGTTATCCTTACCTGGGATGTGCATCATTGCAATGAAACCTCTCGCTATCATGCTCCGTACGTAGTGATACGATAGAATGTTATGACGCTTATGCAACCTTGCGTAAGGGAAGGTCGACGTCTGGATCATCTTTTCGTTGTCACCCCAAGAGTATGAGATATCATGGACTCGTGTTCCGAGGTATCGGAATGAATGGCGTAGATCGATAATCTGTTCGATGCAAGTTCTTCCTGCAACAAACTCAGCTCCAAAGGTGGCTGTTTCCGTAGTAGACTGCTTCTTCGAGAACCACATCATGGGAGTCTTGTTCGCGAAATGAAGAATGCCGGTAACTGCCTTGCCACTGAGAATATCATGCATGAGGTTGGCATCGTAGAAGTGTGATAACACTACTGTCTTTCCAAGCGGTGCAGGAGCGTCGTCGGGTAGCTCCTCAGAATGCTCCCCATAGACGGTATTGGACCAGTCGATGGTGTCGGGTTTAGTCAATATAAAATCGGGCGGTTCCACACGGAATCTGATTTTAAAGTGTCTAAATTTGGAGATATATCCATAGATACGTTTAGCACGTTCGAGATGCCCATCTCGTGGCTGGGCTCTGAAACTTGAGAGCGTCATCACGGCTGTTTGTACATCGAAACGTCCAATAGCGATGATCCATTGCAGTGAACCGATCATACTTTGGTATTTCTGTATACCGGTTTCTTCAAGAAAGGCTGAGGAGTCCAATTCAGGATGATCGTTCTCCGCGATGGGCGATCGGAACCTAGTGCTTGGTTTGCATCCGAACATTTGTTCGTAAGATGCTTCCATCTTTTCGATGAACTTTATGGGATTCATGCACAAAACACCATGTTCGTCGCGCTCAAATCCACATCCTAAATGAAAGTTCATAGGTCCGGATCCCTTCAATTTGAAGTTATATGGTGACGATTGCAATATCTTCAAGAAGGAATTGGGATCGGCCATGCAGAGACATAGGTCATCTACATATGTGCATATAAGCTCATATACACCTTCACCATGCTTGTTCGTTCCTGGTTTGAGGAATATTTCCGGTTCTGCGCGGGATCTTTCGAAGCCGAGTTCGATGAGACAAGCCGCGAGTAAGTCTCCAAAACACTTGCCTGAAGACCTGAGACCATATAGGGCTTTGTAAATGACCAATAGGTGACCCTCCAACGATCCGAATTCGGGACCTGCCTTGATGCATACTTTCTCGCAGGTGACTGCTTCTAAGTAGGCGTTACCTATGTCGGTACCCCATGCTTCTAGATCGTTGAGTTCAGCTAGGAATAGGCACATACGTAGACCGCGAAGAGATACGACGCCTGCGTAAACACTGTGGATAGGGGCCTCAGTGAGATTACCGTTAGCAACGAGGCGAGCCTTGTGTCTTCCGTCGTGTTTGACAGCGTATATCATGTGTACCTTGATCTGTTGGAATCCCGGGGGAATGGAGCTTGTCTTGTACACGCCTTTATCAATGAATGTATTGTACTCATTGAGTTGTGCCATTTCAAGAGTGGTGGCATCTTCCCATTTGGTGTTCCCGTTGGCTTGATCAAATCGGAGTGCTTCTTTGTGGTTACGAGGCACTTTGAATCCATATTGATACTGCGGAGTGGTACGGAAAGAACGTAGTTTGGCTTGATGTACGAGTCGATCAAGTTTCTTGGTTCGTCGGGCTAGGTTGGTGATTCTCCTGAGACGTTTCCAACCTGGGAGGTCAAGCAAGTTGTTGTCTTTCCCATATTTTGCAACGGTGACCGGGTCATCAGCTGCAATATTGGCCAGAGGTTCATATGTGCGTTCCATATTCTCCCATTCAATCCAGAGGTTATACTTGGAACCTTTGAATTGAGGATGCTTGTTATCCAGTGGACCTTGGTGTCCTAGGATGCGGCGAAACGACCAGAGTTTGCCGTCTTCTTGTGTTGAATCACGATGTATGTAATTCATGACGTCATTGTATGCAATGATATCATCGAGTTCGTCATCGGAGTGTTTGCACTTGAACTTGATGAAGTCTTTATTGCGTTCAAGACTGTCTTCAACATCGACAATGGTGAGACGTTTCCGGGTGCCATTGGGATTGGTTACAAGGAAGGAACGTCCTTGTAGATCGGCAATCGGGATCGTAGGAATGGTAATAGGTTTACCATCATCGTCAAATTGTGCGTTGCCTTCTTCGTCGGTAACAACTACCTGAGATGGGTCTACTGAAGGAGTAGCGGGGTTGATGTGTGGAGTTGTGACGTCACTAACATCAAAGTATGCTAATTCCGGTGGATCAAAATCATCTTCAGTAAGGAGAACGCCATCAGATGTCTTGCTGAAGATGTGTTCCGTAGGAGGACCATCAAGACTCTCCCCATAGTTGTTAGGGAGTGGAGAAGGTGACCAGCTTGGGCTGTCATCGACCTTCTTATAAAGAAAGCTCGGTAATGAGGGGTGGGTGGGTGGTTGAAGATTTGGTTGAGTGCCAGGTGCGTGGGGCGTGATATCTGTTGATGCAGATGGAACGGTGTCATCGGCGGTGTCAGAATCAGCAGGTGAACCATTAGGGGAAACTGAGCTGTTTGGTTTGGCAGACTCGTCAATGAGTTTATTCTGATTGGTATGCTCCCCATGTTTGAAAGCTGGAGCTTCTCCAGTGGCGTATATACGGGGTAAGGAATCCTTTGCATTACGCCATTTGATGAAACCATCATCAGTAAATAAGCCCGCGCGCTTGTTACGTGACTCAGGTGTAAGAGCAGATCGAACACCGGACCGGTCTAGTAACTTGTTGGTAACTGGATCCCAGATTCGAAAACAAAGCCCATTGCCAACATGTTCGGCGATGCCGACGAAATGACCTAGACGTTCGGTAGATTTGGTACCGAAAGGGGAGTCATTGGTCTTGAAATACACAGGTTCAAACCAGAAGAAACTGGTGTATGCGCTGATGTCGCCAATTGTACCCGTGGCAATGAAGATTGGTTGTTTGTCGGACAGCGTAGGGTCAGAGACAACATTAAGGAGACCCGCGACATATGTCATGCACAGTAACCACATGTGTGGTGGTGTGCCGGTACGATCCATGACGCGATTGACAATGCGTTTGAACGTTTGGTATCGTCGTTCGAATTGATTCTGATGTTGATGATACGGTTCACTTTGCCAGAGTCCAATCCATAACATCTTGAGGTAATCCATGACTTTCTTGCTTGATTGATAGTTACCGTGGTCGCAAAGGAGACGGATGGGTCTGCCCCATTTTCGAACAAAGTTCTGAAAGCAGGGTAGAAAATCGCCGGTGGTACGCATTTCTTCAACGTGAATAATATGCGATTTGCGGCCAAAGAAGATCTGGGCAATCTTGGATCCACCATCAATTGCTGGGACATCTGAATAGACTGCATCGGACATAACATCGTCATTAAAGGGGCGAACGTTCATGGCCGGTTGAGGGGAATGAAACCGTTTGAAAATGTTACCATCAGGGCTAACCGCTAACGAACCGTATTGGGTTGAGTTTTCAAAAGTAGCTTTGATGCGATCAGTGGAAACCCAACAAAAGAAAGGTTTCAGGGATAAGTAGTCATGTTCGTTGGGGTATCTTTCGCGTGGTGTAGCTGCAATGCGTGTAGTGTCACTGGCTGTACAATCTGTCGGAAACGCAGTGACTGTTCCAGAGACTGCGGTTGGCGCGCAGCATGCGAGACGTTCTTGATGAGCGTAGTCAGTGGAAGTAAGCCAAAAGGAGCGATCGTTGTTCTTATGATCATCAATCGGAAGAAAGGGAGATCGGGTGGTATGGCTGGAATACGAGCTGAGGGATGTAACCGTGGAGGACCCGGGAGAAACAGATATATCGAGTCCTTCAAGGCAGCGTGGGTTCCCATATTCGTCGTAATCGGCATAAGGGAGTTGCTGTGGTTGAGGAGGATATTTCTGGAGAAATTGTTCATCCTTTGCACTGATCGTGGTATCGAGAACAGATGGGTCCCAATGTTTATCGGATGTCATGATAACATGTGGTAACGTGTCAAATTCGACAGTCATATACTTTCGCATCGCAAGATATGGTAAGCCGTGTCGTATGCTAAGAGGCAGTGCATAGCCATCGGAGGTGGTGATGACCTGTCCTCCGCCTGCTTTGATGGACGTGTCGTCTACAGTGGAAAAATATGCTTCCATTTGGCCGGATGACAATATAGAAGGATGTCGTCCTGTATAGGCACATTCATTGAAAATGAGAATGACGGGGCCTCTGTTCGACATTGAATATGCTCCGCATGTAGCAATGGGAATGTTTTGTACCTGATGATTGTTAATGCCGGTGACGTTAACATATCGTGGAGGGATATCCTTGGAGATGAGACATGCATCATTACCGATGATGCAGCCATTCGCGCCGCGATCAACCATGGCAAAACCAGGGCTAGTAACCGTAGTTTTGTGTACACGGTATGTGTATGACGTTACGGGACCATCATTAAGAAAGGTGAGATCATCCTCGGGAGTATACCACTGGTGAAAATTGGCGGAATACGATGGTGTTCCGACAGGTATTTGGGTGTCACCGTCCTTTTTGTACTGAATGTCAGGGTTGTTTGAAAGGAATCGAGCTGGGTGCGCGGGTGACACGGAAGACTTGAGAGGTCGCTGGTCCTTAGACGAGGAGGTCGTTGATTTGTATACACCTAGAGACGCATGGAAAACGCCTCTACGATCATTCTCTACAGCAGGATGTAGGTCTGCTGTGGAATTGGCATGCTCATCCTTGGTCGAAGTATCGTCTTCTTGAAAAGATACCGAATGTTCATGTTGGTATGCCTTTCGTGTAATGGGTTTGACACTGTTGGGGTCAGGTTGGTTAGTGTTAAGTAAGTCGTGTCGCAATGAGGCAACTACGATTTTCTTTCCTTCCGGAGAAAAACTGAGCCAACTCTTCATGTCCTGACGTGACAAGGCCTTCCATATGTTTGTAGGCAACCTTGTGGTAGGGTCAGGGGTACGTCCAGCCTTGAACACAGCATAATCTTGATAATCTCCTTCAAATTCGATTGGAAGAGCATAGTCATCATGGTGTTGAGTCGAGTCAGAAGAGAAATCATGAACGTGTGCACGTACGGTCGACCGAGGAGCAGACATCGCAGACTGGGAATCAAGTCGAGTTGCTTCGAGTAAAAGCGTGATTTTAAGATCATTGATAGCAGCGGCTTCGGCAACTGCATCCGTCACGGTGCTATTCGTTCCACCTGGATCCTTGACTTTGGCAAACTGTTCGCTTAGCTGGAAGCTGGAATAGCATGCCTGACATAACGCTGATTTTACAGTGTGATACTCGAGGGGCTTGTTGGGTGGACGGAGCTTGTTGAGGTGATTCAATTCGTCAAACCAATGTGTGACGAATTTCACCTTGGATTCCTTCCAATTGTTAAGGTTCAACTTGAGCAACGCTTGTAGCTGGGTCGAGTTGTCGTATACCTTCGCTTTTGATTGGCTATGAAGGTTTACGAAGTCGAAGTAGGCCTGGCGTCCATCACGAGTGGTAGAATGACTGTGTACACATGATGCAGAAAGGTCACTCTTGAAGACTTCCAACATTAGTACCCAGAAGAAGGCACATTGTTTGATGTAGAGGTCACGGGTGTAACCCACGAGCGTGGCTGGAGGCCAAGTTTCATCGAGGAATGTCTCTGTATCGATGTCGTATGCCTCAAGTTTAGCTTTGAAACCTACGAGCCAGTGTTCAAATCTCGAGTCATTCGTGAGGGGTGTAAAGGACTTTTCATCTCGTGCTTTTCGGCACCATGATTCGTACTTTACCTGCTGAGGTGACTTTTTGTTATTTCCTGCCGGAGGAGGTGGTGGGTTCAGAACAGATTCGTTACGCAAGCGTTGGGCACGTTCTTCGCGGAATGACTGGAATTCCCTGTATGTATATGACTTTACATCCTTCCAGTTCCTCTCGTCTTCTTCTAGAGCGACATCGGCTTCTTGTAGGTCGATAGCGAAATCCGCAAGTGCTTCTATGCTTCTTTGGATGGAGCGAGGGATATGCGTTGCCAATCCTCGTTCCATATAGGTAAGTTCACGTGCAAAATCCGGTTCAATAAGTGCGTCGAGGAACGACTTCCATTCGCATAATCCGCCTTCTTTGAGAGCTAGGCACAACTTGCTAGTAATCTCACTTGTTACGTTGAGTAATGATATGAGTATCTTTCTCATATCAGCATCGAAGCTGGGAAAGCGTTCGATAGTGGTGACTTCGGCGTCATTCTTCTCTTCGTCTCCGAGTGCATTGCCGGCCATTACCGGTACCGGTATGTTCGGCATCTGTGGCGATTCGGAGTCTTGGAAGGAAGTGCGTGGTGACTGAGAATGGGAACTGCTTCTTGTGCGATGTGCGACGTGCATATGCCAGCGTAGGGATTATGATTAATTCCGTTCCTGTTCCTTCTTGTGTGCAAGCCTTCTTAGAGCTTGCGACTGTTAATCTATTATTTTCCTTCTGAATCCGATTCGTTGAGAGTCTGATTCAAGGACTTCTGAAGAACAGCAACGCTGCGTTAGTGTGTTAGTAGACGAACGATTGTACTCTACGCGTGACAATTGTGTTTGGATACTTTCGGCAACGGATAATCGGACTACAGGCGAAGCTAGGGAAACGCCAGATCTCTTCTTGCTGTGACTTATTCAGATTGCAGCGAGACAGACCTTAGTATGTAGATTACAAGTAGTTGGTAGCAACTAGTGTGAATTTTGGGATATAAATCAGTTGAATGTTAAAAGTATGAGATAAAGTGAAGTCTTGCCGAAATGCAAGATATCTCTTTTATTGAGATGAATACGTTGCAACTGCTGTTGCGTAGTGCTGAGATTACTCGCTGATTATTTCCGTACATGTATTGGTCGTTGACCATATATATTTGTATGCATGTATATGTATTGTGTGAGAATCACATGCCAACGGTTTTCTTCTCTTGTTCCGTTAGGAAGACTCCATGAAATGTTTATCATTAAGGTCAGGAATTGCTCCTGTAGCTCGTGTGATATTTTATGAAATCAGAGTTTGCTCACCGAAGAACAATGGCAATATCGTAAGACAGGGATTGCTCACCGTTTATGCGCGATGGGAATCGATGCGCCGTGGGAATCGATATGCCGTGGGAATCGATTACTTAGATGGATACGGGACTCATTGATTCATGCGCATAGGAAATCTACCCTTTGGTAGCTTTGGTACTTCTGGTCACGAAAGGAATTTAATAATTTTGGGTGCAATTCCAGTGCACAAACTGACTTATTGGGTAATGACTACAAAAGTATCCAGTCCAAGCCAGAAATACATTCATCATGACTCATCAATTGCATATTGGGAACAATTTTGCCCCACAGAATGCTGGAAATGTTGTGGTTTGACTCTCCAAATGGCAAACATGAGGGTATTTTTGGTGAAATTCCAGGGCACAAACTGACTTATTGGGTAATGACTCCAAAAGTATCCGGTCCAAGCCATGAATACATTTATCATGACTCATCAAATGCATATTGGGAACAACTTTTAGAAACAGATTTCTGGAAATGTTGGGGTTTGTCTCTCCAAACGGCACAAATGAGGGTATCTTTGGTGAAATTCCAGGGCACAAACTGACTTATTGGGTAATGACTCACAAAGTATCCGGTCCTGGACATGGATATATTTTTCATTACTCATCTGATGCATATTGGGAACAACTTTTACAAACAGAATGCTGAAAATGTTGTGGTTTGTCTCTCCAAATGGCACAGAAGAGGGTATATTTGGTGCAAATCCAGGGCACAAACTGACTTATTGGGTAATGACTCCCAAACTATCTGGTCCTAGCCATGAATAATTTTGTCATGACTCGTCAAATGCATATTGGGAACAGCTTCGCCCCACAGAATGCTGGAAATGTTGTGATCTATCTCTCCAAATGGCACACAAGAGACAATTTTGGGTGTAAACCCAGGGCACAAATTGCCTTAGTGGGTAATGACTCCCAAAGTATCAGGTCCAGGCCATGAATAATTTTTTCATTACTCATCTGATGCATATTGGGAACAACATTTACACTCACAATACAGAAAATGTTGTGGTTTGTCTCTCCAAATGGCACAGAAGAGGGTATTTTTGGTGCTATTCCAGGGTACAAACTGACTTATTGGGTAATGACTCCAAAAGTTTCCGGTCCGGGACGTGAATGTATTTTTCATGACTCATCAAATGCATATTGAGAACAACTTTTACGAACAGAATGCTGGAAATGTTGTGGTTTGTCTCTCCAAATGGCAAACATGAGGGTATTTTTGGTGCAATTCTAGGGCACAAACTGACGTATTGGGTAATGACTCCCAAAGTATCAGGTCAATTCAATTTATTCTTCCGGCACATTTCATCTTATCCATAATTGGAATAACACTTATATTCCAATCACCAAACATGTAGTTTAATGAGTGTCAAATAAAATTAATTCATAAGTTGTTTAATCAAAATGGAAGTGCTGTTTTTGGATTATTCTCAGACAAAAAAAGTGTTTTGGCATTACTGGTTGTAGATGATACTACATGCAAAAAGGTACACCGTTGGGTACTTTGCAAAAAGTGTACGTAGGTACCGGTAGGTACTGTGCTGACCCAGGACAGTGTCGAACCACCGACTGGCTATCAGATTCTATAGATGAGTAGGGAATTTAAGTACATAACCGTCGTGTAATCAAATTTTCCATTTTGAAAAAATTATGGCGCGGGAGGGGTGGCTTGCACTGGTACATGCTTTACTTATATAGAAAATAAAGGCCACACACAAGTCAGACACACGGAAGAAGTCAGGGTACACAGCATACACAACACACCCAAAACCACACACATATGAAAAACTGAAGAAACACGAAAAACTGAGCACACACACAAAACTGCACACACACAAAACCAAAAAAAATAACCACATACTTCTTGGTTGGCACGGTATTTTTTTTAAAAGAACAGAAAATGAATGTTGTGCGACAGTCACAGACAACAAAACAATGGAACAACAAAGAAACACTAGTGAGTGTAGCAGGGGAACAAGGGAACAACAAAATGGAACAACAACAACAGAATGCAAGTGAGTGACAACAATGACAGCAATTTGTTGGAGATTCTATTTGTTTCTGATCCTTCTTTCTTTTATTTTTATCGGACGGGGGAACAACAGAGCAAAACAACAAACGAAATGGAACAACGGAGCAACAATGAAACACAAGTAAGTGACAACAATGACAACGATTTGTTGGAGATTCTGTTTGTTTCTGATTTTTCTTTCTTTTATTTTTATTGAATGAAACAACAGAGCAGAATAGCAAATGAAACGGAGCAACGGGACAACAATGGAACGCAAGTGAGTGACATCGACAACAATTTGTTGGAGATTCTATTTTTTCTGATTCTTCTTTCTTTTATTTTTATTTTTCACAGCAAAAATGGAACAATGAAACAATGGAACAAAACAACAGCACAATGGAATGAAACAACAAACACGGAGCAACGGAAACGGAGCAACAAAAACGGAGCAACAAAAACGGAGCAACAAAAACGGAGCAACAAAAATGTAGCAACAAAAATGGACTAACGCAAACGGAGCAATGCAAACGGAGCAATGCAAACCGAACAACCCAAACGAAACAACAAAAACAAAACAACAAAAACGGAGCAACAATGGAACATGGTCAAAATGGAATGCCAAAATGGAACAACAAAACGAAGTAGCGGCACCAGCAAGCAACGAGAGCAACAGCGTGGGCACAGTAGTAGAAACAGCGGCAAAAGCTAGAGTAATAAACCCAACTCCAACCCATGAGCGATGAATGTTGATCCGGCAATAACAGCATCGATGAATGCCCATTTATCGCTTCAATTAATGTAGAAAATAACAGTACATACATAATACAAAACTACTACTAATTATGAACTTAATATTGAGAATATAAGAAATTATGGAGGATTCATAATACGTTGCAATAGGAATAAATCAAGCATAATAGAATCTACATTTTAAAAAGGGAATATTGTAGTCGAGAAATAGAATTCACAATTAGGAGAGCAGTATTGAATTACTAAGTCAAGTGTGAAGTGTACGTATACGCGATACGTAAATTGTGTCATACGTAACGTACAATTTACAAATACGTGAACGTTTTACGAATACGTATTGTTTTACGTAAACGTAATACGTAATACGGATTACGGAATAAGAAACAAGACGTACGAATCCAAAGTGTTCTAGATCTTTTATCACAAGAAGAGCGCAATAAGTAAGGTATACATAAGGACGTGTGAGTATCAAGAGATACTTAAAGCACTGTGTATCGAACGCACAATGCGAGTATCTATAAGTATCAAACTCTTGGTACGCGTATTCCCACACAATGGAAAGACTACGCACACAATGGAAGGACAAATTAGTAAATGAGAGAACAATATGGTCCAGAAACAATCCGATCATAATCTTATCGATAACTCTTTCCAATATCGTAACAGTAACAGATAAAATAACAAATAATAACAACGTAGCGATCCTTGGTCCTATTAGTTATCGATAAGATTACTACACCAGCAATCAACACAACCGATGCCAGAAGGGAACAATACAGAACACAACAATTCTCCAGCCTACCGAGGAGTCACACCAGACACCAGCATCGACACTGAACACGAACTCCGATACCTACGAGGGCGACTAGAGGATCTGACCGAAGATAACTACGACCTACGTGAGTATACACTCAACCAAACCAACCAACTACAAAACCAGAATCAATTATTGGCAGAGTACGGAGAAGAGAGCGACAGTGACGAGAGTGAAGACACCATGTCCAAGAAGAGAGGAGACTACTACGACGCGCTGAAGGATCTGATGGAGCCTGCACAACTGAAGCCGGTCCAAATCCCGACCAGCATCGACGTGTATGAGTTCAAGAAAGCTCTTACAAACGCACTGGCCGAAGTGACCTCCACAAAATACATACAGGGGGGAGGATACGCTTTTCTCTTAGAGACAGAGGAACAATACCGGGCTAGGGAGAGGAACCCAAACGCGGTGTATCCCACGACACCCTCGGAACCCTCCGAGCTAGACGGCACAGTGGAGCTTACGTCGGATACTTACAAACTGTGGAAACGTAGCAGAACACTATTCGTGGAATGGAACAAGTACAATCGGGAGGCCCTCCTACTAACCGACAAGAAATTCCCCAGGATGCTCCACGAGTTAAAAGACCCGGGGTTGGAGGCCTTCCCCAGAGGGACCACCGCCCTTGAGGCCTTTCAACACATGGAGGACGAGCTGTGTACGACAGACGTACAGCGCGATTTGACAGCTGAAATAGCTAAGAAGATGCGGGACCTAGACTACACCCCCAGTCCATTGGGCCCCAAAGAATACTTCCGTCTTCTCACTAAATACCAGTACCAAATCAACCTCCTACCGGCTACGGCCAAGGTGACGGCAGCCCAGATGATGGACCACGCCCACATGGCCTTCAAGAGGAGCAAACACGACCCTATTACACTCCACAGAGTGGAGGAAGCATGGAAGCAACACCGGGCGACTATCGACGCAACCTCAGAGGAACAGGAACTATTGCAATACAAACGCTTTTGGGGTCTACGCCTCAAGGAACTATACAGTAGCTACCATGCCACCACCGGGTCAGCCAACAAAGTGGAAATCCAGCATGACCAACGTCTTGCCATCATCGAGGACAACCAACGGGCCCTCGTCAGTGTCTGCCAGGAACTCAAGTCCCAGGCGGAATCGGCAACGGCAGCATCCACCCTCACCATGTCAAGCCACCAGTTGGAGTCCGCCCTATCCGCCCTCACGAGGCAAATGGGAATGTTGGTAGCCAGTCAACAAACCCAAAATGGCACCAGCCCGCAACAGGTCCAGCAGTCCCACCAACCACAGCAACCGGGACGTCGGCAGCACCAGGCTACGAACAAACCACCATCCCAGTGGAAACAGTACAAGCACTACTGTCACTCGTGCGGCGTCAATCTCTCACACGATGGGGGAGATTGCTTCCGGTTCAAACCAAACCACCAAGTAGGGGCCACATTTGCCAACAAAATGGGTGGATCAACCCAACGCGAGGACAGATGGATGAAGTGGAGCCACCCCATCACGCGGGAAACCCACGACAGCCCCTCCCCCTGACGGTGTGGGGAGGAGCACAGTAACATACTTAATCGTCATAGTAGTAACAGCCCCAAGTCAGCGTCATTACTAAGTATCTTACGTGCCCCTTCGAGTCGCACTTCCCGACAGCCCAACAGCAACAACAAACGCGTAACCTTTGCCATGGCCTCCATCACACCCCCGGCGCCCGGATTTGGGGCCCTAGACTCAGCCGCCACCGATCATTTCGTGCCCACCACATATCAGGGAGGCGCCCACCGGGAAACACCCGGCGGCGTCATCGTAGGCTGTGCCAATGGTAGCACTATGGCATCGCAAGCCACCAATGTCCTGGACCTCCCTTTGCTACCACTCGCAGCACGAGGTTGCCATAAGTTCGATGACGTAGACCTCCCCCTCGTCTCGGTACCAAAGTTGTGTAACAATGGATGCAGCGTGACGTTTACCAACGATAAAGTGGAGGTCGTGGGACCCACCAACCACACAGTGTTGCTCGGCGTTCGGGATCCCCTCCGGGACCTTTACATGGTCCCCCTCCATCCAACCAACACAGCTACCCCCCACGTTTCAGACACAGACACAATCACGCAGGGGCCGGCTAAATCTCCAAGGGTGACGAACCCCCCCCCACCATTTTCAGATTCAGACAAACAACTACAGATACACACTGGGGCGGGAGCATATCAGATTCAAGCCGTCCCCAAGCTCATAGCTTTCTACCACGCAGCAGCGGGCTATCCCACCAAGGAAACGTGGATACACGCCATCGAACGAGGTTCATTTGCCACCTGGCCGGGGCTAACTGCCCAGCGGGTTAACCGGTTCCTACTGGCGTCAGAAGAAACCACCATGGGCCACCTCCAGATGGTCCGGCAGGGGATACAGAGCACGCGCAAACCAAAGAAGAAATCACCAAAGACAGTCCAAACGACGCCCAACACTTGGTTGTCCCAAGCCCGCCAGAAGAAGACACGCGAAGTCTGCGTGGACATCGTGTCAGCATCAGACATGCAACCAACCAACGATGAACCCAAGGAACTCATAGCGTGGGACCTACCAGGCAGATACCCCGTCACATCACGCCGTGGACACCAATACGTATTCCTGATGTACGATTACGACTCCAACTACATTGACGTGGAACCCATCAAGTCTCGTAAGAGTGAAGACATACTGTATGGGTTCACCCAGTGCTACAATCGAATGAAGGAGAACAACGCCCACGCCAAGATTGTACGAATGGACAATGAGACATCCAAGAAGCTAATCACCTACATCACGCGGAACAACTTAGACTACCAATTGGCATCCCCAGGGGACCACCGGCTCAACCACGCGGAGCGGGCAATACAGACCTTCAAGAACCACTTTATAGCCGGGCTGAATGGGGCGGATGATACCTTTCCCATAGACGATTGGGATCTACTAATACCACAAGCGATCATCACCCTCAACCTCTTACGCGCATCCCGTACACAGCCTAAACTGTCCGCGTACGAGCTACGACACGGGATATACGACTACAACAAACACCCAATGGCCCCATTTGGATGTAGAGTCATCATCCATGATAGGACCCAAGAGCGTGGAGCATGGCAGGACCATGGGACGAGGGGTTTCTACGTGGGCCCGGCGTTAAAGCACTACCGGAACTACACGTGTATCGGGGGAAAGAGTAGGGCCACCAGAGTGAGCAATACGGTGGCATTTTTCCCAAAAGCCCAGATGCCGCAAACATCTTCCACGGATCGATTAATTATGATCCTCCAAGATTTAAAGGAAGTAACTACTAAGCCCCATCCTCCGATTCCCTACGTGGAACAAGGGACTCAGATCAATGAGGCCCTACGTCACATACAAGAACTACTAAGCGTAGAGGCGCAACGGCCCTTAAGTGGAAAGGCGGATCCCCAAGAAAAACTGATCGGGCCCAACGCCACATCAACCAGCCCAACTGCGAATGCGCGCGAACCTCCAAGGGTGCAGATAGGACGTGAGCCAACTTCTACACAACCACATGCGAAGCCTACGCAACGGCTCAGCGCCCGACGAGGACACCCCTGGGCAATAGGGACCATCATTAGAAAACGATTTAACACGGGGTGGTATGAGGGGGAGGTGACCAGCTATGACCAAACCAATCAGTACTACAAGGTCCAGTTCACCGACGGGGACACTGCTGACTACACTCATGGTGAGATATCCCGATACTACAAATCAGACCAATACTACTCAAAGTCCAAAATTAAGCCTAAGGCCCTCATGGGGACGTACCAACATGTCCCATTAGGTTTCCCGGTACCAAAGCAAACGAGGAAACGGCAGGCCGGAACAGCATACACCCCCCAGCTTGCGTGTGGAGGCTCCATATGGGACGAAGATTTGAGCAAGTGGGCTGCCTATCGGGATCTCATCAAGCATCCGAAGAACCACGTGCGGGAGTTATGGCTCAAATCAGGTGAAGATGAATTTGGGCGATTATTCCAGGGCTTCCAGTGCAATCATATAGAAGGGATGGATGTGTTGGATTGGATACACAGACAAGATGTACCCGTACACAAGAAAGTAACCTACCCCCGGTACACAGTCGCCATACGCCCCGAGAAGGCCGACCCCTATCGGACAAGAATAACCGCGGGGGGAGACCAATTGGAATATCATGGCAACGTATCAACCCGCACCGCGAGTATGGAGACCATTAAAACCCATTGGAACAGCGTGATATCCACCCCCGGAGCAAAATACTGTACGGGTGACATTTCAAACATGTATTTATGCTCCACACTCGATGAACCCGAGTACGTAAAATTCAGGTGAGATATGGTTCCTCCACGAATACGTGTCGCCTACAACCTGGAGGAGCTTAGACAAGGGGAATATATTTATGCCCGCATCAAAAAGGCGTGGTACGGACTAAAACAGAGTGGAAAAATAGCGCATGATGACTTGGTAAACCACCTACAACAATACGGCTACCAGAAGGCACCCCACACCGAGGGACTATTTCTCCATGACGAAAGGGACATCAGTTTCACCCTAGTCGTGGACGACTTTGGGATTAAATACACACAACAAGACGACGTCGATCACCTAGTCGAGGCCATAGGGACCAAATACACCTTCAAAGTCGACTGGTCAGGAAAACAATACGTAGGGGTCCACCTACGTTGGGACTACGACAAGCGTGAAGTACAGTTATCGATGGATGGCTACGTGGAACAAGCCCTAAAAGAATTTGAACACGTGAGACCTTCGCGAACATACGCGGGCCCCTCACGCGCTGACATACCGGCCTATGGCGCAAAAATACAATATGCAAAACTTGAGGATACTTCCACATTGACCGACGACGAGATCAAATTCATACAACAAGTCACAGGGAAGTTCCTGTTCTACGCACGGGCCGTGGACAACACAATGCTCCACGCACTCAACGACATAGCTTCAGCCAAGGACAACCAGACGACCCTATTGGCAACGAGACATTTCCTCAATTACGCAGCCTGCAACCCAAACGCCACCATAATCTACAGAGCCAGTGACATGATACTCCGGGTGGATAGCGATGCGGCGTACCTAGTATGCCCAGGGGCCAAGAGCCGAGCAGGGGGATATCACTATCTGGGAGACATGATGGGAAGCACTTTCAATGGGCCGATTCTCGTATTGGCGAAAATAATCAAGAATGTGACGGCATCCGCAGCCGAAGCCGAGGTGGCGTCTTTATTCTTGAACGCAAGAGAGGCGATACCAGTCAGGCAGTGTCTCATCGAGCTGGGGCATCCACAACCAGCTACCCCACTGAAAACCGACAATAACACAGCGGAAGGCATCTTGAACGACACAATCAAACAGAAGAGATCTAAAGCCATCGACATGCGGTTCTACTGGTTAAGAGACAGGGCTGAGCAGGGACAATTTAATATCTTCTGGGAACCGGGAAAACATAACCTGGCGGACTACCCCACCAAACATCATACTGGAAGCCACCATAAGAAGGTGAGACCTATCTATTTGTATGAGACGGACAGTCCAAGGACCATCCAAGGGTGTATTGAATTACTAAGTCAAGTGTGAAGTGTACGTATACGCGATACGTAAATTGTGTCATACGTAACGTACAATTTACAAATACGTGAACGTTTTACGAATACGTATTGTTTTACGTAAACGTAATACGTAATACGGATTACGGAATAAGAAACAAGACGTACGAATCCAAAGTGTTCTAGATCTTTTATCACAAGAAGAGCGCAATAAGTAAGGTATACATAAGGACGTGTGAGTATCAAGAGATACTTAAAGCACTGTGTATCGAACGCACAATGCGAGTATCTATAAGTATCAAACTCTTGGTACGCGTATTCCCACACAATGGAAAGACTACGCACACAATGGAAGGACAAATTAGTAAATGAGAGAACAATATGGTCCAGAAACAATCCGATCATAATCTTATCGATAACTCTTTCCAATATCGTAACAGTAACAGATAAAATAACAAATAATAACAACGTAGCGATCCTTGGTCCTATTAAGCAGAATCGAATTGTTATTTGGTAGATTAATATTTTGGAATTAATACTGACTCAAGATTTCTTTTTTATTCGTGAATAGAAGCAAGTGTTGTTTGTACAGAATAATAATTGGGTTCTGCTAGAGACTGAAATAAATTATTTTTATTCGAGAGTAGAGTAATGTGCATCACGTGCACAGAATTATTTTTTGTATGATTTTAAGGCAATAACTGGGGGTGGGAATTTCAGGGTTTCCAGAAATATTGCCGTGTTAAAATCACGCACAAAATTTGTGCGCGAGAAGTAAATTTGAACCCCGCAAAACAGTTCTCGGACGTGGATCTAGACTACTCAGTCTGTATCCAGACTTTAACGTTGCCTCAATCAAAGAGAGTTTAAGCCCCAAGTTGTAGAACGACAAATTTTTCAAAGGAATCCTGAAAGCAAGCAGGGAGGGTACAAAGAACAAAATGATGAATGCTGCCCCAAGCAGAAGCCTAACAGAAAGCAGCTACCAACAATCATACAGTATGAAGGGGATACACATAGGAGGAGCAGCGCCGCATGGCACCACTCAGGCGGGCTGGTCCTACGGTATGTGGGACGGAAGAAGACAGGGGCCATGGTCTTGAAGGAAGAAGAACAGGGCGGGCTGGAAAGGAGGGTACAAAGAACAAACTGATGAATGCTGCCCCAAGCAGAAGCCTAATAGAAAGCAGCTGCCAACAATCACACAGTAGGAAGTGGATACACAGAAGAGGAGCAGCGCTGCATGGTTCCACTCAGGCGGGCTGGTCCCACGGTATGTGGGATGGAAAAGACAGGGGCCATAGTCTTGGAGGAAGAAGAACAAGGGGAGGGAATTTGAGTAGTGGAGGTTCGTGTCAACAACTCAATCAAATTTGCGGTCGAAGGTTGCCGCCAACAAGGTAGGTCAAGTCTACTGGTACCGCACCTTGGTCGCCGTTTGAGTTTTTTGATCAAATTTGCCGCCGACAACAGTACGAAGGGTTGTCGGGTTTTTTGATCAAGCGAGTTTTTCGATCAAAGTGGAGCTAGGAAGGGATACACATAGGAAGGGCATAGCGCCGCACAGCTTGCTTGGTGGAAGAAGCAAGAGATCCTACGGTAAGTGAATGGAAGCCCCTAAGTGGAATTCAGTTAGTGGGGGCACAGGGGCCATAGTCTTGGAGGAAGAAGAACAAGGCAGGCTGTACACTGGAGGAGTCCTATGTAGGATGGGAACCATAAAAGAACAACACTTAGGGGCACAGGGTATGTAGGCTGGAACTTGAAGTTCACCTGTGAGACCTCTCTTATCTTGCAAGAGACTTGAAGAACTGGATGGGATACTGGAGAAGGGCCTATGTAGAATCGGTCTCGCATCGAAACCACTTGGGAACCAAAGGGCTGTAGGTGTGAAAACAGATGCCAGCTGTTGGGCACACCTGAAAGGTATATGTGAAGGAGGGCGTTGCCCTGGAGCAGGGCCATAGCCCCCCCCCCCCGCTCGCAGGGAGCGAGCAGAGATTGCTGCAGGGGAGATGCCCGTGGTATGGTAGAGGGTCTGGGCATAGACTCTCAAGGAGGATGTGACAGTTGCTGCGCGAACCAGGGTGAGAACCCCATTGTCAAAGTAACTGGCAAGCTTGAGGTCTGGGCTGAAGGGGTGGGTGCTAGTGCAGCAGTTTCGGAGATGGAGCACTTGGCGCGCACATGCTGTCACAGGGCAGCAGAGGTAGTCACCACTCCTGGCATGAGCAACTACCTCACCTTTGTCCCCATTCTTCTGTGTGGTGAAGGTGAGGGTGACTGAGGTGGCAGCAAGGAGCTCATGTTCCGGGCCATCATGGTGGACAAATTTGGAGCCAAGGTAGAAGGAGACTTCCTTTAGGTGGAAGGCTTGGTCGTCCCTGGTAGTACCGGTGTACTCACCAGGGCGCAGACAGAAGAAGAAGGCAATGCAGATCATGTTGGCAATGGCCTGCCTGGTAGTGGAAGGGGAGTCATAGTGTGCAAAGCACAGGGCATGCATGACAAGGGTGATGGGGACTGGTTTGACCCGGCAAGGGGCTGGGTCAAGCTTGGCATACGCCTTGAACTGGGCAGTTAGCCTGAAGTCAAGACTGCCAGTTGAGTTGGTTCGGGGGTCTTTGGCCCCCAAGCGGGCCAGCGTCTGGCCCACTGACCTGAGGGTGTCCGATACCGTGCGAGATCTGATGGGCTTGCGGCTATAGGAGAGTCGGCCATCATGGAGGCGCTGGGCAAAGACTTGGAGGATGGGGATTGGATCTGTAACAGCGTGGAGGGTTGGTTCAAAGCCTTGAGACAAACAGAATTGAACCCATTGATTCCAATGGGCATCCTTTCTGCGAGCATAGAGCTCAGTGACTGAAGCGCGCATGGTCTCCTGGATAGAGCCAAGGTCAGAGCAGAATGCATGGGAGGCCTCAGGGGACATAAGATCCAGGGCAAGTCCTGGGGGTAGGTGGTGTTGAAATGATTGAGAAGGGCAGTGTCAGAGAGGTCAGAGCGAGAGAGCAAATCAGCTAGGTGATTCACAGGTCCAGGGATGTAATCCCTGAGGGGAACATATTGGTGGAGACGCTGGTGCAGGGACTGAATGCGAAGGAGGTAAGCCGCAGGCCCCGTGGTGGTGGTGGCGCCTTTCCTTTGCCAATAGACAGCTGCTGTGTTGTCGTAGCAGTTGTGGGTGGTTCTGGATTGGACACAAGCAGCTTGGGCAAGGATGTCATTGTGGGCAATGGAACCAGCGAGCTCAAGGTCACTGTTGTTGATGGTGCCATTGGGGTTGTCAAAGGTGACTAGTTGGGAGGAGACCCACTTGGGGAATGCATGCCTCCACATGATGCGCTGCACCGCGCCAGTTGGAAGGGGGACAAAATGAATGCCCCCCATGCCCAGACCAGAGGCATCACAAGCGCCCATGGTGGCAGGGAAAGGATCTGGCACCAGTTCCGCAATGGAAGTAGGCCTGTTGGATAGATCATTGGCCAGCCATTGGAAGTCGCGAAGGAAGCTATGGACGCGCTTGGTGAGCCGGAGGCGCTGCCTGCCCGATTCCTGGTGTCGGCAGGCTTCTTGGAGGATGGAGAAGAGGCCAATGGCGCCAGGGATGGCAAGGGCCATTGACCGGAGTTCCCCAAGGACTTGGTGCCATTGTTTGATAGGGACATGGCATTGGTTGGGGGAAATTGAATGAAGAATCTCCTGTAGCCGGGCCACTCAATGGGGAGGAAGGCTGATGGTTTTGTTGATGGAATCAATGAGCCATCCCAGGATAACTTTCTTGGTGGTCCACGTGGCATCCCCTTGGCGCATTTTCTTGAGGGACGCTGGTTCCTGTCTGAAGAGGGTGTCTGTTTCATCCAGGGGTCGGAAGACTTTGTCCAGGGATTGGAAGAGCACCCTCTTGATGGCCCGTCGGGTCCAGTGGTTGCCCTGAGCAAGGCCACAGAAGTCATCCACATAGACATCCCAGTATCGAACCGGCTTCTTGCTGGGAGTGGTACTATGAGGAGTTGGCAGATGAGGCACCGTAGGGGGGGCAGTAGCGGTAGGCGTGTGCGCTGTTGGTGCGGGAGCCTTATCGGGCGGAGCTGGAGGCGCGGGCGCGCGAGCTGGAGGCGCGGGCGCGGGGGGCGTGGCTTCAGAGGGGAGATCCAGTCGACGGGGTGTGAGCCTGGCCTCTGCCAGCCCTGTGGAGAGGGTGGCATTGGCCATGTCTGCAATGGTTTCTGTAAAGGCACAGAAGTTCGGTGGACTGGATTTCCACCCCATGGGGTTGGTGAGGGGGATGCCAATGAGGGGTGGCTCGCCCTTCCTGGAAGGGAACAGCACTCCTAGCTTCATGGTGTCCTCCGGTTTCAACTGGACCCGGTAGAACCCATCCGCTAAGTCAATCTTCGACATATATACTGGACCAAACCTGTTGTTGGCGCGGTGCAGCTTGCTGAGGAGCCGGGGAAGTGTCCGGCCAAATTGCATGGACTCAGCTGGGGCTAGAGGGATGGTGTCTTGGTTGACCTCAGAGTAGGTGTAGTCAGAGATCATGCGGGGCCGGTGTCCCCGTTGTGGGACGAGCCCCAGTGGACTCAGTCGGAGGTGTGGTAGGTCTTGAATGAGGCTGGCTGGGAGGACAGTTCATTGCTGCTTGTCCATCATGCCGGCATACTCCTCGCGAAGGAAGTCAATGCCCAGGTGGGAGGATTGGTGTGGCCCTCTGCCGATGGCTGTCGCAACCCTGGCTGGGTCCCAAGGGGGTCCCGACATGGATGCTGGGGTGCCGTCCCTCCTAAATTGGTCTAGGAGGCCATTGGCTGGATGGGTGAGAGTACCCACATGTGGGTGGATATCACCTCGTCCCCGTATGGTGCGGATGAAGTCTCCCCAGCTCGCGCTGTGGGTGTAGACATGGATAGCGCGGTTGATGTGCAAGTCCAGCCTGTCGATGGGGTAGGTGGACGTAGTGACTAGGGGCGCGGCGCCTGTAGTAACTAGGGGCCTATTGATGGTGTAGGTGGATGTAGTGACGAGGGGCGCGGCGCCTGTAGTAACTAGGGGCCTGGGGGGTGATGCGGGCGCGAGTGGTGCAATGACTTGGGGCTTGGACCAAGGCATGGTGGGCGCCTCTAGGGGTTTGGACCTAGGTAGGATGGAGGTGACTTGGGGATCGGACCAAGGCACGGTGGTTCCCGTGACTAGGGGAGTGGACCGAGGCACGGGGAGCCCCGCTGCAGGTAAAGTGGCTGCTGTTGTGGGGACTTGGGGCTTGGGTTGAAGCCTCGTGGGTGTGGGGGACGACACGTCCCCCGAGGGTGTGGGGGACGACGCGTCCCCCGAGGGTGTGAGGAACAACGAGTCCCCCGAGGGTGTGGGGGACGACGCGTCCCCCGAGGGTGTGGGGGGCGACGAGTCCCCTGAGGTGGGGTTGATCCTCAAAGGGGAGGCGGGGAGTGTCCTTGGGGGATTGATTGGGGAAGGCACATACGAGGTGCAAGCAAGAAACAAGACGCGCGCGGAAGGGGGCTTACCTAATTCATGTGTGAGGTGTAAGGGTGGATTAGATGATTCGTGATTAGGTGATGGGTGGGTACTTATGGTCTCCCCCGGGCTCTGGTAGGGTGGGGAGGGGAGGGCTCGGCGTCAGAGTGATGGCGCTTGCCGGCCGGTCAAGCATAGGCCTCTTGGCACCATTGCCAGAGTTGATCCTGCTCGGTGGGAGTGATGGCCACGTGGTCATATATGTGCTTGCAGCTGCTGAAGCAGGCGCCTTTTATGTGCCAAGAGTGGCATCGCTCTTGGCCATCCGGTCTGGAGAGGGGGCCTTTCCCTTTGTCTCTCATAGCTTGGATGGCTTCCCTCATTTTTGCGGACTCCAGTTTCTTGACAATGGGATGATTGCTGTCTTGGAGGCGGGAGTCCCGGTGTGGATTGGTGAGTTGCGTCTGTGTTGGGGTTGTCGAGTTGCGGACTCCCGGGCTGCTGGAGGGAATGGTGCTGTTGTTGTTGTGGCTACTCCCCTTGGCGCCTGCCTTGGTGGGGGATGGAGGAGGATCTGGTCTTCGAAGGAGTCTCAGGGCAGCCACATTGGAGACATTGGGGAGCCAGTTGAGATTTTGGGTTATCCTGAAGGTGTGGAAATCCACCCCAAAGTCCGGGGAGGGAAGGGTGGAGGCTGCTTCCCACTGCTCCTCCAGCCATCCCCTGACTCGGATTTGGAAGTAGTAGACTACAATGGCTGGGGTCAGGAATTCTCCCACCTCATCTGCAATTGCTCTTTGGAGGGGCATCTGCTGGATCTTGAGCCTGCGGAGGCCTTGTTGGTAGCTGGTGACGACATCATGGTTGAGTCCTAGGATGGTGGCTAGGACAGCCAGGTAGCTCTCCAGCTGGGTGGTGGCTTCAGTCCAGTCGACAGGGATGTAGGCTTTAGTCTTCTGCAGCTCCAGGGAGTCCTTCAAGGTGAGGGAGTTGCCTTCAGTGGAGATCATAGTGTCATATGCTGCCACAATGGCGGCTGCCTCCTGCTCCCTTTTCAGGGTGGCCGCGGACCCACCTGGGGGTGTGAAAGCCATGGGGAGTATTCCATCTGCCACATCAAAGGGATCAGTACCATGGAAGTTGCCATCCTGGAACCTCTTGAGAGCAGCGGTGGTAATCAAGGGGGCTTGGATCCCCAACTCAGAGGCCCTGGCTGCCACTTGGCTTTGGAAGATCATGTGGGTCCTCTCATGCTTGCTCTTTTGAGCCCAGGCTTGGTAGATGGGGGGGAGGTTCGCTTCCTCCTGTTTACCGCAGAGCAGAAGCAAGCGCTGGGTGTACAAAGGGCCCCAAGTGGTCCTCACTGACTGCGACTTCTTGTGGTCCATACTCTCACTTAGCTTCAGTTGGTGGTCTGTAAGGGCGGTGACTGCTGCTGTGAGTGCTGGGTCTCCCGGTGTGTCCCAAGGGCGTTCCAATTCAGGCAGGTCCCGGTACATCACCTTGTGCTTCATGTAGTTGGTGAGGCCTGTCTCACTTCGGAAGGAGGGGCCCGGCTGGAGGAGCTTGGGAGTTCCCCCGGGTTCTGTAGCTGTAGTCCCAGCTAACCGGAGGGTATTGAACAGGGGGTGCAGGACTCCATTAACCCCACCCTATTAAGCTGAGGGTGGAGGACCCCCATGGCTTGGCTTGGGGAGAGCCCTTTGCCCAAGAGGAAATGCACCAACTTGAAGGGGATGAAGAATGCCTTGTGGGCTTGTATCAACTCGGAGTGGGCGGTACCTTCTGGGATCACTGGAATGGACAGCCTTCCTGGGTGCGCCTCCACCTCTGCCAGATGATGATCCAGGGTTAGCACCCGGGAGGCGGTAGTGGGGGACAGCATGACTGTAGGACCAGTTCCCCAGCTTCCCCTTCAATGTCATCCAAGTACCCGAAGGCCTTGTTTTTGTTGGGGCTGTGCTGAGCCAAAGGCCCTGGGTACTTTTGCAGGCCATGCACCAATCGGAGGCAGGGTAGGCCTTGGGGGTCAGCTACGAAGATCCCCAGCGCGCCCACAGCCTCAGACTCGAAGAGGTTGAGTAGGTGTCCCAGGAGGACCTGGGGGGGGGAGACCAGAGTGAAGTAGCTGAAGATGGTAGCATATGCCTTGTTGCGCTCAACCGAGCTACCAAAGGGGCTTGGGGTAGCCCGGAAGTACTCCGAGTAGGTCAACATCATGCGGATTGTTGGCGGTATTGGAGGTGCAGCCCGGTAACCAAATCGATTTGCGGATGGAGCGGTAATTCGATTCGCGGATGGATGCTGATGAGAAGTCTACTCGCGGTTGTGTGCGAGGAGATGCTCGTTGCGAGACGTCGGAGTCGCCGATATCAAGGCCGGGCCTATTGTAAGGTGACAATGGGGAGCTGTTGAGGTGTGAGTGTGTTAGTAAGAGGCTGACTGCTGTGTGGGTACACTAGGCCAGGCTAGGGGGCCAACTGGTAGACTGCTGTACGGGTACACTAGGCACGGCTAGGGGACCAGGACAGATAGGCTTGTCGTACGGGTACAATAGGGTAACTATTGGGCCAGGACGCGTTGCCAATTTATTCTACTACTAATCGTTTTAGGAGCAAAAGAGTGAGCTGCTTGCTTTTGCGGGGAGGGATGATCCTTACAGGCTTGTTCTAGTGCTAGCCTGTAATTTTTGAGTGCAGACGAGTCTTTCGGTCGCAAGTAATCCATTTGTACGAGCTACCGTGATACAGTGACACAGTGATACTTCTTATCCGGTGATACAGGGAATCGGTTGTATTGTTCTGGTAGGGTTTGTAGTAGGCTTGCGCTTTGCTGGAGGAATCCTTTGCTGGCTTGTTGAGGCTATCGGGGTCTAAGCGTGTGCTTAGAAGCTGGTTTTTGTGATAGTGAAATCCACTAGATTTCTCTTAGATTTTGTTGTTACTCTAAAAATTGACCAAAGGTATATGATGTTAAAATTTAAAGAGAAGTGAGCTCAGAGAGACGCTCTTATTTTTACTGTATCGGGGCTCTCTGCTGTATTTTACATGGTAGAGATCTTCCCCGGTCTTTTACACTAGTATGGATTTCATCGTACCGATACTGCTGTTGCTGTATTAGCGTCGTGTCGGTCATTCGATGGTATTGGTCATTTTCGGGGTTAAGTATTCTGTTCGATGGGGCGTATGCTTGTTCGTGGTATATATGCTAGATATGAGGCCCATCTGGAATCGGTACTGATTTTCTTGATTGCAATAAGTAATTTCCTCACGGGATATCAAGTATATTCTTTTGAATGTACTTATGGATTCCTAGTGTTTACTTATTGGTCAGGTCTTTGGATATGTCTTGTTTCTAACCGATTAACCCCTTTTGTTTGTAGCCTTAGGTGATATCATTTTTACCACTTAAGGATTTCCAAGTAGTGGAGGTGCATTTGATTCTAAGACTCGATCGTCAAGATAATCGAATCTCTGTGTTAATCTTACGTACCTCGGTCGTCCTTTCGTTTCGTTCGTCGGCTTTTCCAATCAAATTTGATGCCGACAAAGTCCGTATTTTTTTTCGACAACAGATTTCCCCCGGTCTGGTACTAGGTTTTTCCCGGTCTGGCCCCCTCTACCGCTTGTAGGGAGTGCCACGTGGCACTACCATTACTTTCATTCGGCTCTCTACATCAATTTGTTGTCTTTGTCTAGTATGCGCGCACGCGCATAGTATGGCTATAGCTGGTTGGCTAAAAATAGTGTAAAAGTGGTTATCAATTTATATCAGTAAAAACAACCGTTACGGTTAAATGGCGCACAATTTACGACCGGTATCTGATATTGGTTGATATACCGGTACGAGCAGGAGTCATAAATAAGAGAGGGCGCACCCCTCTCTTATTATGACTCCTGCATACAGGCGTACGTACCAATAATAATCTCTTACGAAGTACTCCGTATTATTTGTTTTTGGTTCCTGTATGTACAGTAGATCTTACGGTTCGTACGGTCGCGAGTGCATCCCCAGGGGCGGCCCTGGGCAAATCGCCTCTTGATCTCAAAAGAATGCCACAAGCCAAAAGTCGAGTAAGTCAGGATCCATTCTTGTGTAGGTCCTGTGCACATAAAAGGTATGCACCTAGATAAGATGGTTGGGCGCGAGGGATACGACCAGAAAGATACAAAATGCGATGGAAGATACGAGTAAGTAGTAGAGGCATTAAGCACAGATAGTATGATGCTTACGGTACCACGACTATGAGCGGTACTATGATGTAATACACCGGGTACGCTGCGACCGATCGTAATTACCCTAGTATTCCGTTATTTTTTCCGAATTTCCAAGAGCAACAACTCGTACGGCAAGCTCTGTCAGTAACGCGGTACTTGGACCGGTATTGTACTGGTGGTAGACTCAAACGAAATCATTGTCGATAAAACATACTACGAGTAATTACTGGGCCCTGATAGTACTCGTAAAGAAAAACTCGTTCGTACTGCAATTGAAGTGCTCCGAATCTCATAATGCCCACTTGTACCCTATTTCTGTCTAATATTCCTCGGTGACTGGGTTTTCCAGCCAGTAATCCTTCCTTTGGGTTGGACGACTACTTCGCATCATCCAAAAGTATTGGCAATCATAATCTCTTTGACTTCGTAAGTGCTTTCCTCACAGAGATAGAAACGAACTTTTGGAGATTGACCGAGTCGATAGTACCGGTACTTTCTGAATTGTTCTATTTTTATCCCCACGCAAACTCAATGTTGTCCTTACGCTACTGTTCGCACTTTTTGACGCAAAATTGAAAGAAAACAGGCTAGAAAAGTCATAGAAGATGGGATTAGAAGAAGTCCGTTCTGTTCGTCTTGCAGATCTTCCAAGCCAAGATCTTGCGATATCGACTCAGACAAACGACCACTCGAATCCTCAACAAGGAACGAGCGCGATGAAGGCACCCGTTCCAGTGATACGAGGCACTGGTCAACAAGAGAGAAAAGAACATTATTCATTCTCTAAAACATCCATCGAGCCGCCTTCTTCAAACTATGTCGAGGATACGCGCAAGCTGTTTGTTGGAGGGCTTCCGACTGATAGTAAGTATACTCGGAGGAAAAACGCTCATGTTCTCCGCGTGACGTTTTGGCAACTGGATAGACACGTTGAAATCTAAGTATTATATCGACTCATTCCCTGGTTGTTTTGTTTCAGTCACCGATCCTGAATTTCGGGATTTCTTTTCCCAGTTCGGAGAGCTTGAAGAAGCGCTTGTGATGTTCGATAGAGAAAGTCGACGGTCCCGAGGATTCGGTTTCGTAACTTTCGTGAACGCGGTAAGTTATCTGGATCACAAGTTGTATGAAAAATAGTGAGAATAATGAATTGAATTCTCCTTTTGAAAACACACGAAGGATACTGTATTTCTAAACCACCTCTTGACCATATACATTTTTTCCATTCGTTTCGTAGGATGTTTCAAAATCGCTGTTACGGATGGGAGACCAGGGAGATGGAATCGGGCGTCTTGTGATGAGGGGGAAGACATGCGAGGTCAAAGCTGCTGCTCCCAAGGGCCATGCTCCGACCCGCGGTGGGAAAGCTAATCGAAATAAGCGTGGTGATTATCGCAATTACCATCATTCACAAGCATATCAAATGCCTTCCTTTGCGCACGTGGAACAGTTTCCTGTTATGTACCAGAACGATGGCGTTGGCTTCCCATTCAATCAAGGAGCCCACTTGAATCAAACTGCAGCGTACGACCCTCTCATTCACCATCCTTCCGCGGTTCCTCATAGTTTTAGTCAGGATGTTATTCACCACCCGCTTCAGGGGTCCGTTACTCTGACTGCAGATTGCGACCACGGATATGTTGAGACAGGTGGGCCATCCTATTATGCATCCCCACCTCTCGAGACTCGTCTAAGTGAACAGTCTTCGGTACCCAATGCATACTCTCCCGCGCTGCTGCCTCCTGATTATTTTCACCAGGAATATTATGGATTGGTCCCATTGGCCCCCGCTCATTTTCAATGCATTCAACCAACAACGGATAGAGGTTATCCAGCGATGCCCATGGAACCATATATTCAGGAAGCAGACGAGGATAACAATTGATTAACAGGACAGGTCAGTGAACTAGAGAAAAATAGCATGTGACCTAATTTCTTACACGTACAATATATTAGTATTAGATTCAAAAAACAATGAACTGCGTTTGCAAACAAAAAGCTATGTGGTCGTCTAAGTTAAACGGATGTCTTACGACGAAATAAAGTGTTTGGTTGTTGCTACATACTTGAGCTGTCTTCTTGTAGCTGATATGCCGTTGTCATAGATCTCGTCCAAGTATGCCGCAAAAAATAAAGCATTATGAAGATGGGACTTGCCTAGTATGCTACTATGGCCAGTTATATGATATCAGTGACAGACGCTGATAAGCAATGCAACCTATTTTGTGATTCCAAATGCCTTGAGCAGAACCAAGATTTCGCTTCCTTGGTTCAAAAGATAAACAGATGTTGCAAAAATAATCAAGAATGTGATGTGCCACTGGCTAAGGCTGAAGATGTAGAATTGTTGTAACACACAGGAGAATTCACCCAATACAGCGTTTGAAGAAATTGGGGCACCCACAGTCATCAACTCGATTGATTACCAAAAGTAGCATAGCAAAGGGGGATCCGATGTTACACTGTCTGCGAAATGTGCAAATGCAGTGGGAGGTAAGTTGCTCTCTGCAGAGGTGACTGTTCTTCTGACTATCATTTATACAAGTACTTTTGATTATGTAGGGGGTCTCAGCACTTCCAGGGCAAGAACTAATGAGAAGTCTACTAAAAGGTAGTGAGAGAAATGGACACCACGTGAACAGGACTTGAATGAAGCTTACGTGCATCAAATGTTGTTAGAACGTGGATAGGATCCTATCTCCCAAGATACAGTCAGTACAGTGTCTCCACCAACTTCCTTGGTGACCACTGTTGATGCTTTTAGTGCTATGGCTGCTATCTAGATGCATTTGGTAAGTCATTAAGTGGTTAGTGTCTTTACTAAATTGATAGTAGTAATAGTAGTAGATATTTTGTTGGAGTGGATTTGTAGCTACAATTCAACCTGCCCTAATTGGAGCAGTAGACATTGCCAACATTTTTCATTTTCATAAGACCCAATGTTCCGTTCATCTGGGTATACTAGTACTACCACTGCTCCTGCTACAGATAGCAGCAAAAACTACTCCCAAAATCCCCACATTGGAGTCAAAAAATTTAGCCATACCCATACAACTTAACAGTGATGGGATTTGGACCTCAACTGACCGCTTGTTCAACCCAGGAAACTGTTAAAAAGAAGAAATTAATAGCTTTCCAGTGGTGTCTCACTTAGTGTTCTTTGTTGAGTGGTTCATTCGAAAAGTAGCACGTTGTGTGTGATTTTTTATGTTGCAGCAGCTACATGGTATGATACAGACGTTCAAGAACCAGTCATTCCATCCCAATACTGAGTACTGTGGATGCTGAATTCCTGCCAGACTATTTGGACCTCCTAATTCGCCATAGTATCATCACGGCGAGTCTCCTAAATGTGCCACAAACACAGCCTGGTATATTAACACATTCCCAGGTCAATGGCAGCATGTTTGACTTGAACAACAAGACTCCATGACTATGGCGCCATTACATTGCAAGGGGTCATACATGACTGTACCCAGGAACGCAGTGCTTGACTAGACCGTGGGGCAAATGGCTTCTACATAGGGCCAGACATAAAGCAATATGACAATTGTGAGTGCATGGGCCTCCCGCCAAAGCAAATGGATCAGCAACACCACAGAGATCATTCTGCAAAACTGTGAATTACCTCAGACCTCCTTTATGAACAGGCTAACTGTGATGCTACACGACCTGCAAGAAGATAATATCAAGAATCCACACACCCCAAAACTATTTGTCAGCCAATGACAGCCAGCAAGGCCAAATTGGAACACGTTCAAGATATCAGTTGAAAACTAAAGCAAGAATCTTCCCAACAGTCACCAAGACCTGTCTGTGTTACCATACTTAACTATTACTTTGTACAAGATATAATGTGTATGTCACACAAACGAGATTTGGGGCTTTTCGGGAATCACGTGCATTTCTGGGCCGAACTCTACTGGTCCTCCTTTGTAATTTCCTCAATTTTATGAAATTAATGTCGAACTCATAATATTTTGACGCACAGTACATCTTCCTACCCCATTGGCATCTCTTTCCAATCCAGTTGCCTGGAACTGAATTTGATGCCTGAAACAAATATTGCATGGTCACAATATCTCAATCCGGATCAGTTCCTCATTTCTATTATTACTGGCTACTAAGCATGGCCTGCACTTCTAAATATCAGATTTATTGTACACATTGCTACTTGTACTTTCCTCTGATTACTACCAGTCACGGAAAGAAGGTCACCAAGAAGAAGAAACCCTCCTCGTTTACAGCAAGACAAAAAAAGAATACAGGAGTAACTGTTTCGCCCGGTCTTATGGACCATATTTCACGTAATCCAGATACATGGTATTCTTATTACTAATGGTGTTTGGGATAGATGATTTTGCATCTTCCGTATTCATCAGAAAATTGAAGAAGCAAGAGGATGCTAGTGAAAAATTAGGTCTAATGAACACCCCTAACGGTCCATCGAGCAGTGGTCTAGTACCGCCAGAGGTGCTCGACAATCAAGTTATTCATGATCCTTCTGTCAAGCTGATGGAGCGTGCCTTGATTGGTCAGGAATGAAACAATGATGACAATGATGATGATGACTCTGTTTCCAATGACAATTGTTTTTGCTCTAATCATGACAATGAGGAAGAAGGAATTGACAGCAAAGTCAACCTCCCTTTGAGTGTCAATAGAGAAGTCAACAGCACGCATGTTGATGATACCCCTCCTGATTGGAACACAGCAATTATAACTCCAATTGCTGGAAGGCGTGTATCAGATGAAGTCAAGGTGGAGATCAAGTTAATGAAAATCATGCAAAATCATAGAATACCTTTAGTTGCAGAGAAGGAATTGTATGAATGAGCTATTGAATTGGAATGTCTTCCCTTTTCTTCATAGACAAAAGGTAATCTAATAAAGACCCGGTTGAGTATCCTGAAAGAAATTTATGCGGCTGTTCCTGAAATAGAAGGTGATGGCTTTGAACCACATCTTATCAAGTGGTGTTATTAGAATTCAATTAGTGCTGACGTTGCTGGTCATAAACAAATCTATGTCCGGGCGTTCCGAAAAGCACTTCATTCCTATTAACAAATGTGACGTTGGTAAAAGAAGAAAATCTGTCTTTCCCCCATGCTGAAGACCCAACCTTACCAGTCCGGTGTCCGGAACTACAAGGTGACATTGATATATATGAACTCCACCACGGTCAATGGCTAATCAATACTTGGGGAAAAGAGATGGAAAACCAATTCCATTGAAATTCTGGTGCCTATTATTCTCTACATGGATGGAATTGCAATTTACAATAGTGGTCAAACCACTCTTACCACACTGAACATGACACTTGGCATATTCAACACCTTAACTCAGAATTCTCAGCCAGATGCATGGGAGACTATATATTTTCACCCCACAGGCACACGTAATAAAGGTGACAAATCGATGGACAATGTGAACTGGCCTTGGTTTGTATTGTTTTCCTTCTGAATCTGATCCGTTGAGAGTCTGATTCAAAGGCTTCTGAAGAACAGCAACGCTGTGTTAGTGTGTTAGTAGACGAACGATTGTACTCTACGCTTGACAATTGTGATTGGATACTTTCGGCAACGGATAATCGGACTACAGCCAAGACTATGGAAACGTCAGATCTCTTCTTACTGTGAACTTATTCAGATACAGTGAGACAGACCTTAGTAATGTAGATTACAGGTAGTTGGTAGCAACTAGTGTGAATTTTGGGATATAAATGAGTTGAATGTTAAAAGTATGAGATAAAGTGAAATCTTGCTGAAACGCAAGATATCTCTTTTATTGAGATGAATATGTTGCAACTGCTGTTGCGTAATGACGAGGTTACTTGCTGATTATTTCCGTACATGCATTGGTCGTTGACCGTATATATCTGTGTGTATATATATATATTGTGTGAGAATCACACGCCAACGGTTTTCTTCTCTTGTTCCGTTAGGAAGACTCCATGATATGTTTATCATTAAGATCAGGAATTGCTCCCGTAGCTCGTGTGATACTTTATGAAATCAGAGTTTGCTCACCGAAGAACAATGGCAATATTATAAAACAGAGATTGCTCACCGCCAATGCGCGATGGGAATCGATGCACCGTGGGAATCGATATGCCGTGGGAATCGATTACTTTGGTTGATACGGGACTCATTGATTTGTACAAATAGAATGTCTACCATCGGGTAGCTTTGGTACTTCTGGGCACGAAAGGAATTTAATTCTCCCCATGTTTCCTTGTGAAAGGTCATCACGTTTACATGATGCTTCCATCGTCTTGGAGGAGGTCGCCGGTATTCCTGCAGAAGTGGAAGATGGGCTTGAGCAGTGGATACACAACTGAGTGTCCCCAATGCTTGGTGAGAATATCTGCACAGTTATCTTTACCAGGGATGTGCAGCATTAGAATGAAGCCTTTCGCTATCATGCTTCGTACGTAGTGAAACGATAGGATGTTGTGACGCTTATGCAAACTTGCGTAAGGAAAGCTTGACGTTTGAATCATCTTCTTGTTGTCTCCCCATGAGTAGGAGATGTCATGGACTCGTGTTTTGAGGTATCGGAATGAGTGACGTAGATCAACGATTTGCTCGATGCAAGTTCTTCCTGCAATGAATTCAGCTCCAAAGGTGGCTGTTTCCGTAGTAGCTTGTTTCTTTGAGACCCACATCATAGGAGTCTTGTTCGCAAAGTGAAGGATGCCGGTTACAGCCTTACCACTGAGAATATCATGCATGAGATTTGCATCATAGAAGTGTGTTAACACTACTGTCTTCCCAAGTAGTGCAGGAGCGTCGTCAGGTAGCTCTTCAGAATGCTTCCCATAGACGGTGTTGGACCAATCGATCGTGTCCAGTTTAGTCAATATAAAATCTGGGGGTTCCACGCGGAACCTGAAATACCTGATTTTAAAATGTCTTAACTTGGAGATATATCCGTAGATACGTTTGGCACGATCAAGGTGTCCGTCTCGTGGTTGAGCTCTGAAACTCGAGAGTGTCATCACGGCTGTTTGAACATCAAATCGTCCAATGGCGATGATCCATTGGAGTGAACCGATCATGCTTTGGTATTTCTGTATACCAGTTTCCTCGAGAAAAGCCGAGGAGTCCAATTTGGGATGGTCGTTTTCCGCAATGGGTGACTGGAACCTGGTGTTAGGTTTGCATCCGAACATTTGTTCATAAGATGCTTCCATCTTTTCGATGAACTTGATGTGATTCATACAAAGAACACCATGCGCGTCGCGCTCAAATCCACAACCCAGATGAAAGTTCATAGGTCCGGATCCCTTCAGTTTGAAGTTGTATGGCTCCGACTGTAGTATTTCCAGGAAAGAATTGGGATCTGCCATGCAAAGACATAGATCATCGACATATGTGCATATGAGTTCATATACACGTTCCCCATGCTTGTTCATTCCAGGCTTGAGAAAGATTTCTGGTTCCGCGCGGGATCTTTCGAAGCCAAGTTCAATTAGGCAAGCTGCTAGTAAATCACCAAAGCACTTGCCTGAAGATCTGAGTCCATATAAGGCCTTGTAGATGATCAATAGGTGACCTTCTAGTGGTCCGAACTCAGGACCTGCCTTGATGCAGACTTTCTCGCAAGTAACTGCTTCAAGGTAGGCATTACCTATATCGGTACCCCATGCTTCTAGGCTGTTCAGTTCGGCTAGGAACAGACACATACATAGACTGCGGAGAGATACGACACCGGCATAAACACTGTGGATGGGGGCCTCAGTGAGATTACTGTTTGCAACAAGACGAGCCTTGTGTCTACCGTCGTGCTTGACAGCATATATCATGTGTACCTTGATCTGTTGGAACCCGGTGGGATGGAGCTTGCCTTGTATACGCCTTTATCAATGAATGTATTGTATTCATTGAGCTGTTCCATTTCCAGAGTGGTGGCGTCTTCCCATTTGTGGTTTCCGTTGGCTTGATCAAATCGGAGGGCTTCTTCGTGGTTATGAGGCACCTTGAATCCATATTGGTACTGTGGGGTTGTACGGAAAGACCGAAGTTTGGCTTGATGCACGAGTTGATCAAGTTTCTTGGTTCGTCGTGCTAGATTGGTGATTTGCTTGAGACGTTTCCAACCTGGGAGGTCAAGCAAGTTGTTGTCTTTCCCATATTTGGCAATGGTAACAGGATTATCAGCTGCAATGTTGGCTGATGGTTCATATGTTCGTTCCATATTTTCCCATTCAATCCAAAGGTTATACTTGGAACCTTTGTATTGAGGGTTCTTGTTATCCAGTGGACCTTGGTGTCCTAGGATTTGGTGAAACGACCAAAGTGTTCCATCTTCTTGGGTCGAATCACGGTGGATGTAATTCATGACATCATTGTATGCAATGATATCGTCAAGTTCGTCATCAGAGTGCTTGCACTTGAATTTGATGAAGTCGTTATTGCGTTCAAGACTGTCTTCTACATCGACGATGGTAAGACGCTTTCGAGTACCATCGGGGTTGGTTGCAAGGAAAGATCTTCCTTGTAGATTGGCAATCGGGACCGTAGGAATGGTAAGGGGTTTACCATCATTGTCAAATTGTGCATTGCCTTCTTCATCGTTAACAACTACCTGTGATGGGTCTACTGAAGGAGTAGCGGGATTGGTGTGTGGAGTTGTGACGTCACTATCATCAAAGTATGCTAGCTCCGGTGGATCAATATCATTTTCAGTAAGGAGAACGCCATCGGATGTCTTGCTGAAGATGTGTGTCGTAGGAGGATCATCAAAGCTCTCCCCATAGTTGTTAGGGAGTGGAGAAGGGGACCAGCTCCAGCTGTCATCAACCTTCTTATATAGAAAGCTCGGTAACGAGGGGTGGGAGGGTGGGTTTATAATAACCTGATTACCAGATGCGGGAGGTGTTATACCTGGTTGCTCGGTAGGTACAGACGGCGTGGTGGCGTCATGTTCTGCAGGAGTGGCGAGGCTTTGATCCGTGTCAGAGTCAGTAGTTGAGATGCCAAGAGTAGGAGTAGCTGGGATGTCGTGTGGTGTAGAATCTGCAGTGGGACTATTCGGAGTGATATGCTCCCCATGTTGTGTGAATGTAGGAGCGTCACCAGTGGCGTACAATCGGGGTAAGGAATCCTTGGCCTTACGCCATTTGATGAAGCCGTCATCTGTAAAGAGGCCAGCTCGTTTGTTGCGTGACTCAGGTGTAAGAGCAGAGCGTACACCAGAACGGTCAAGCAATTTGTTGGTGACTGGATCAGATTCGGAAACAAAGTCCATTGCCAACATGTTTGGCAATGCCTACGAAATGACTGAGGCGTTCGGTAGACTGGGTACCGAGAGGGGAGTCATTGGTCTTGAAATAAACAGGTTCAAACCAGAAGAAACTGGTGTACGCGCTTATATTGCCAAGTGTACCGGTAGCAATGAAGACTGGTTGTTTGTCCGACAGAGTAGGATCAGAAATAACATTGAGTAGTCCGGCGACGTTTGTCATGCACAACAACCAGAGATGTGGTGGTGTGCCTGTACTGGTCCATGACGCGATTGACAATACGCTTAAACGTTTGATATCACCGTTCAAATTGATTCTGGTGTTGGTGATAGGGTTCACTTTGCCAGAGTCCAATCCATAACATTTTGAGATAATCGGTGACCCTCTTACTAGATTGGTAGTTCCCATGGTCACATAGGAGGCGAAGAGGCCTGCCCCCTTTTTGAACAAAATTCTGAAAGCATGATAGAAAGTTGCCGGTGGTGCGCATTTCTTCAACATGTATGATATGAGACTTCCGACCAAAGAAAATCTGGGCAAGTTTGGAACCGCCATCAATCGCTGGGACATCGGAATAGACAGCATCAGACAAGACGTCGTCATTGAATGGTTGAATGTTCATAGCCAGCTGGGGGGAATGAAAACGTTTGAAAATGTTACCATCAGGGCTAACCGCTAACAAACCATATTGCGTTGAATTGTCAAAGGTAGCTTTGATGCAATCTGTAGAAACCCAGCAAAAGAAAGGTTTCAGAGATAAGTAATCATGTTCGTTGGGATAGCGTTCACGGGGTGTAGTTGCAATACGTGTAGCATCACTAGCAGTACAATCCGTGGGAAAGGCAGTGACCGTCCCAGAGATTGGAGGGGAAGTACAGCATGCGAGGCGCTCCTGATGAACGTAGTTGGTAGGTGTAAGCCAGAATGAGCGGTCGTTGGTTCCATGATCATCAATAGGGAGAAAGGGAGACCGAGTGGAGTGACTGGAGTACAAACTGAGAGACGTAACCGTGGAAGAGCCAGGGGATACAGAGATATCTAACCCTTCAAGACAACGTGGGTTTCCGTATTCGTTGTATTCGGGATATGGAAGTTGTTGCGACTGAGGAGGATATTTCTGAAGAAAGTTTTCATCTTTAGCACTGATTGTGGTATCGAGGACGGATGGGTCCCAGTGTTTATCGGATGTCATGATAACATGTGGGAGCGTGTCAAATTCAATAGTCGTGTACTTTCGCATGGCAAGGTATGGTAAACCATGTCAAATGCTGAGAGGCAGTGCATATCCATCGGAGGTGGTGATTACCTGTCCACCACCCGCTTTGATGGATGTGTCATCGACATTGGAGAAATATGCTTCCATCTGGCCGGAGGACAAAATAGAGGGGAGTCGTCCCGTATATGCACATTCATTGAAAATGAGGATGATGGGACCTCTATTTGAGACGGAATTGGCGCCGCATGTTGCAATGGGAATATTCTGCACTTGGTGATTGTTAATGCCTGTGACATTGACATATTGGGACGGAATATCTTTGGAGATGAGGCATGCATCATTACCAATGATACAACCATTTGCACGGCGGTCGACCATGGCGAAGCCGGGATTGGTGATCGTAGCTTTGTGAGCACGGTAGGTGTACAATGGTATTTGATTATCATGTGGGAAGGTCAGATCATCGTCAGGGTTATACCATTGATGAAAATTGACGGAATAAGAGGATGTTCCCACAGGTATCTGGGTATCACCGTCCTTTTTGTACCGAATGTCAGGATTCTCAGAGAGGAATCGTGCGGGATGTGCAGGCAACACGGAAGACTTGAGGGGTCTTTGGTCCTTGGGGGAAGAAGTCTGAGACTTGTATACACCAAGTGATGCATGGAAGACACCTCTACGGTCGTTTTCCACAGCGGGATGGAGGTCTGCTGAGGCATTGGTATGTGTATCACCGCTCGAGGTATCATCTTCAAGGAATGAGACGGAATGCCCATGTGTGTATGCCTTCTGGGTGATGGGTTTGACAGCATTGGGATCCGGCTGATCATCTGGGAGCAATTCTCGCTGTAATGATGCGACCACTATTTTCTTGCCTTCCGGGGAAAAATTCAGCCAACTCTTCATGTCTTGACGTGATAGGGCCTTCCATATGCCAGTGGGCAAGCGTGTGGTAGGGTCAGGTGAACGTCCAGCCTTGAATACCGCATAGTCTTGGTAGTCTCCTTCAAATTCAATAGGGAGAGCATAGCCGTCATGGTTTTGGCCTTGTCCAGATGAGAAGTCGTGTACATGTGCACGTACTGTGGACTTCGGGGCCGACATTGCGGTCTGAGAATCGAGTCGAGTTGCTTCGAGTAGGAGCGTGATTTTGAGTTTGTGGATAGCAGCTGCCTCAGCGACTGCATCTGTCACGGTACTATTCGTGCCGCCTGGATCCTTGACTTTAGCAAACTGTTCACTTAGCTGAAAGCTGGAATAGCATGCCTGACATAATGCTGATTTTGCAGTATGGTACTCAAGGGGCTTGTTGGGAGGACGAAGCTTATTGAGGTGATTCAATTCTTCAAACCAATGTGTGATAAACTTCACTTTAGATTCTTTCCAGTTGCTGAGATTCAACTTCAGCAAAGCTTGCAATTGAGTCAAGTTGTCATATACTTTGGCTTTTGATTCGCTGTGAAGGCTCACAAAATCAAAATATGCTTGACGTCCATTGCATGTGAGGGAATGGCTGTGAACGCATGGCGCGGATAAGTCACTTTTGAAGACTTCCAACATAAGAACCCAGAAGAAGGCACACTGTTTGACGAAAGAGGGCACGTGTATAGCCTTGTAGTGCAGAAGGAGGCCAAGTTTCATCAAGGAATGTTTTGGTGTCAATGCCGTATGCCTCGAGTTTAGCCTTGAAACCCACGAGCCAATGTTCGAATCTTGAGTCATTTGTGAGGGGCGTGAAAGACTTTTCATCCCGTGATTTTCCGCACCAAGATTTGTACTTCACTTGCTGAGGTGACCTTTTATTGGTTCCCGGTGGAGGAGCTGGGGGATTCAGGACAGATTCATTCTGAAGGCGCAGAGCGCGTCCCATACGGAAGGTTCTGAAGCCTTCATACGTATATGACATTACATCCTTCCAATTCTTCTCAGTTCTTACGCAGATCATTTGAGAATTCTGCAAGTGCTTCTATGGTCCGTTGGATGGACCGATGGAGATGGGTTGGTAGTCCACTGTGAGTGTAGGTAAGCTCGCGGGCAAAATCAGGCTCGATGAGTGCGTTGAGAAAGGTCGGCCACTTGCATGATCCTCCCTCTCGGAGAGCTTCACACAGACAGCTACCTTCTTCCTTTGATAGACGGAATATGGTTAGGAGTATCATCTTCATATGGGTATCAAAACTAGGGAAACTGTTTACAGTAGCGGTGGTGCCATCTCCAGTGTTGTTCCCACCACCGAATGGATTGGCAGGCATGTTCAGTCTTGATGATGATTCCGATTTGTCGGAGGAATCGCGTGGTGAAAGGAAACTGCTCCGTAGACAATTTGTGATTGGCATATGCCAGCGTAGGGATTATGTTCAATTTCGTCCCTGTTCTTTGTGTGCAAGCCACCTTGGAGCTTGCGACTGTTAATCTATTATTTTCCTTCTGAATCCGATCCATTGAGAGTCTGATTCAAAGGCTTCTGAAGAACAGCAACGCTGTGTTAGTGTGTTAGTAGACGAACGATTGTACTCTACGCTTGACAATTGTGATTGGATACTTTCAGGCAACGGATAATCGGACTACAGCCAAGACTATGGAAACGTCAGATCTCTTCTTACTGTGAACTTATTCAGATACAGTGAGACAGACCTCCTTAGTAATGTAGATTACAGGTAGTTGGTAGCAACTAGTGTGAATTTTGGGATATAAATCAGTTGAATGTTAAAAGTATGAGATAAAGTGAAATCTTGCTGAAACGCAAGATATCTCTTTTATTGAGATGAATATGTTGCAACTGCTGTTGCATAATGATGAGGTTACTCGCTGATTATTTCCGTACATGCATTGGTCGTTGACCGTATATATCTGTGTATATATAGATATATATATTGTGTGAGAATCACACGCCAACGGTTTTCTTCTCTTGTTCCGTTAGAAAGACTCCATGATATGTTTATCATTAAGATCAGGAATTGCTCCCGTAGCTCGTGTGATACTTTATGAAATCAGAGTTTGCTCACCGAAGAACAATGGCAATATTATAAAACAGAGATTGCTCACCGTCAATGCGCGATGGGAATCGATGCACCATGGGAATCGATATGCCGTGGGAATCAATTACTTTGGTTGATACGGGACTCATTGATTCGTACGAATAGAATGTCTACCATCGGGTAGCTTTGGTACTTCTGGGCACGAAAGGAATTTAATAGTTTGGGCCTTTCATTGTTGAAAGATGCCTGTAACCTAACGGATGGTGTAGACTGGTCTAATTTGCCATGGAACAAGAAGAAATGGTCTGTTGGAATGAAATTTGCAGTTGCTTATTTCATAGGTGATACTCCCCCAGCACAACCAACTTTGTGGACATTATCAAATGGCCAATATAGAGATGATCTGTAGACATTGCAATTGTCCAAGGACACTTGGTAATAACGCCCGTGTCAATGTTCTGAAGGTTCCTGTTTCAAGGAAGATGAAGGTGTGTAAGGACAATAATGGGAAAGAGTATCATTCCGTAAGGTGATGAATCGATCAACAATGTGAACAATCCTGCAACAATGTTTCAGGATTTGAAAAAATATCATCTAGTCACAGCGGGTAAAAAAAGAGCTGCAATGCAGCCTTTTTAACTTTGCTAAGTAATTACTTCTAAAGTATTGTTGCTCTAGCTGTAACAGTTAGTAGCTTGTTAGAAAGCTCTTGAAATTCTCTTTCTAACAGTATATGATTATACGTACTTCAGATTAAGTCTTATTGGTGTTATTAATGCCTATTGGTACACATACTCTTTTGGACCTCCCTTCGTTTTTTGCGGTGCTTCTTTGACTAGTTTGATTTAATAATAATGATTGCAAACTGCACAGTTTTCTGCGGGTACTTGAGTGGTAATGATGATTAGCTCATGCACTGAGGTCAAGGGTTCGCTTCATCACGAATTCTTGATTATAGCCAATTTCCTGCAATGCCGGGATTTGGAAAAAGGCCAGTTCCCGCAACGGGATTAGGATAAAGTCCAATTCCTGGCGTTTTTCAATTTCCTGCAATGCCGTTGCAGCATTGGGGAAAAGGCCAATTTCCTGCAACGCCATTGCAGGATTTGGAAAAAATATAAAACTAAAGAAGTCTGGTAACAACAGCTTGGATTTGGAAAAAGGCCAATTCCTGCAATGCCGTTGAGGGGTTTGGAAAAAGTCCAATTCCTGGCGTTTTTCAATTTCCTGGCAACACCATTGCAGGATTTGTTGGGAAAAGGCCAATTTCCTGCAAATGCATTGCAGGATTTGGAAAAAATATAAAACTAAAGAAGTCCAGTGCCAATGGCTTGGATTTGGTAAAAGTAAAATTCCTGCCGTTTTTCAATTTCATGCAACACCATTGCAGGATTGGGAAAAAGGTCAATTTCCTGTAGTGGCATTGCAGGATTTGGAAAAAATATAAAACTAAAGAAGTCCGGTACAAACGGCTTGATTTGGAAAAATGCCACTTCCTGCAATGCTCTTGCAGGATTTGGAAAAAGTCCAATTCCTGGCGTTTTTCAATTTCCGCAACGCCGTTGCAGGATTTGGAAAAAGGCAATATAAAACTAAAGAAGTTCAATTTATTTCATTTGTACAAACAGCTTGGATTTGGAAAAAGGCTTCCTGCAATGCCGTTGCAGGATTTGGAAAAAGGTCAATTCCTGCAATGCATTGCAGGATTTGGATAAAACATATAACTAAAGAAGTCCAATTCATTCGTATGCACAATTATTTCATTTTGAACGGCTTTTTCAATTTCCTGCAAAGCTGTTCCAGGATTTGGAAAAAAGCCAGTTTCCTGCAATGCTCCAGGATTTGGAAAAATATAAAACTAAAGAAGTCCAATTCATTTGTATGAACGGTTATTTCATTTCGTACGGTACGAACAGTGTTTTTCAATTTCCTGCAACGTCATTCCAGGATTTAGGAAAAATTGCACAAATGGTGTTTTCAATTTCCAGCATTGCCGTTCCAGGATCTGGAAAAAATTGTACTAACCGTATTTTTCAATTTCCTGCAATGCTGTTCCAGGATTTGGAAAAAATCATATGAACGCAAACACACCAAGTACACACCGGCAGTACCACGTGGCACAGCAACTACAGGATTCATAATAATAATATACGTATTTAAGTAATAATAATGTACGTATTTAAGTAACTTTAACCACCGAAGGTGGATCTAAGCTACTCAGTCTGTATCCAGACTTTAACGTCACCTCAATCAAAGAGAGTTTAAGCCCCAAGTTGTAGAACGACAAATTTTTCAAACGAATCCTGAAAGCAAGCAGGGAGAGTACAAGGACAAACTGTTGAAGAATACCGGAATCGTAAGCCAAACTGGGAGCAGCTACCAACAATCACACAGTAGGAAGGGTAAAAAACTGGGAGCAGCACTGTGTGCAAAGGTTGGTGAGATACTGGGAGCAGCACTTGGTGAAGAGCTAGGAAGTGCACTGGGTGCAGAACTGGGTGTGACACTGGGAGCAGCACTGGGTGCAGAAGGGAGTGATGTACGGGAAGCAGCACTGGGTGCAGCGCAAGGAACCACACGTGGGTCAGCTTGAGGAGCAGCACTGGGTGCAGAACTTGATGAGACACTGGGCGCAGCACTGGGTGCAGAAGATGGTGATATACTGGGAGCAGCACCAGGTGCAGCACCAGGAACCACACATGGTGCAGCTCGAGGGGGTGCAGAACCTGGCGAGACACTGGGAGCAGCGCTGGCTGCAGAAGGTGGTGATACACTGGTAGGAGCACTGGGTGCAGCACCAGGAACCACACAAGGTGCAGCGCAAGGTGCAGCACTGGGTGCAGAACTTGGGGAGACACTGGGAGCAGCACTGGGTGCAGAAGGTGGCAAGATACTGGTAGCAGCACTGGGTGCAGCGCTAGGAACCATACTTGGGGCAGCTCTAGGAGCAGCACTGGGTGCAGAACTTGGTGAGACGCTGGGAGCAGAACATGGTAAAATACTGGGAGCAGCACTGTGTGCAAAGGTTAGCAAGACACTGGGAGCAGCACTTGGTGAAGAACGAGGAAGGACAAGGGAACCCGCAAATGGTGAAACACGAGGAGCAGCACTGGGTGCAGGAGGTGGTGATAGACTTGAAGCAGCACTGGGTGGAGTGCCAGGAGCCACACATGGGGCAGCACAAGGGGCGGCACGGGGTAACACTTGATGAAACACTAAGGGCCGCACTGAGCGCAGCGCTGGGAGTGACACTGTGTGCAGAACCCGGTGAAACACTAGGAAGCACACTTGGTGCAGCACTTGGTGAAACACAAGAAGAAGCACTTGGTGCAGGGTTAGAAGAAGCGCCGGGTGCAACACTTGGGAAAACACTAGGAGCCACACTTGGTGCAGCGCATGGTGAACACGTGGAGCAGCACGTGGTGCAGTGCTAGGAGTGATACTGTGTGCAACAGGTGGTGAAACACAAGGAGCAGCACTTGGCGCAGTCGTGCTGGGAGAAGCACTGGGTGCAACACTTGGGAAAACACTAGGAAACACACTGGGTGCAGCTCCGGGTGAAACACTTGGAGCAGGACTGGGTGTAGTGCGAGTAGGAACACTATGTGAAGCACTTGGGAAAACACTAAGGGCCACACTTGGGACAGCACAAATAGTGGCACTGTGTGCAGGATTTGATGAAACACTAGCAAGCACACTTGGTGGAACGCTAGGCAAAACACGTGGACAGCACTTGGTGCAGTGCTAGTAGTGACACTGGGTGCAACACGTGGAGAAGCACTAAGAGCCACACGTGGAGCAGCGCGAGGATTGGCACTGAGTGCAGTACTGGGTGAAACACTAGGAGCCACACTTGGTGCTGCATGTGGTGAAACACTTGGAGCAATGGGAAAAGCACTGGGTACAGCGCTGGGGGAAATGTTTAGCCCATCCCTTAGTATCCATTCAGCCATGCCCTCATCAAGGCAGCCTCCTGTTGATACGGCTGCAGGGGCTGGAGAGAGACTGCACAGTGTTTCCTGGCAAGCTGGATGGTCACAAGGCATTGCCTCTTTGCAGTAAAAGTGTAGCCACAAAGCACTTGGAAGGGAATCTGGAGAAGGGAGGGGGATTGAGGCAGAGCACCAGCTAAGTCAATGGCCAATTCAGACATAATGGAAGCATTGAGAGATCGGTGGTGGTCGGCCTTAAGCACTCTTCCAGACCCATGGAACCGTTTGTTCCGATATGTCCAGAAATCCCAGCAAGTGAGGAAAAATTGGTGAATCACTGCAGTAGCCCATTGGCAAGGAGAACACTTGCTGCCAATCAGGGATTAGTAGTCAGCTTGAATTTGATGCCAGAGGCGAATCATCTCCCAAGAAACCAGTTGTGCCATCCAATGTGACGCTGAGCTCTGACAGCAGAGGCAATAGCAGGGATGTAAGATGAAGGGTGGATGCTCCTGCCGTGACGCACCCGAGTAGTAAGATCCACAATGGCAAGAGCCAGGGATGGCTCTGTAAGCTCAGTGGTAAGACGCTGCTTCAAAGGACCCCTAAAGGAAGACAAGCTGTGCTTGACAGCCCCTTGGTCCCCACATGAAAGCACATGGGAACCTTCTCGTCATCCTGGGCACACAGGTGGCATCTGGAGTGATCCTGGTGCTGGTAATGGAGTAACTGGTTGCCAACACTGATGCCACCTAAAGCAAACTTGACAAACCACCTTTGCATACCAGGAGGAAGGCGCGTGAAAGCAGACCAATGAGCACACCAATGGATGGAGCTGGAAACGTGTGGGGGAATGGAGATGTCATGGTGAGTGTGCCAATAGTGAGGAAGGGGAGGGCCAGAAATAAGAAGATGCAAGGCATCCTGTTCAAAGCGAGAGCATTTGAGACCGTTCTGCGAGAGAGCCAAGGGCTCAAACACAAGCCGGGGATAATGGCAGGGAGATTCATGAGTCAAGGAGAGAAATTCCTTGGCCATGCCATCAACCTGATGATTGCGAAAAACCCACCAGTCAAGAGAAAGACCCTCTTGATGACCCTGAACCAACCTGAAAGTGGCAGTGATTGGAAGAGCAGAGAGCATATTCCAAATGACATAGACATAATCAAAAGATTTCTGGGAAATAGCCAAGGGCCAGGTATCCTGAGCCTGTTGAAGAACCGTGTCACCATCAAGGGCAATGGTGAGGGAGCCTGAGGCAACATCATAGAGATCCACCAGAGCCATACAGCATGTGAGAACAATGATGCCAGCCAGTTCGCTCTGGTAGGAAGACTGATCTACTGGTGAGCCATTGACAAGGTTAGATCCAGTGAGGAACAAGGGGAGAGACTTGGTGGAAGTAGTGGGGGATAGAATAAATGGAGATGTGCCTTGGAGAAGGGTAGGGTCATATGATCCATCACAGACAGCGCTGGCAGCTCCACTCTGAATAGCATCTGCAAGAGCCTGGCATCCGTCCTGGGGAAGTGAGTATTTATGGAGAAGAACTCGGGGAGAAGCGCAGAGAGCATCATAGGCATCCTCTGGGGTGGCTGGGCGACACTCAAACGGATCATAGGTCAAGGGATCCTCATCAGGTGGATGCGAGACAAAGGTAGGTGGACCAGCAATTTGAAAAACGTGCCCACTTGACATAAGGGAGACAAGAGTATCTGCACAGGCAGGTTTGGCAGGGAGAATGGTAGTGGTGAAGCTGTATTGGCCCTAGCCTTGAGGAGAGCCAACCCTCCAGCCAGTAGGACATTTGGAGAAGAGCCGCTCAGTAGAAGGAGACAACAACCAAGGCCACAGAGAAGTTGCCTCTGATGACAGCCAATGCCCCAGATAGAAGGAAGGGTGAAGGGCTCTGTCTGAAGGTAAGGTCAAGGGTGGTAGGAAGGATTTCTGAAGGGCGCATTGCCAAAGAAGCCAAGCTGGTGGAAGCCAGGGCGGAGGACAACAAGGCCAGTCCAGATGATTGCGTAAATGGTAGGACGACTTCAATGTGAAAGCCATTGGAGAAAGCCTTTTGCCATCTGCAGTGCAAATATCAGCAAGGGAGATAGCCTTGATGGACATCTGGATGAGATTCAGGTGGGACAGGTTCTCACCTCGGAAGCCAGCATTGACAAAGGCTTGCATGAGGTAGCAGTCATTGAAGCGAAGAAGAGGGAGAGCGGGGAAGTCTTCAACCAGACTCACAGAGTGCATGGAAAAGAACTTCCACACATGCTTATACCAGCAGGGAGTGATATACAAAGCATAAGGCTGATAGGGAGTAATGCCAAGATGGAAAGGAAGACCCAGTTCAAGCCGAAGTGCTTCAGCAGTGAGACAGAGAATGCTGCCGGTCTGTGAGGCACAGACAGATTCCTGAAACAGAGTAGCAATGTGGCTGAATTCCTGGAGAAGAAATGGGTGAATGAAGCCAAAGCCTTGATACAAAGATTGACCATAGAAGACCTTTCTAGGGAAGTTGTGAGACATGCCTGCCTTGTTAAGCGCAGTCACAAGAGTGGGATGGAGAATCCGAGTCCAGGTAGAAGCATCAAGCTGAGTGACTGGCATGGGGTATTCAAAAGACTTAATAAAGGAATACTTGAAGGTGTAGATGGAGGTGTGCTTCTCACACTTGGAGGACTTCATTTAAGATCCAAAGGACTGAGACTAGGACGTCAGGTGTGCAATTTGAGCCTCCTCATTGCCATCCATAGAAATGTAGACACCCAGAGTCTTGTCAGCATGATCAACCTCAAAACGATCAAGGGGTGACCGGACACCAGATTTGTCAGTGATGGTGAAAACACCAGGCATATCCTCAATGGAGCAATAGTCCCAACCAGAACTGCTGGTCCACTTGAAATCAATCAAGTAGCAGAAGGATTTGGTAGGTTCAATAGCTCCACCAGTAGCAATGAGACCTCCAGCCCAACAATCTAAAGCCACCTGGAAATCAGCAGCCAGAGCCTCACCAGAAGTAGTGGAAGAAGCACCAGCATAGAACAGATCCGTATTATCCACAAAGGCAAAACCTACCATCAAAACAAGCTGCAGAGAAAGGGATGTGAGGAGATGAACCCCATGGCCTGCTTTCTGCATCATCCTGAACACAATGGTAGAAACCAGAGCCCACAGAGTAGGCCCCAGACCATTGCCTTGACCTATCCCACTGAGAGGAATAGGTTCATCACCATACACAGGACCAGACCTGCCAAAACCAGTTTTGATGTGATGCGTGGGGCGCTGGAGTGTGGACAGGAGAACCTCACAGATATGAGCCAGGATCCCAAAGCTCTGAAGAAGGGTGAGACTGGCAATGGGATGTGAAATGCAATCATAGTAGCCCTTGACATCATTCATGGCAACCACCCCAGAGCAACGCTTCTGACGGAGGACATCACAGATAAGCTTCTTGTTGAGACAGGTGTTAATGGCTTTGTGATGCTTCCTGCTGCCGTGTTGATCAACTGCCACTGCATTGGCACGTTCAGCATGAGCAAGAATGCATTTACCAATCATCTTGTTGTTGATCTGGAACTCAGGAGACATCAGTTGGATGAGTCTCATCTTGTCAACTCGGAACTCACCAGGTTTCTTGAAGATCTCCACATCGGTGATGACCTGCCAAGCAGAGGGAGAGAACTCAACAGTCAGAGGGGCAGACCTCAAGAGGGTGTCAAAGGAATTCAGCTGAGAGTCCAATGCAAAGAATTTGTGGTGGGCAAAACTGAGACAGGAAGGCTTGCCAGCAGTGCGTTCCTTCTGGCGTTTCCAAGCAGCAGTATTTTCAGCCGGGCTAACAGAAAAGTCAAAGGGAGCCAGATGCTGAATGGAAGCAGGCACGTGAAGGCAGGTAAGAAATTCTGAGAGGTACCGGTCAGTCCCTGGGGGAGGAATGTAGGTTCCAGCAATGACCTCAGCTGAGGCAGGACCAGTTCCCAAGTATCCAAAGGCCTGGATGAAAGCAGGGGACATAGAAAGAGTGCCAAGGCATTGTTGCTGACAACGAATATTAGATGCAGCCGTGGCAGGAACCATAGTAGACTGAGATTCCAAGACCTGTTCAGTGCCATCAGGTCCAACAGTAAGAGCCTTCAGGTCAGCAGCCTTGTGGAGGCGACCGCGGATGGAGCAAGCAGCAAGCTCTAGATCACTTTGGAGTCGTTCACGGCGCATGTGAGCTCGAATCTGGGAGGCACTCTGGTTGTGAGGCTTGCCTTCAGCAAGAAGAGCATCAACCAGACCCTTGTTGAAAGAGTCGCATCAAGAGGGGGCCAGAATTTTGACAGCACAGTATTGCTTGTAGGCCTGCTTCAAATGGAGGACAGCAGTGGGAAGATCACAGTGTTTGCCCTTGTATAAGGAAAGCTTGCATGCCAAGCGCTTCACAATGGTGTGGCTAGTAGAGACACCTTGCCAAAGCTGCACTATCTGGCACCGGAAATCAATCATTTCACGGTAGACTTGCAACTGAGGAGACCAAGGGATCATGCCCGCGCAAATACAACAAAGGTGTTGTTCAACAGATGGAGGCAGAGGTTTTGTGGGGAACATCATAGGTATTGATAAGAGTGTCACGCACAGACGTATCACCAGAGACACACTGAGCCAACAGGTGCCCAAGCTTGGTCTGAAGGGCAAACACTCTGGCAGTAGCAAAACCATAATTCACCCTCTTGATAAAGCGCTGACAGAGGTAAGGGTGGGAAGATTTCAGGCGGGGCAGAGAGGAATGTACAGGAGGTGGAAGATGTTTACCTATGATGCTGCCATTACAAACTTCTATCCACAGCAAGCAATGGTCAGAGGCCATGCCATGTTCTCCACCGAAGGGGCAGTAGCCAGCTCTGAAGACATCAACATGCTCAGTAACCCAGAGGGCATCAATGGGATTCCTGGTGGTATTCCTGTTGTAGGTGGCAGGTGGGGAAGATGGGGGGGGGGGGGGGGGTGTAGTCAGGATAGCATCCCAGAAACCAAGTGCTTCGAGCTCAGAGGACAGACCATCAGACCGGACATCAGAATTATGATCAATTCCCAAAATGACTGAATCACCAACCTCCAAACACGCTTGAAGGGCAGCAGTCAGGTCACGGCGGAATAGGATGTGGGGGCTGGGACAAGGAAGATCCTCCTCGGCCTGGAAGTAGCGACATTGTTGGTTCCAGACAGAGCCAAGATCTCTGTCATTTTCAACAGGGCAGTAGGCAGAGAAAATGGTAACAGTAGTCTGAGCTCTGCCTTGAAACTTGACAAAGGTCCACCGGCCAAACCCAGAAGGATCAGCCCCATGGGCAAGCTTGTGAGCTTGAAAGAGACGGTCAATGGTGAAGCCAGTACCACCAGGCAGGCGCCAAGTACAGGTGGAGACCGCGTGCTGGTTGCTAGCAAGGTATGAGAAACTGGAAGGGCATACCTGTTTGATACGGGAGTGGAAAAGGTCACAGAGGAGAAGCTTGGATTCATTCAGACAGTGCTCTGCTCTGGGCAAAGCGCCAAGAGTTGTGACGAGAGCGGGATATGAAAGCTGACCTACGCTGGGGGCCAATGTTTTGGAAGGTAACGAGGGTGGAGTTGGAAGAGGGTGCATGGGGAAAAGGATGGCCAAAAGCATCAGAATCCTTGGCAACAAGTGATTTGCCATGGAGATTAGATTGGACAAGGCGTGAAACGGGAGGAGCCAAGGGAAGGGAAGAAGGACTGGAGGAATCCAGGGGGGAATTTGAGTTGGAGGGCATCCCACCAGGCCCCATATGAGATATCCTAACCATGATCAGAAGCATACCGTGTCTGTCGCACGGAGAAGGAAGATGCGGAGAAGGAGGATGCCAAAGCATACCTGGTTGAGATATCAAGCAGTATTGGACACTGCACTTGGTGAGGGACTAGAAAGAGCACTTGGGTCCGCGCTTGGTGAAACATTTGGATCCGCACTGGATACAGAAGATAGTGAGACACTGACAGTAGCACTTGGTGCAGCGCCAGGAGCCACGTGCGGTACAGCTCAAGGAGCAGCACTGGGTGCAGAACTTGGTGAAACACTGGGAGCAGCACGTGGTGCAGAAGGTAGTGGTGTCCTGGGAGCAGCACTTGGTGCAGCTCAAGGAGCAGCACTGAGTGCAGAACTTGGTGAGACACTGGGAGCAGCACTAACTGCGGAAGATGGTGATATACTGGTAGCAGCACTGGGTGCAGTGCTAGGAACCACACTTGGTGCAGCTCAAGAAGCAGCACTGGACGCAGAACTTGGAGAAACACTGGGAGCAGCGCTGGGTGCAGAAGGTAGTGAGATACTGGTAGCAGCATGGGGTGCTGCGCCAAGAACCACACTTGGTGGCGCTCTTGGAGCAGCACTGGGTGCAGGACTTGGCAAGACACTGGGAGTTTACTAAGTGCAGAAGGTTGTGAGATACTGGGAGCAGCACTGGGTGCAGCGCTAGTAACCACACTTGGTGCAGCTCGAGGAGCATCACTGGGTGCAGAACTTGGCGAGACCCCGGGAGCAGCACTGGAGCAGAAGAAAGGGAAGGGAAGCTGCTGAAAGCAAAGGTGGAATTTGGAGAGGAAGGCATTCCACCAGGCCCTATGCAAGGGATGAAGCATACCGTGT